>JBCFXI010000065.1:0-381814 GCA_038496175.1 Ampulex compressa | reverse complement strand
TACGATAAATGGCAAAAGGGAGGGATGTTGACTCTTCGCTGGGACTGCGAAGAATGATCTCTGCCGCTCCGCGCCGCCTTATATAACCTCGGGAGAATGAGCGCTGGTGTCGACTCCTGAGGTCGTTCAAAATTGAAAAATTTGATTTTGTCAACGATCACCCTGGGCCGAGTCTTTGTTCTTACATTACCCGACACGTCATATTTCCCAGAATTTCCTCGCGAAACCTTCACGAATTCTAATTTTTTCCCGTGCTCGCGATGCACACGCGTACTATCTCTCGTAAATTAATTTACGATCGATTACGTGTCGTTCGATTTGATTGACCAAATCACGGAACAAATTAATAATTCCAGGCGTACATCTTAGAGTGGTCCTGGAATCGTGTGGGTACCTCTCTGTGCCAGCATCCTTTACGTAACAATTTATATACTCCCCGTAAAGAGCCATGGCGATTGTTCACGGAGTGGAAAGGCTCGTAAGAGAATTTTCACGGCTGTGGGCCGAGCATTGGCCGTGTATACTGCCACAAAATACACAAGACTTTCGAGTAATCGGCAATCGATATCGGGGTCCAGAACGTCCACGCGTCAGCCTCGTCGTTGGTGAACCGATACTTATAAAATATCCGATGAAAATGACTCGTGGATCGACATTTTGATACTCCGTAATATTTCAGTAAAATCGTTGACGGTAATGATCAAGTCCAATTTGGGATAAAATGGTTGAATTCTCTGGGCGAGAATGAGTTAAAAGAAAAGTATTCGTCAAAGAAAATTAAAGTTTATTGCAAAAAACGGTTTGCTTCCTAATATCAAAGACGTCGGAGGAGATAATCGAATTTTGCTGCAGAAACTCATCGAGCTATTAAATTATCCGAAGCCCGATGCATATTTTATGAGGATACAAATAGATAATGCGTATACCGATATTCCACGAGAGAAGTATTGGCATTCGAAGACACTGAGAGGGATAATTGAACTCTAGTAAATGCAATGAACCGGTTATTACAAGACGCGAACCGTATCGTCGATAATGCTAAACGCGTGCACCGATAATCTTTACGGAGGGGCGGTTTTTCATTAAAAAAGAGCAAAGGAGACCTTGAATCGTGGTGTAAAAAATAATCTCGGGATCGCATCATTCGTGTGATCGGGTTGACCGTTTAAACGGATATATCCATCGTTCGAGGAAGAACATTTTCCGAGTACCGAGCAGTACCGAGAAACGCATTGGAGTTTTTTTTTCTTGGAAAGTATTCGACAACAACATCGTTTCTTGGAACGATCCTCATTAACCGAAAACGCAAGTCAATTGTCTGCCACAAACTCCTATTGCTTCTTTAAAAGGCAAAAGCAAATGCTAGATTTTTTTCTCCGTGCCAAAGGATTTAGCATCCGCTTCGAAAGAATCGCGATTCGCTTCTCGAACAGGCTTTTATTTATACTTTAGGTTCCTTGTCGCGTTCCAAAAGAACAGGAATTTCACCGGTTGCTCGAATCACCGATTAAAACGGATTCGCGTTAAACCGTACTTAACTTGCTCTAGGACTGTATTCAAATGGAATCGAATTTAAATTACTAATGCAATTTGAACGATGTCGGGAAGTTTAAGCCCCGGAAAATCCAGCAACGAGCGAGAGCTTTCCTCTTTGGCGGGCCTTCGACGATCGTTTGTTTATTTTCCCACGAGAAACGCTCGTACTTTTATTGGAAAATCCGAGGGAAGTTAATCGATCCGAAGAAAGTCCAATTATCTATTTTATTTTTTCATTTCCGACAGATCCCGCTCCCATATCTCCATCGAGGCGTAGAAAATAATTCTAGTAGAATATCAATTTCGCTCGCAACCTACACGCTTTCACAACAACATATTACCCCAATAAAATCAAGGAAAAACTACGAATCTAAATTGCTCTCAAACAACACGTTCATCAATTCTCAACATTAAAAAACATAACGTATACGCCCATCAATCCTCAACATTAAAAACACAATATACTACAATCACCAACATTAAAAACCGTCAAAAATCAAACTCGCAAGCATCATCCCAGTTCCCACTCTCAACTTAACCCACTCCCTCGCCACCAGTACAACCCATCCAAACCTCGTCCACGAAGTTCCACCCCAAGCCATTCGATCCATCCAAACCTCGTGCAGCACCAAAAGCCCCCCGCTGAATCAGAGATCTGACCAAAGTCCCTTTCGTTCACAGGTCGGCCAACATCCGAGGCTCGCCCATCCCCGGGGCGTTCTCCACGATCCTGGAAGCCCGGGCGCCAGGTTGTGGGGAAGATAATCCATCCGAAGCCGGCCGAGTCTTCCGGTTGTCCGGGGCCGAAAAGATGCGGCTCTTAAGGCGGGAGGGGAGCGGCCACCGAGGGGACCTCGTCAAGGATGAATCGCGGGAGAGCGATGTTGGCACGCGCGTATCCGAGGGAATCAGGGGCAGCAGCGAGAGCGAGTGGCACCGCGGTGCCGGCCAGGAAGTCGACGGCGAGAATAACGGCGACCTCTGGGCATGTACGTCATCTACCCGGCGGACGAGCTCCTGCGTATCTATGAGAACCCCATCCGCGAGCCGAGTCCAGTGTTGACCGTGAAGGAGGGGGCGTATTTCTCGAGCTACTGCCAAGCGGCGACAGCGGTCAGCGGCACCGGCTCGAGCAGCGAGCGAGCCACTAGGGAGGAGGATCGCGAGGGGAGGAAGGCGAGGAGGCAGGAAGCGGCTCGCGCGGGAAGGAGGAGGACGGGGCGCGACTGCGAGCACAAGAAGAACGGCCCCCGCAGGGAGGCCAAGCCGGGGAACATGCAAAACAGCCGCGTGGGAGGCGAGGAGCTCGCCAATCCGCTCAAGGACCTCACGCAGGCTACCCTCAACGAGCCCCTCAAGCAACACAATGCGGCGGCCCTCAAACTGGTGCAGACCGGTGAGTTTCCGCCGAACGATTATACGATCTAACGAGACGCCGCGGTTTTCGGCCGAGATGGATTGCGACTCCTAATGGAGGAGGGTTGACGGAGGGTGGAAGGCGAGGGAAGGCTTTGAAATGATCTCATTGTTTTTCTCCATTTCGATATAACGTGTAATATATATGCGATGTGTATGTGTATAGGTAGCTTTGGTAGTTTGGGATACAGCTTAATACTATTCCTAGTAGCCATTTTCAAGATATATTCAGATGTACTAAAGGTATCCTTAAAGAGAAAGAGAACGAAGAAAAAATGTCGATGGATTAATTTATCGATTCGTGGACTGCAAGAAAATCATGAAAAATGTCAGAAGTGACCGCGTCCCGAAGTTCTACGGTTTTTCAAGGAAATCACTGATCGGTTGTGCTAGGAATAGTGTTAAACAGTAGGTCCAGGGTTTAAGAACCTTAGCGCTCGGTGTCGAAATTTAAATTAAGAATAGAAAAATATACGTATATGTATTCTAAAAGAGCCAGCGTGGGTATACGCGTGAAAGCGTATCGAAACCACCAAAAATTCCCAATATGGCCTTTCGAGCGGTCTGATCCGGAATGTGGGGTTGTAACTGCAGAATCCATTAACGAGCAGCATCGAACCTTCGCGGAATAGGACCCAGGCGACCAGCGATATATCTTCCGCGTAAAATTGTCCGTTCGAAAGCTGCGCTGTCATTGACTAATGCACGAGGTCGAACATACTTTTGGCGAGCATCTCGTAAACATCCTTGTCTAATATTCCATTAAAAAAACACGCGGCTCGAAATTCTCGCTCCGCTCTGAACTACTTAGTCCCGAAGTTATTCGATATACTCGCAGGCTCGATTATCGATCACGCCGAACTTTTCTCAAAGATTGAGTTATTGCTCGAGGAAAATATGCTGCCGGTCGGGTAAAAGTTTGGATAGACGACGTATGCGCGTCGAAAGGCGGTTACGTACGTCGAGGTTCTTTGGAGGATCCTTTATGCAGCGGCTGAATATCGGCGGTATAAAACTCCCCATTCAACGGTAACTACATCGTCGAACGACAAATTCTAGCCGAGCGTCCCTCTAAATTTTTATGGAGATCCTCGCCTGTAAAATACGGGGCGTCGAACCCCGACACGGCGCTATCGTGCACCCGGACCCTGGTGCCTTTCGATAATAAAAAAAGGAAAGGCGAAGCTCGGATAGAATCGGTATTATCCCCGAAATGGTATGCGCATATTTTTGATTTCTAAAAAGCGAAAACATCGAATACACTCCGCTACGTCTCGTAAGGCATCGATCTCTCGAGCATCGTACCTTAAATCTTCAATTCCACGCCGTGCCGCATGTTATTCCGTGTTACCGATGAAATACAAAGTTCTGGCTTTCACAGTGTCTCGCGATACATCCGCGAAGGTTTGCCAATTTTCCGGGCACTCGCGCGACGAAAGAAAGACGATAAATTTAGCATTCTCGCAGAGCTCTTCTCGTAAATCTTCTTCTCATAAACACCGATAACGGTGCATCAGCGACGCGGAGGACATGATCCTCCGGCATGAGATAACGAAGCTTCGTACATTACAACGGAGGACAGATATGCCGACGCGTCGAATAGACCGCGGTCCTCTCCCCTTTCAAATTTATGAAAGAGATGCAGAAAATGGCCCGCATCGGTGCGCGTAGAACGACGGGCGCCATTAATGCGGATCTCTATACGCTCGTCGTTTCCCCAATTCGTGGGAACCGAGGGGCCCATTTGAATCGCCTTTATGGTGCCGCTCTTCCGCGTTGGCGCCGTTCCTGCGAGTTCTTTTCACTCCAGCCGCCATTTGTCCTGGCCTGCGCTCCTCCGTTGGCCGAATTTATCGTTTACAACGGGACGTAAGGATGGCCCCGGTCGCGATACGTTACGTTCGCTCTAAGAACACCGCTGCTTAAGTAGGGCGGCCAGAAAAGGGAGAAATGGCGGCACGAGATCGAGGTAATTCCCAAGCGTTTACGTGACCGCCGCTATCGACGTAATTACTCTTACTTCCGTTATTACTGTTTACCCGGTATTCGGACGTTTTTCCCCGCTTCGCATCGCGGATCGGTATGAATATCCAACTGAACGATCGTGAGATTCGCTTGCGACGTCTGTTATCGATTTTCTGTAAGAACGGTAAAATATAAATGTGTTTATTAGGCTAATTGGAACCTTTGTAGGATGTTGAGCGTCGATCCTGGATGGATATTTATCGTGTCGGAGTAGAAATATAGGCGAGCAAAATAAGTTACATAATTTTGTTATCGTGCAATGCGTATTAGACTGCTTTTCCTCGAGCGCTTTCGTGGGTATTCGGTGAAGGATCGTGGGCATACGTCAAGTGGAACTTCTTTCTGCTTTTACGCACCGGCAATTGTACAGGCGTGATGCATTAGGTTCGTTTCGACCTAGTTCCGTGTTGGTATTCACCCCTTTTTTTATGGAGCCGTGTTGGCGAACGCCCCACAGCGCCTCGCATTCGTCGTTCGTGTACTCTTCTGAGATAGTCGCTTAAGACGACCATAAACCGGCATGACGCTCCGAAATGCGTATTACTTGTACGCTAAACATCGAAGCACCGTACAAGAACATAACCGGGAAATGGCCGACTAAAACCGATGGATAACTCCGGTGACAAAATGTTCGAGGCTTCTCCTAAAACCGTACTCTCTCTCGATCGTCAAAATAATTCTACAAACCATTTCAATTCTGAAATTATTCAAGCTAAACCTATTACGATTTCTTACAAAATTCTTCTCCTCTGGTCGAAACTTTGTCACCTTCTTGAAGCAAATTTAAAACTCTTATTGATTATCGTACGACATAACTACATACAGCTTTATTAATCAATCTGTATAAAACGCTATAACCGAAAGATTAATTGGAACGAATAGATATAACTCGAATGACACTCGCGGGCTAGGAGCGCGTAAAAGTCGACGTATATTACACTTTATTACAGCAATCGTGGACACGCTCAACTACTTTGCACGTGTTACACTTGTACCTCGGTGCACTTATCGTAAATCCATTAGCAGGCCCAAGTTACAGATTCGCGAAAATCCGCGATCCAAAGCCGTTCAGCGCCGCGCGAGCAACCGCTGTACGTATTTAGTCGCGCCTGTCCAAGGCACGGGTTATAATTATTTCTCGGCCGGTGATTTTCGACAGGACGTTAGACAGCCGGCATACAAGTAGCTCGATCGTTTTAGAAACGGCCGAGCGGTCTCGTCAGGGATAAGGATTTATGCAACTTTTCCCAACTTCGAACAGCACACGATAATGGTCGTAGCTGGCACATCCTTACATTTACACTAATAGTCTCTAATATTTCTGAAGTTAAAGTTCCATCGACGAGATCGACATTGCCGCGTGGAACATAATTTTTTGCCACGACTGTGTCGCTCGAATAATTAAAGAAGGTTATAAATACATCGAATTAAAAATTGAGGAAATATAAGAATTAAGGTGGATACGAAAAAGGCGTAGAAAAAAATCGAACTATCGAATAACTGGACCGGGACACTAGGAGGAAGACACTTATGACGGTTTCCCCAACTTTGTCAAAGGCTTATGCGGCCAGGCCGACAAACTCGAGCCGCTAAATCCATTATCGCTTCCCAGTCGTCGGTTGTAACACTCCCGGCAAGTGCCTGCACGATTTGCCACCAGCTGTTTGGGCCATTAATCCTCAAATTCGCTGCCGAACAAAAGAAGGATCGATCTCGAAAAGCGACCCGCTTTTGTTCCTCGATTGTTGCCGGATCGACGTTCGGTGCTTCCATGGAAATCGTGTTCGATGCCACTCCCACGCGGTGTACAAACAGTCACTCCGATCGACTCTGTTTGCCCGCACCATTTTCCACGCCGAGGGCTGCGGCCGGTTAGCCTTTAGCTCCGGCGGTTTGAATACTGCACAAAAGAAGCTTTGTGAAACTATGCACGAAGGTCAAATTAGTTTTACTCATTCGCGGTGGCTTTAATGAGAGGATACTGTCTCGAAAGCGTGATTTAACCACTGTACTCGGGTTGAATTTTCTTTATCCTACATTGGCACACCGATTCGGAGGTTTGCTTTGCGATCGGAGCGAAACGAAGGCTGGTATCGTATGGTAACGCAGAGTATGTTGGAAGCCGATTAGCCTCGAAATAGAGTTTAAGTCAGCTTTGTCCCTATTACGCTCGCTAACGATGATGAAGTATTATGCGGGGGAATAGCACAGATGTATTTTGCATTTCCTCGATGAGACACAGATTACGTAAGCGGCAACAAAATGCAATTGTCCGTAGTGCTACCCGCGGCGGTATTACGTTCATAAACCATTGCATCGTGATACGCAAACTTGGGTCCATCCAACCGTCGACTGGAGGCACGATCTTCTTTATTTATGATTGCTCCCTCGTAATTCGAGGTCTGCAGAAAGAGCCTTCCCTGGAAAACCCTGGAAAGCGATAAAAGACGTCGCTAGCCTGCACTACCGAGTAGTTCCTCGATTCTCTTTAAAGTACACGAAACACGGCTTCATTTGGCCAAACTTATACACACAGCCCGGAACTTGACCGTTAACAAAATTCCCTAAGGAATACACGATGAATAGGATGAATATGAAATAGAGAAAAGGCGGACCTCACATTTCGGGCGCCGCTGAAAGGAACTCTTCAAAAGGAACGCGGATCGTGATTTTGAGAGAAATCAAGCGCGTAACTAAAACCGAATAAAAATTAATAATAAGGGGAGAGATAAAGGAGTACATGTACGAAATACGGTAGTCGAAAAATATAAATTCATAAATTTATAAATTCATATTGTTGGAAGAATCATTCGAAAGAAGGGTAATATAACAGTATATAATAGCAACCGGTACTTTAGCACCGCACAATTAGTTCCAAGAAGGGATTATCGGAACAAAGGAAAAAAGTGTAAACATCGACGTGTCTATTTATCCGACACGTACGGTACGTTAACAAAAACGTTACATACAGGATACGATGATGCAGGAAGCGGTACTTGATTTAATTAAATTTTGGCACCGACTGCTAAGGTCATTTGGCGCAGGATCTACCGTTTAAGGTGAGTTTCGAACCACCAGAGCTACTATATACATATCACAAGGTAAAACCAGAGGTGACGAGAGAGCATTATTGCGTCAGACAACACTAAACCTATCAGCCACTTTTTGGACGTATTTATATAAAATACGTATATCCTTAAAGAAAACAACTCTTACGAGGCACAGCGATTTTTCCAAGGAACGATCGACCGTTCATTTTGACCGCATTGATGGGTTCGGTGTTAAGGAACCGGCGAAAGTACGAAATATCGCGTCGCTCCATCGGATCTGGCTCGTTTCACTGCATCGCGCCGGAAGGAAGGAGAACGGGCAGCTAGCAAATCCGGCGGCCAGCAGATTTTTCAGCGTTTATTTCGACGGCGGATCGACGATAGGGACAAAGATTAATTAGCTGGCGCAAAGGCTCATCGCGGCATCGTCGGTCATTGAGGGTGCGAGTCCCATTACCAGGACCTCCTACCATCGGTCTCTGTCGGTCCCGATGCTATCTCCTATCTGTTTCGCTCTCGAAACCGTCGATCGTTCACGAAAGTTATTAAGTTTCTGCTCCTTCGACGTCGGTTTTAACTTCCGCCAAGATGAAGCCGCGAGTCTCCAAGGCACGTTTGTCCGATAATTAGAAGAAAAATCCTACTGCGATGTCTTTTTCTCTTGGTTTGAATAAAATGATAATTTTTTTTATCGATGGAGAAGGTATATAGATACAATTCGAACCCCGGGATTTTCTCTACGGAAATTTGGATTTTTTTTATTTGTGATAAACGAACGTAGCGCGAAAAATGTCGAACGTGTCTCCGTGAAAATTAATATAATAATAGAAAGCCGGCCATGACTATCAAAGGAATTCTTTTGGGAAAATTGTTTCACGGCTCGCCAAAGCATGCGAGCCAAAGCTTTGGAGTTTTCATCCTCGTTTAGCTGCGCTAAACGTGGATAAATCCTCCCAGAAGTTTCCTCTGGGAAAAACTGTGCAGCCTGGGAAAATCGACGATGACGGTCAAAGGAATTCTTTAGAAAAATTGCCCGACCAGTCGTTAATATCGTTCGAACCAGAATTTTTGTACTTATTTAACGTACTTAAGCGTCTATAAATCATTTATAAATATTTTCTCAAGGGTATACTCTTGCAAAAGGATCGTGTAACAAAGGAAAATCGATAATACCCGCCAAAGGAACTGTTTTTCCTCGCTAGGATCGTTCGAAGGGCTAATTTGCGAGTAGCAGTTTGCAAGCTTTGCTTCGTATTTAGCCTGCTCGTGTACTTTGAACAATTTCAGGCGATCTTTCTAGAAGTCGCGTTTTTATAAATGTAATATAGATACTCGTTGAAGAAGACGAAAAAAAATCCAGGGGGATTCGTTTAAAAATTATAACGAACCGTTGAAAACATTTAATGTCCGTTATATTACTTTTCTCTTTGCTCGAACGCTGCTTTCAAATAAATGCTTTTTACAAAACAAATGCGTGGGACGAGAAAATGAATAATGAAATTTGAACGGGGTACGGCAAAGAAGCGTTCTACGAATCCTTCAAACTTATTCGAAAGGTTGGCAGTCTTCGCTCCCTCTTTAGCCTCTTGAATAGTCGTAGGTCTTCTTTGACCCCCTTTGCGAGGGGAAGTTTAATTGCTTATGGAGGAAGTTGAGGAAGCGTTTGTGAATGAGTTTCCTAACATACTGTCGCCTTCAAATTTATGTTACACCCTTCCAATTTTGACAACGTCAATTACAATGACAATCCGGTACATCGCGTAGTCCTACTTCAGTCCTGATTCGGTACAAGGAACTAACTCAACGGTACATAAAACAATGTTATACCCCTATTATTCCATTCTAACATATTCTCCGAAATTGTACAAAGCTTTACTCTCCGCAATAAAATAAATTTCCATAAGACAGAATGCGAGGTTAAGTACTTAAACCACTTTTAATACAAAAAAATAGCTAATCTCCTGTCTGGGTAAGTAACATCCAATAGTACTTGCAACCCAGTATAGAAGTAAAATAGCGGATCAACGGTAGACTACTTGAGATAACAGATCAAACGCAACACGTCGGCGATACGATTATAATTAAGCCTTTTAACGCTTTTCACGCCGCTTGTTTAATGCTCGGTTCAACGCAAAGGGCTTCTCTTAATGTCATCCCATCATAAACTGGGGCACTAATCCCAGCTGCCAGGGAAACAAGCTTAAACGTAACCTACGCTTCAGCATACGTGGAACGGATATGGCCCTTCCGTGCAAAAATTCCCAACGAGCCGTGGGAAAATCCTGGGATCGCGCGCGCGCGCGCTTCATTCATCGTTCCCCCCTTCGCGTGCCAATAATACAACCAACATTCGAGACACGTTTACCGGTTTCCAATTGCCAAAGCAAGCTTTCCAAAAGCGAAGACGCGCAGTACGAAGATTAAAGGCCAGCCCTGTCCGTCTCGCATTTCCAGGCGATACACCTTGGACCTAATGATTCGGAATTGGCCTTAAAGCGTCGCGTCTCCGCGCAGCGCGGCCAAGGCAAACAGCGTCGAAAATTAAGCAAACAAGGCGGACAAGAAGGGTAAGACGCGCTTAAGTTACAAGCCCAGGGGGCACCGAGCGCCTCAAGACTCCGGGGCCCCGAGTTTCCGCGGGTGCTTCTCGGGCTTTCGAGGATGTTCCGCGACTCGTCGGATCCCGCGAGCGAGCTTAAGGGCGTGCAAACACGCCCACCTCCCTTCCCGCCCTACATCCAAGGTGCAGCCGCCCGATACATCCTGAAATCGCTCCGTTCCGGATGAAGAGACGGCCAATCGATCCGGAGAGAATATTCCCGCTCGCGATATCCCCGCCACTGGGCCGAACGTCCCCGATAAAGTCCCGGGGCTTTCCTCGAGGAAACAAATTCTCCGCCCGGCGTTTCACAAGATTACATCCAAGACCTCGTTACCGCGGTATAAATAGACTTTTCCTCCTGGGCGGATTTAGAGTGTATAACCGTGGACTTGCCGGTGTGTCAGATCCAAACAATCTAGGGGCCGTCACGTGTGTTGACCTGGATGTTTATTCGGATCATTGGCACCGCCGGCCGTCGTTAACGTCGCTCCTCCGCCTTGGACTTTGCCGCTGGCGGAGTTATTCGCCGGTCGCGCTTTATTACGGAAGACACGGGCGTCGTCGCGCTCTCTGGATCTACGGAGAGAGAGAGTCGTCCGCGGTGGCTCGAGGGAAGACCCGCGGATGCCGATAATGCGCGAGGTAATCTTCGTTAGCCGGGGGTCATCGACGATGAATGCCGTCTCGCGCATCGTCTGGTTCTACTTTGTTTAGCGCTCTTGCCGGGATTCCGGATCTAGGAGTCGAAAGCGATGTCGATTGTAACGTGGATGCGCGCTGATTTTCTTTTTTTTTTTATATATATATATATGAATGTACGATGGAAGAGTTCTGGAGCGACGTGAAAACCATCGTCTGGTTCTACTTGGTTTAGCGCTCTTGCTGGGATTCCGGATCTAGGAATCGAAAGCGATGTCGATTGTAACGTGGATGCGCGCCACTTTATTTGTTTTTTTTTCCCCGCTTTTAATATAGACACTTTGGAATGTGAAATATGCGACGGAAGAGTTCCGGAGTGACGCGAAAAGCGAGCGAATGGCGTGGGGAACTTTTAAACGGTTTTATCTGATGCTTCACAAGTTCTACGTAAACAGATGTGCGTTCTCATAATACCGGTTTATCAGAGCTGCGAGCGCGTCGGTTCTACATCCGCCGTGGACGACGCGATGTATAATCCATTATTCCGAACAGAAATGACGAGAGAGTAGATCGCGATAAACCTGCGACTCGATGACCTCGTACGCCAGGCTCAAGTTAAAACGATTAAGGGCGCTTTGTCTTTAGTAAGTGCTTTATCAACTTTCGCAAATACCATCGCCTCCAATCGTACTGTTACAAAATCGCGATACATCATCCACACTCTCGATCCCAAAAGCCAGACGCTCCGTCGCTACGGAAATCGAGAGAAAAAAAAACCAGCCGCTCCATTCCTCCACTTATTGAAATAGAAGAACCGAGAAAAAACCCACGAATTTCCAATCGCTTTAAATCTCGACACGCACGCCTTATAAACCTCGTCCTCGCGTTTCTGGTATGTCTGGTACTAAAAGAGGGGGCGGCATGTCGCCGTGGAAATTCGTAATATCCGGCGGTGGAGAGATTCGCAGACGCGAAAGTTGAACGACCCAGCGGGGGCCGTCGACAAGGTCGGACCCTTTGATCCCGGAAGATCGCAGCTCCTCGACCTCCTCCTCTCGAGGCCCGAGCATCGCCTCGACGGCAGGCCAATGCGATTTGTGCCAGGCGCACCAGCGGCGCGGCTTCGCCCGCAGCAGGACTTGGACGACACTCGCACGCGACATCGTACCTGCACACAGGAAACAGTGCAGGTTATATTTAATAAAGCAAGGAGTCTGGTTGCCACGGTAACTGCGAGGCGAACGGGCACAGGGTATTGATTCACCTCACCTGAATTCAGGTCAAACTCTGACTAAACACCTTCCGCCACATAACGCGGAGTTCCGTCTCCGTTTCCAGCCCCTCCCGCTTTTCGTAACCTTCGTGGCCCACCTGTCCCTCCTCTTGTTCCGCAGGTGCGTGCAGCTTGCGGGGCATGTATTATGTATACGGTTTATCTAGATACCGGGCCTCGATGTGCGCTCAGGCCTTATGTGCTTAGATTGCGCGAGTGGTAGTGGGTACTCCCACGGGCTATAGTCGTATGGCGGATAGAGACTTTGACTTACATTTAATAAAACTCGGATTTAAGTTCCGCGTATGACTCGAGAGCGACGTACGAGCTATGCTGACACGTTCCGTGGAACACTGTTATTTTGGTAATAGGAGCTTTATATAGGGATCTATATGAATGGAGTTATATCCTAAGGAGCATAGATGAATTCTATGGAGAGACTAAGTCTTTGTATTTCCTTAGGTTTTCTTTTTCTAAAGGATAGAGTAATGAGTATACATGCGCTTCCTCGAGGAAGTAAGGAACAAGATTATGCTCGAGATATTCGCATTACGGACCTGTTGACCGGTGATTATCTCGAGCGATAACATCGGCGATCAATGTCCAAATTCAGGCGGTGCAATTGAGCTGTCCGTGTGAGACACGCATACTCAAAAGGGCCCTCGGCTTATCCGATCGCGCAGGCTGTGTTTAAGGGTGGCGGTGCATGTCGTCGGCGCGGATTAGTGCTTGCGCGAGCAAACACTGCGAATGTGTTTGTACTTTGGCGTGCACAGATGCGACTCGAGCATCGCCCAGCGGCTGCATTTGCCAACTACGATTTCAGGCCTGCACACCGGTATATCGCGCGTATCACCGAGGGCCTGTAGGGCCGTTTGTTCAGCCCTCGATTAACGTCTGTATCTCCGAGGAGCGGCGAGGAGAATCTCGCAATCTTGCGCCCGATGAAGGAGTCGTATTCGCTTTGACATCGGACCGCGCATTCGATGGACTTTCCTCTGTCGACCACATCGCCAATGAGGCGCGGAGTCGTTTTTGTCCGTTTGTTCCCTTTTTTTACTTTTTTAGTAAAACTCTGGGGAAAATAAAAGGGCGCCGTCGAACTCCAATAAACCGAATACTGCTCGAATAGCGGGTCGAGTGTAAATACGCGTGCACGGACTTTGTATCGTATGTGGTTCATCTAGATACAGCGTTCTCGCTGCCGTATGTGCATACATTGCGCGGCTATATTTATATACTTCAGGGCGTTCTTATGCGCGCGAAATACCGAACGGTGTGCCTGGCTTCGGTATTTTTCACGGGGAAATGCAAAGGCCGAGGAACGTTCTCCAATAAGGAATAAGTCGGATAGGAGGATTTCCGAAGCAAACGATCGACGCGAGCGAAGATCGTTTTGACGGAGACACGGTGCACCGATTTAAACTATTATATATTTCCACTTTATGAGAATCCGCGCCCCATCCTTACTCAGGAATAGTGGCGTGTATTTTACAGTCTGAAAGCGTTGCTCGCGGTAACCGTATCAAGGCACACGCGAGAACTTGTAAACCACTTCCTCACACCTGTAACTCACCTTTCAGCGAGGGTAGGAGAGGTAAGCTCGTTTCGAATGACTGTTATCGCTTCGAGACGCGCAACTTTCCCCTCGAATTTAACGCTCGAAAACTTTCGCGGCGCTTTTAGCAGCGAGAGTTACGTCGAGCAAGAGATCAACGCAATTGACGCCCCGAATCCAGAGGCTAATCGCATGGCCGCGACGGTCAGACCTCTTTAGGCCACTAACGATACGGCATTTTGAAAATTTGAAGCACGCGACGTGCATACGCCATGCGCGCGCGGAGTGCATGGCTTTTGAATCGAGGTAGGCGGCGGCTTTGAATCTTATCCGTTCGTATTTAACCCGAGCTCCTCGGTGTGCGCCGCTTGCATATGCATGCCCACGGTTATGCGCGAGCGAATGCGGACCGACAGATATTGAAATGTACACCAACACGGCCGCCCTTTAGCACGCACACCTGAGCCCCGTTTGTCACCATTTCTGGCCCATGGGGGCTCAAACGGTGCGAGCAATTTAATCCTGAATCTTTAATGGCCAAGCGCCGATCCAAAGGCTGGCCACGCGTCGGTTACATCCTGCCAGTTAATAACCACTTGCGTCGCCGCGTCTGAAGCCTGACGGACCAATTTTCCATGCCGTCCAGCGGAGTGGATGAAGCAGATTTGAAATCTCCAGTCGGACGTGGATGCCTCGAACGCTTTTTCCCGATTGTCATCCGGTATCTTTGCGCGGTGGTTAATCGTCCAGCGGACTGGGACGTTTGAGACTCGACGGGGATCAGTTTTCCATGCTGTCCAAGTTGTGGCAAAAATGAATTTGAAACTTCAGATTGGACATCGACATCTCGAACGCTGAAGTTGTATAATATCTGGTATCTTCGCGCAAGAGTCAATAATAATTCGTCCTCATATTCAGAATTGACTGATGGAATCTTTTTCCATACCCTTCAAGATGGTTGCTAGAAAGAAAACTCTACAGAATCCCATTAAAACGACCTATTAATCCGATATACGTGATTCCTTCGAATTGTTCGAATCACATTGAATCCACGGCGAATATTGGTATGTCAATAATACCGGCCGCGCTTCCCATTGTTGGAAGTAAATTACGCGCAGAATAATGGCGAGCGAGGCGTTTCTGTCGGCGTCGTTAAGTAAAGATCGCAGGCGTGACGTAGCGCAATTTTTAACTGGCAATTTGCTATTCTAGGGCGCGAACACCGCGTCTAATCCCCATCGATGGCGGTTTATACAAGGACGATAAAGCGCGGCCGTTTAGTGTCGCTCGCCGCTTTGGAATCGATGGTCGGTATCGATCGACGCAGGGGCCACGTACGCGGAGAGGAATTTTGGGTGACGCTGCCAATAGGATTATGAGCTATCGCGAAAGCCCGGCCTATTTCGTTCTCGCGATCGGGGCAAAAACTCGAAGGAAACTGTCGTTAGTCGGGCGGTACGTATGAGCTCTCGCGGTCATTCGATACAAGAACCGTTGTTTAATCTGGGGCCAAGCGCAAAAACTCCGACCCATTTCACTCCGCTGATGAAAGAGGAAACTTGGAGGAAATTATTGGCGGTTCGTTTTATTCTAACCCCGCGGAGTGCTGTGGCCACTTGTGCTGGAAGTTTTTATTTAAGAAGGCGTCCGGAGGAAAAGTCATCGTCCATTTCGTTCTCTGGGCTTGAGAACTAGGGATACCCTCGTTGTATTCCTCTGTTGATATTTTATTTATATATACTGCTTAAATATATTACCAAAATTGATATATAGTATTTGGAAACAAATTCTTTTTTCCGGTGTGAGTCTTCCGAAAGGTTTTATTATTTGCAATCAATCTTGTAATCGTTATCGGCTGTTACGGAATCTTCCGCTGTAATCTCCAAAGTAGCGCTTATCGCTCTGCCCGCGCAGGACAGCGTTTTGTCCGCTTTCCGTAAAGCATCAATTAATATAGAGCAACAGGGCTGTTTGCGGGATAAGATCGTAAGAACAAAGTGCTCGGTATCGACCAGACAAGGTATTTTCAAGTCACGTTCAGCACACGCCGTCCATTACAATAAAATATTCAGTCACCTCGTATATTTCCCACCCGAAGTGGAAGAAAATTATCCACGCCCGTGTACGCTCGGTTATAAATTTTTGCCAATAATTCGGCTCAAACCGTGCATACAAAAAGTACTTACACACGTTCTCGACGCGTTCTACCCGTCCATCGCACTGCTCGTTAAAAACACACGTTCGAACAACTTTCCACGAACCCAAAACGGCACAACGGCAGTAAACGTACCCCATTATTAAACATCGTAAGATAGGTTGTAGTCGATTTGTGTAAACAGTAAATCCTCTTCTCAACTCGTCTTCTCGAATTTCACGTTACATTAAATATACCTTGAAAGGGACACTCGAAAGTTGAGTCAGGGAACTTTTCAGCGCTCATTCATTACCGTAGGCCAGTGATTTGAGCAGGGCGTCGCGCGTAATGAAAACTCAGGGAGAGCCTCGACCAATTGGCGCGGCGGTGATTACGCGTTAATGGCGGATGAAAAAAAAATCCTCGGATTTCCTTCCGTTACTGTACAAGGGAGGAGGGCTGGAGGAATTAACGACGGTTCGATTTTCCGGACGGTGGAGTAGCCGCTATTCCGCGGAGCAGTGTCGCAAAGCGGACGATAAAATGTCGGCGATTAGGATCGGAGGGGAAAGGCGCGATAAGAGCCGCGGACTCGTAAATGCTCGCCGATCCTGGGGAGATAATAGCCGAATCAGGCGACATCAATTAAAGGGTGTCTCGGTAGGAATTTTAATTTTAAACTACATAAAAAGAAGCGCAAAGTGAAATTCTTTGAAATATCGATAGATTTATAAAGCGATTATTTATAAATGTTGACATTTTCGTTTCATTGGGCATAACGCATAACTGAGAAACGTTCTTCCAGAGATTCAACATTCGATTTTTTATCGAAGCATCGATTAAATCGATCTTCCAGATGAATTTCTTGCGTGTGCGACCGATCGTGAATTTTCCTCGCCGTTGAAGATTTCGCGATACGTTTCCGCTCGACGAGGCGCGTTAGCGAACGACGAGAAAGATGTCCCGCGTCGCGAAGATTCGGACGTCAACGGAAGATGCGATTCTGAAATTTAAATCGGTCGAATTTATTCGTCGATCGTCATACATAGTCGATCCATGGGGCCCACGGTGTCGTTGAATATGGAATGCTTCCATGGGCAAGACACGAAGTGGAAGGCCACCTTTACATTTTGCTTGTGTTTTGTACGCGATTTAAATGGTAGATTTTAGGGTAAATATCAAATCCATTACAAGTCGTCTTGAAGTAAAAAAATTGTATTTATTTCGTGCGTTCTCGTGCTTCTTTTTTTTTCAGGTATAGTAATTAAGGAAAAAATGTGCTTTATATTCGAGTTAATAATTCAAGGCGGTATTATAAGCCGATTTTATCGAAAATACTTGATACGAGACAAGAGGTTGGTTTTGTCCCTAGCTTATGAAAGACTTTATTACACCGTAAGCTTTTGGTCGCAATCGATGCGTCTATGAGAAATCCGTAATCGTCTTTTTAATCAACAGCAATAATTCCGTTCCAGCATTATTTCTTCCTGGTAGAAGTTAATTGGTACTTTATGGAAGTTTCGCTAAGTCTCTAGTTCATTTAAGGAAGAAAGGTAAATTCTGGAATAAGTTGGACTTTCCGACCGTTTTAATAATGAACGTTTCTTCTATATTTCAAGGGGCAGGGACTCGGCGAGTGTTTGGAGCTCTGAGAAGTAGCGAGCCGTTAATTACTTTATTTATTTATGATTCAGACGTCGAGCATAAATTATACAAGGGAGCGGGCGCACACGAACGAGCAATTACGTCAAATTGAAATTTAAAACTTCAATTCGCCAAAATTTAACACACCCAGCCCCAGGCGCATTCCCGATTTTATAAAATATCCATCTCAAACCGAAGACTTTTCCATCAAAATCCGGTGCAAATCCGATTAATGGCTGAGAACAAAAGCTGTTGTTATTAATTAAAAAAACGCCGCTGCGTCGTATATACGTAGGCGTTGTGCTAAAAACTTTGCCCACCGGTAATTATAAAAGTATTATCCGTATCGGAATCCTGAGTGGATCGATACTAAAGAGCTTTTTATTAATCCATTGAATTTTACGACGACGAACTCTGCACTAATGGAGGAATGCTTTTCTTGGAGAAAACTCCGCGCGGTTCGGAAAGGTCAAGTATCTATTTACACTCTGTATTATTATGAGGCTTAATCGGGTTCTGTTAATAGAGGTCCTAACGAGGGTCGACGGGGCAACTGCCAGACCATTAAACTTACGTGAAATTTACCCTACTTCCTGAAGATGGTATTATATATAGCCCAGAGATTGAGTCCACGCGTTTCCGGATTGCCCTGAAATAAATATCCCGGATCGCGCCTTTGAAATTGCCTATTTTTACCCCGGCTATTTCTTTCACTCTCGAAGTTCGGGAAAAAAAAGTCTCGAATAGTCTCGGAGAATCGGCTGAAAAGAAATTTAATTCGCGAATCCGGTACTTTCTCTTAGCTTCTCATTAAGGTAATTTTAATGCTCGATGGACTTAATGGAATTTAATTCGGATTCGCTTTGAAGGACGCGTTAAATCGTGATTTGAGATGAAAAATAATTATTTTACGTACAGATCGATATCGCGGTTATCGATGCGGTTATCCTGATATTTTACTTTGCGTTAGGTATTAAGTCATCTCTATACTCTCCCAATAAACTTAAGAATCTTTGCAACGATTATAATACAAAAGTCACGCTTTGTCATTTCGAATAGACAATCCATTATTTTATTCATTCGGAGGAGCAAGCAGTTTTCATTTGGCGCAACCGTAACAACGATTATGACCAGAATAAAATTATTAACGATAAGAAAATTCCCAACAAACCACGCCTTATTCTTTTATCCGAACTCGTTAATACCTTAGGTAGCAATTTAAGTTATTCCTCGCAAATTCGAGCCAACCAGTATCGTCGCAAGGATGACTTATAAAGCGCACGTCCGGGTAATACAATGTAATTCAACACCGGCCATGAATATTCTCTCCAGGAAGGCCGTGGTTTTCCGAAAAAGCTCAGCTCGCGATCTCGAATTTTCTTTTCCTCCTCTGCGCCCTACATTTGCGTCATCTTGAGCATCAATTTTCCCTTCCTTCCTCGGCCACCTATCTTGGCCAATGAAAGTTTCGTCACCCGTTCTATAATTATTATAGCCGTCGGGATGGCCGTAGGCGTTCGAGCTACCCGTATAACGTTATCAAGGATACGACTGAGCGCGTTTTGGCTAAAATTATCCGGCAATTATTGCACACTTACGCCGTATCCCCAGCCGACGGACTTGATTCGCTTCAGGGACGCGGCTTACGCCGTCAAAATCGCGGCTCCCGCCTGGCCGCGATGCAAATTGCCACGGCAGACGGGCAGCTCTCATTGTCTTCGCCACCCCAAAGATTCCTGCCGACGTTTAACATCCTTAACTCCGCTTTCGCCTAATCTCCTTTCGCCAACTGTCTCGGTCATTCCGCCTGGAGGCTGCTGTTTAATCCCTTCGCCACTAACGCCGGATATATCCGGCATCCACCAAATTATCTTCATCGTCTGGCGCCGGTTATATCCGGCAGCCACTGAACGCGTTACATTGGTTCTTAACGCGTTAAGCGCCACGTCAGTCACTGGGTACTTCTAAGCCGCGAGCATGGCCTGACGGGGATTTTCTTATAAATTCGCGAGGCACTGTGTTGAAAATATAAATGTAATTTGTTGAAACAAGGTAGAGAAAGGTGAGGTTGCTTGTACATCGATTATAGATGGTTGTAACTTTTCGCTTTAAATTCTTTGCGATCTTTGAACCTGATATTCGCGAATTTGTATTATAACAGTACTAAAACAGTGTTTATTACGGTTGAAAAAAATCATTTGCCTCATCTATTTATACTCTGCCTCGCCTATCGGTTAATCATGGCTTGAATGGAATGTAAAATCGGTATGGCGTTTAACGTGTTCACCTGCACGTTGCTCTCTGACAGTACGAGGGTCCAGTCACCATTAAAGCGCTGACGCAAAAACCCAGCGCAACGAAAAGTTTAAATCCGCGGAAAGCGCAGTGGGATTCGTACGATAACGTTTCGTACGAATACTCCGATGAGAATCAAAGATTATTCCCTGGCCGATCGTGGATTCGTTTTAACCCTTAGGATTGTTCTATGAATACAGAACCGACGGCCATTACTTATCAGTATTGCGGTTCTTCCTCGTGGGATATGGATTTACGGATGTAGAGAGTAAATCAGATTGGTGGTGCGAGGAAGGGGATAGGAATAGGGATTTGAAGAATTTATCTCGAGAACGGAGATACTTCTACCTCGATAAAGGATCGTATAATCATTGAATCCTCCGTTCTCCATGGCTCGTTCTCTACTACTGTATCAATTCATCCCGACATGGAGGCTGAAAGTGCGATTTACTTATGAATAATTTGCCTTTTATCTGATATATTTAATACACATAAACGCGTGGAATAGCAAGGAATATCGGTACTGAATCATTAAACAGCGCAAGACTCTCCTTCTAGCGTGCATCATAACTACACTGTGCTTCAGAATGGCTGGATTACAGGGACCGAGGGTGCGCGCGGAGTTGGAAGCTTCGATCAAAGGATTACCCTTGATAGCGCGCCTGTTTGTCATTTCGCATTCGGGATCCTTCCTCTTTCCTCCTTTTTTTTTCCCGCTACACGGGAAGCCGCGCCTCCACTTTTGTGCACAGAGAATCGTGGACAATGGCGGCGCGTATCGCGATTAATAAAATGCATGTCGCCCGGCGAGACGTAGGCGCGGGCACGAATATTTTGTTTGAAAGATCACTCCGTGAGAGTGACAAGCGGAGATTATACCGAGCGCGGCGCCACGTGATGGATGAGACCGCGATTAAAGTCAAGATACGTCCCGTAATCCGATGTAATCCTTTGCTTTCTCTTTTATTATCCACGGCCCAGTCCCCGGCTGAATTATCAGGGCGCGCCTCGCGCGAAGTGAAACGAGAGGGGGAAATGTCGCGGCGGCGCTAAGTGCATGGAAATCCAGCTCATTATTTTTCGACTTAGACCCTCGCGGAACGAACACTGCCACAAGGGAGGTTTGCCTTAATCGAGATTAAGGGGCCGCCTTCCGGCTATTCTCACTTGCGTATTAAAGATTTGGTTGCGATTAGGGGATATACACCGTTTCGGGCCCTTATCGTCCGAGAAATAGGTTGCAAATGGCATGCGAATTGTACGGTTTGCATATATTTGCGATTCCAAGAAGGTAGGGTTAAGGATTATTCGCACGCCTAATGAGGGTAATTTCTAATCCCTGGTAGGTGGACGTCGGGCTCGTTTATTCTGTCGGCGGCGATATCGATTATGCGTAACAACCGGATTGATGAGGCGCCCTTGATTAAAAGCGCGAAACGGATAATAGCGGATACGCGGGAGGATTAGCGCGTAGGTGAGAAAATTATCGTGGCGTTAAAAAGCTGGCGAGCCCGATTCGCGAAGGGGATACGAAGTGTGAAGTACTTTAAGGATGTTATCCGATTCGGATACGGAAACGGAGTCTTGGATGGAACATTCGATTCCGCGTACTCGATATATTTATATTAATGAAACTAATTTATTTGGTATCACAATATTAAACTCGTTACCGGGTAAATTCAGTGCTGAAAAAGGAGCTTGGCCCGTTAATAATCGATGTATCCAGAAAGCTGCCGCGCATCTCTCTTTTTTTTTCCCTTTATTTCCCACGGTGAAAGAAAGTACGCTCGAATAAGCTTCGAGGACGGAAACTTTTGCCAATTAAGTACGAGTATTATCGATCTATCCGCAACCTTATTTTTTGCGGTACTTTCTTCGATAAAAAATCCGACCCTAAGGTATTAAATTAGATTAGCATATATAACGAGTGAAAGCGGTATTTGCATATCGTGCTCGGCGTTGCATGGAGTGCCGCTCCTAACCCACGTGTTTTAACGAGGAAATTAACCTTTTCTTAAAGAAGAAAACTTCGACGTCCTTTAAGACATTTCAGCCTGTCTCTAATATAACACCGGTAAACGAGCGTTTAAAGCATCCTCGAAAATGAGAAAATTATGGAACATCGAAGCGAAGATGGATAATAAAAAATTCGTTTCAGCCCGTACATCTTTGAACCACTGAACGAAAGTAAACTTTCTCTCTCTGGTTTTTCCATGCGACACACATACTAACGATTCGAAGTCCACCTTAAACAGTGATCCCTACGCAAAACGACCTTAGCCGTCGGAAATAATTTAAAAAAAACACCTTTCCTTCTCCATCCATCCCATCGCTTCGCTTTGGGTTCCATTTACATGATAAAAAAAAAACAGAAAAAAATATATAAAAACGATAAAATAATTCGCGATAATAATTCAGCACGGGGTATCACGGCAAACGATAGGCACGACGCAGGCGTCTCAAGGAGACGACTATTCGTCGATCGCGCTCGGTGCCGACAAAGACAATTTCTGCTCGGTGCCGACAACAACCGCCGGGCAGGACGGCGACGACCTTATTTGCATAACCGTAGCGGGGTAATCGATTTCCGTTATCTCTAAAACGGCCCGACGGCGCGTACGTGGATATCGATCGCGGCGGCGGCGGCGGCATTCGAACAGCGCCCGTAATGAAAGCACTCGGCCGAACGAGGAATTTCCACAAAAACGACGCCGAGTTACCATCCGGTAACCCTGGCAACTCGCGTCGAGGCCTCCTCGCTCTTTGGATCCGCAGTTGGCGACGGTGCCTCCTTCGTCCGTGGAAAGAAAAGCGCCGACTGGCGGCCGGATTCCGCGAGGACGCTCCGCGACGGCCGTCCTCGAGCGCCTGCCAACTTTCCGCTCTCTTAATTAGCCCGGAACGATGCATTATTTAGCCCTTAATGCGAGCTATCGACCTGGCCCGCCGTCCCCGGAGAGGCGCCGGTTCCGCTCGCGATGCGATCTCTCGTCGAATCTCCGACACTCGTCTTGGCTTTGTCCTCGTATTGGGAATGCCGAGGAACATCGAAGCCTTTTCAAGGAAATCTTATCGCCAAAATGGAGAAGAGCAAGCTTTCTTCCGGATGGAATTTGTAAAGACGCGTGGTTGGGAAAGTTTGTCGATACGGTGCAAAGGTATTTTTGATATGGTGGATTAATGGATGTAGGATAAGGATAATCTGCGAGAACAGTCGAATTTGGAGGATTTAGTTTGAATATTCGAGAAGCAGAGTAGAATTTAAGCTGCCGTAGAAAAAGTACGTTTAAGTTAGGAAATGCCTAGTTTTTTTTTTTTTAGCGTCGACCTTAAATACCTAGTTTTCCACTCGTTCCTCCTCTAGGCCATTGCCTTATATTTTATATTTCCTAGTTCTTACGAGGCGCTTAGAGCCAAGAGTGGCTCCCTCGAGATTTTAAACCTCGTGCTTTTTACCCAGGATGAAATCCAAGCGTCGCTTATCGAAGGCTGAGGCGCGGGCATTGAGTTTCCAGAAGCGCGAGAAATTTGAGAAATTCCCAGCGGGAGGCAAAGCCTTAATCCATCGTCGGCGTATTAGCTGATAATTATAACAGGCAGTAGAGGGCGATCTAATTACAAAGTGGAGCGAAGCAAGCTCCGTCAAGGGCCCGTAATCTTCGTAAAATGGGATTAACTCGTATCCTCAATTCGCCCCAGTACGAATGTCCGATTAGCGGCGGTTTATCCCCGATTTCCGCGGAAAATGAATGCGCATCGCGTATCGTGGCAGCCCGCCAATCTTCGGCGTGTCACATTTATTTCCGCGCGGAAATTAGAAAAGTCAGATGCAGGGACGGTACTTAGGTAATCGTCGGGGCAAACCATCGGTTTTCATTCTCTTCTCGCCTTTTCCGCGCATTTCCATTTTTGATGACGCAACCAGATTTCTGGTTACCGTTCCGCAAACCAGTCGCTGCTCTCGAGCCGCGCTTCCCTGGGACCGAATAATGAAGTCGGCCGTGCATCGACGCGCAGATCGATGAACGAGTCAAATTTGGAAATCGACCTGCGCGGGGAAAGTTTTTCGTTGTTCCAAACGAATCCTGGCGTTTGCTTTCCCTCTGCCCTATTGTTTTACCAATTTCAACTATACAGAGCGCAATTTCTCGCCGATTTTGTACCCCGCTAAACTCGTGCCAACGTGGTATAAAAAAATAATATCCGCCTCGATATAAAAGCGGGGAAATATAGTAAATGTGCCTCATACATTATTTATTCGATCGTAAAAGATTTACGGTCGATCCGACATCGCGAGTGTGTGAATAAATAATGGAGTGGGTTTCTATCTCCGTCCGCTAGCAGCAGAGATTATATTCAAAGACCCCATAATTACTCGTATCCTCCTTCATTAGTGTTTTCTGGCTTTTAGCATCGCGGATCTTAATCTGATATCGCGCTCCAATCGATTAACATTGCCGCATCGAATTCTCGAATGTTATTCCTCTCGCGTATATATTCATATTTATATATAAAAAAAGCACTGATCGCGAAATGAACTCCGCAAAGAAGGGAAGTAGCTCGCGGGGCAAAAAGGTTTCGTACTTCTCGAAGGGACGCGTCATCGATACACCATCCGGACGTTTTTATTAGCAGCTCGATAAGGTAGCATAGATGGACGCGGTTACGCATTTGGTATTTCGGCCACGGATCCCATCCTTATTACCCTCTCGTTGTCTGGCAAAGCACGAAGGCCGACCCGTGCGTGTCTCGACTTTTTTTCGAGCTCGCAAAAAAAATGTATCTCGTGCCAGATTTGCGAAGGGCGCTGAAGCGATCGCGGCACGTCGATGGAGATACATCGTGGGCCGTGAATCCGAGTGCCAAGGTACCTCTTGGCGCGACACCGGGACTTTTCGCGAACGATGATTCCGCCGGCATTATCTCGGGCCAGGTAAAGACGCTGACAAACGGCTCGTATGTTTTGCACGAAAAAAAAGAAACAGAGTGACGTAATTTTTTGATAACGAAGATCCTTTTGCGAGATTTTTCCCCACGCGACATAAAACACGATGCTAAAATCCTATGACAAATGAAATATCTTGCGGCATTGTACAAACGAGGGGAACCCGGTTTACGGCCGAGGCATACATTGTTTTCTCACAAAGCCGCTTGTAAACTTTAATTCGATTCCCCCTGTGGCACATGGTGCGGGAGATATCACGTTTTAATACCCAATTAAGCGTTATTTTGAGCGTAAAGTTCGGACGAATTTAATAAAGGTCCGCCTGAAAATTGGGCTTGAATTATTAGAATCGATACCGTAAGCGTACGAATACTCCACTCTTCATAGTCCCGCTTTGCAAATAATCAACCGATTCAATTAATTTATCGAGCCTTACCTTGTAGATAATAATCGAGACCACGAATCGTATCTCCTGCGAGGTGCAAAGAGGAAAGGAAGAAGTAAGAAAAGAAAAAAAAAAAGAACCTATATTCCAAACGCATTTTCCAACTCGGCTCTCGAACGACGAAAGTTTGCCGACGTATAATTATAACTTTATTCAAAGTACCTTTACCGGGCTAATTAAACGTAATAGCAGGGAAAGCGCTTAAGGACTATTAAATTTCACTTTGCCCTCGCATACCCCACCGACGCGTTCGTCATCGCTCGGCAAAGGGAAAAATTTGCCCCGATGTTTTTCTTGGCAGCGTCTCGACGAAGAGAAGTGACCCTCGAAAAACGGCAGCGCGCCGACGGATTTATCCCAGGCTCGACCAGCGGTGCCTCGATGGCAACCTTTTGGGATTCCTGGGATGATTCCCTTTTCCTTTATTCCTTAAAAGACCCATTCGGGCTTTGAGGCTCGGCCGTGCAACTACCTTGGAATGCAAAGCGTTGGATAAGGCGGAGGAATATTGAATTCGCAGCGCTCTAGGCACGGACGGAGGAGCCGGTTTCTCCGGACCGATTCCCGTCGAGGAGGGCAAAACTTGTTTCTGAATAGAAGTCTTTGTCTTCCCGGGGAAAGTAGGCCTCGACTGTATCGCGCTCCCGCGGGAATGAGCGATTTCGAAGCTATTCGGAGTTTCGTAGGGGCGGAACGTTCCGCGGCAGGTTAAAATAGCCGCAGCGGAAGGGCGGTTTTATTGCGACGAAACGTGGCAGCACGTACGGGTCACTGCGTCGATGCTAATTGTATTTCGACTCGATCAAGTCGAAGTAATTGTAAAAGCACGGTTTTACGCACCGCGGATATTGAGGTTTGTCTCGAAAAAAAAAAGAAGACTTTGCGAAACTATAATGTGCTCAGAAGCATAAATGGAGAATTCCAACTTACGAGGGGCGAAGCGTTATCAATTCTACTGGCGGCAAAGTTTCGATCGCGCAGATTAAGCACGTCAAATCCAAGCTCATAACCCCAGGAGGATTTCCTTCCGCAGCTCGATCGTAATCCCGTCTCTGGTTTTCCCAACAGTGTCGGAGTTTGCCCAGGAGTTGGGCGCCGCGATGGAGAGCCACTCCGCGAATGTTCGTCGTTTGGTGGACGAATTTCGCGGCCGAGCCGGCGATCCACGCATCGACGTCGGCGGAATGCGCCGCGTCTGGGAGAGTTTGTTGCGACAAGTCGAGGCGGACGCAGCGGCGCATCTCGATCTCGCCGCGGTCCTCCAGCAACAGCTGTCCAGGCCGACGCTCGAGTCGAGTTTCCACCGAAAGCTCCAGTCGAGAAAGGTAAGTAGCCCCGACTTCAGATGCAACGCAAACAAAAAAGCATCTTTGGAATAAGCACCTCTTAGCTATTCAAATCCTGCCTAACTTAACGATTAGTCAAAGCTGCCTTAATTATTAGGTGAGTACAAAAGCTCGTGCGGACTTTCTCATAAGTCCATCTATCGAAACTCCGCAGGAACTTTTGCACTCACCTGATACTTGAACTATTTCGCGCCATCGACGAGTCTCGCGCGAGTTCGATTCGTCGATGAAGCTCATCGAAATTTCCCAGCCACGTGGATTACTCGAAGGATATCTCGTGACCCACAGGTATTCGCCCATCGCGAGGCCTACGAGCAGGTGGTGAACAAGACGGAGGAGAAGTTGCAGCGGGCGAGGGTCGATTACAAGCGCGCTTATGCCGCGCTCCTGACGGCCGACAGTACGTGCGAGCCGGAGATGAAACGCGCGTATCTTGAGGCGCACAACGCTTACGTTCTACAACTCCGGGCCACAAACGCCATCACGGAGCGTTATCAGTTTCATTGTCTGCCCGGTTTGCTGGGCGAAATAGCCGAGGTCTACGAGGAGCTCAGCGGCTTGGCCTGCAAATGCGTCTCGGGCGTTTCGGAGGCCGCGGGCGAACGCGCTGGCGAGCAGGCGAAAAGGTACCAGGGCGTCGCCAAGGAGGTTCAAGTCGTAGCTCCGTTGAACGATCTACAGGTGAGCTTCGTCGCTTCCTTTCTCTCCGTTTATCAACATTTTTAGACTGCTCAATTTGAATAGACGCGCAAAATTAATTGGAATTAATTTTTTTAAATACGAGAATCACGAGGATCGGGGGAAATTTTTGTGTACACCGATCATATTTTTTTTATATAATGTTGTAAGCACATAACGAAGATAATTACGAGGAAAAGATGGTTGATGACAGGATTTTTATAGCAAGGCAGGAGTTTATTCTCCGACATTGTAGCCGTGCTTATTTTCATTTTGGCTCGTGCAAGATTTATCTCCCCATATCGCGTAGGAAGGTATCGCGATGTATACTGAAATATAAAGTCTTAGGACGCCTCTGGGCCCGCGTCGCCTTTGTCCGTCGGTCGTAAAGCCTCCGCGAGCTTGGGAAATAGTAATGTATATTAAAATATAAAATCCTGAGATGTCCGGCGCCTTTTGACGCGCGACTTCTGTGTCTCGCGCACGTAAATGCCGGCCCCCTTGATTTATTCACCAAAGTTATCTCGACCGCGTTCGAGGCTCCGCCGTGAGTTTCGCGGTTAAAGCCCGCACTCTGCTATTTCCTCTTGATTAAACCATTGTCCGTCTCCGCTCTATTCGCGGATATTAATCAATTACGCGCATTAACGAAACTACGTGACGATGCCGCCGAAAAAGATTTACAATTTTAATCTAATCCTGGATAAACCAGGAATATTTCGAAGCTATATTTAGTTTACGTGCTTTTTCGAGAATTTTGCTATCGCTCCTTTCGAGATTTGTGGACAATTATAAATCGAAAAATGCTTTCCAATCGTAGAATTATGTTTCGCATCTATTAAATTTTTTTCATTCGTTTCAAGGGTATAAGATTAGACGAATAGAGTGCCTAAAGGATATTAAGAGTATCGGTATACAACAGAAATTTCTATTATAGAGAATTCACGAGATGCATGGTTCTCGAATTGCCAATAGCGATATTCGTGCGTCCTGATTTCTATCCGCTAATCAGTCTTATTGTCGATCAACCTGAGCTATCGAATATTCATCGCCGCATAATGCTTGTCGTGAATCGATCGATCAAGCTTTTGTGCGGCCGTAACAATTTAACACTCCACGTCTTGGAGTTATTGATCGTGTATTGCGGATAGGCCTATTCAGTGGATGATACATAGTAGATTTTGATGCGATGGACCTACCGATGTATTATCATTGTTCCAGCCGAGTACATTCTAATATTTCTGCGGACCCATTTTATTAATATTTTTTCATGTCGCGTCGTTCATGCATCGTTGCAAATAATACGTAGACTCGAATAATGCCTTATCGTTTGAATAGTGATGCGTAAAACATTAAATATCTCTTTAGCAGATTTAACACAAAGTTGTAGATTCAAGTTACGATGCAACGCAGCTCCAAAGCTACTCCTATCCCGTTGACTACACTTGGTCTTTTGTTAATATCCAGAACATCGGTTGGTATCCCAGATAGTCCCCAAAACCATTGGAGTCTCCAGGCCCTGCGCCAATAGGGTTATTCGTGAATTGATTAAGGTTGTACCCACCTAGCGCTTCTAATAGCTCAGGGATATTGGCTGACCAAGATTGCCCGCATCTCCTGCGGTTACTGTGTCTGATCACGCGGTTCATTCGCCCTCAGCAATTCGTGCAGTTCTGGTATAATACACGTATAGATGTAAAAAAGAAGTAGTCATCGATTATCCATTACTTATATTTCCTATCCAAACAACGGATCACGTGTAGAACGGTTATAATTTAAAAGACAAGCATTTTATACTGAAAAAACTAGATCGTGCTTCTGAATTTTTTTTTATTAAATATTATAGATAGGTCGTTTAATGATGATTATGGAAAATATAGTTTTTAACTCCATGAGTTTTTTGAGCTGAAAATAATTTTGAAATAGAGAAATACTCTTTGCTAGGACAAATTCAGAATATACATGTCAGGCCTTAAGCGTTCTACTCGTTGCTTTTCAATAAAGTTATTCCTCATCCCTTTGTTTGCCAAGAGAACTATCGGTATGAGTTAACGATCGAATAATACCCTCGGGACTAGTGGCCATGCCAAAATCATCCAAATCCAGTGCAGCTGGACTACTTTGCTGATTAGAACCCTTTGTATTTACCAACTCTAATATGCACGTCCATTTGCGCTTTGTAATTAGCACGTCAATCCGATTTCCTAGATCCCTGAGATACGCTTTTGAAGGAATTACTCAGATTTCTACCTCGGGATTTTCAGCCAAACGCGCTCAAAATCATACAAGATTTATCCGTAAAAATACTTCGATGATACAAAACATCTCGCGCCTCTCGTTTCATGACACGATCCCTGCATCGACATAATCGTATAAGAATCATGAATAAATACTTCATGCGAAATATTGATTTCAAGCGTCAATCATTTAATTCTCCTCGAATTTGTGAAAATAATTCTCACGATAGCAAACCTACGATAATTTATGCAGCGGAATAATTATCCGCCGCAACGCAGACATAATAGGATAATGCTCGTTAAGTCTTTCAGATTTATGCATACAATTTTCCCGATAATAAGCTTAGGTTGATTAAAAAATCAAATAAGAGGCTTAAGAGAAGAGAGTTGGAAAAATGTTTGCAGCGACTAAACTCGGTTATTTTCTTATCCATATTAGCCATTTACTTTATTAATATAGACAATGCTTATGAATTGTTTTTAGGTTCTGGCACGAAGTCTGGCGTCCAATACGACGCCACGAAAGCCACCACGACGTTTGTTCGTCGCGCCAGCACCGCCTGAGCAAATTCCGATGGAACGCATCAGTCAGATACCTTCTCTCAGAGATGAACTGGTCCCATCCGGTACCAGCACTCTACCGCTGATGGAGGACCTCCGACGGGATTATGACAGTCTTAATCAGGAAATAGGCCGCCTGCAGGACGCCTTGGACACACTGATGCGTATGCAACGCAAGTACGAGAAAGCACATTTCGTCTACACCTTGATCATAAGTATTCTTCGATAAGAAAAGAAAGACGAGTACGAGACATTTCAAATAAGGCCATGTGTTAAAAAATTGAAGTTCGCCAATAGATCATGACATGAAATATTATGTTAAAAGTAAAGGAGTATGTTATATTTAACTTGCAAGTGGATGACATTGATCCTAGCTACCAGTCGAACATCGCAGATGTATGAATTAATATTAGCAATTAGTATATTAATAATCGTTACTCGATGGTCGACCGTGAACTTGCAAGTCGTCCGAGGATATTAAAAGAGAAGCCTCGAGGAAAAACTACGGCAAAAACAATTAAACTTTCTCCCGCATTGGTTTATTCCGTCTCCATTATACACGTTGGTTCTTGATTGCAGGAGCGCTGAAAGCAATCTCTACACCAAAGTGGCAGAGTTGCAAGAGGATATTTCCTTGAAGCGTTTCGATCTCGGCGTGGCTCAACTGCACTTAGCCGCGGTGCAAGCGCAGGTACTTTACTTTACATACTTCCTTATCGATGTACACTTTATGCTAGCCACGGAACGCGGTGTACATCGACCGCTAGTTAATGGAACATCGTAATCCCAGCCGTGTGGTACTAAATTGACCTACGAGAAATCTAAACAGCGCTGTCTTGATTCAGAGTGCACGTCCATTACCGCGGCAGTCAGAGTGTTTTCCTTCCTGGCGATTACCGAAATAAATCTAAGTTATACCTTCGCACGAGTTTTATCGACGAACATTCATTCATCTCGACGAACCGGACTACCGATCGAAATTCCTTTGATAGAGCAATATGGACTAAACCCAGGGATATTAATAAACAACGCGTCGACCAGGTGGGAGATACGCTCAACACTTCAACTCCTCGACTCGATAAACTTCGTCAAATATCCGGACAATACGATACTCGTACTTTCAAACAACCTGTCCACCTTTCACGTAGTATATAAAATAAAAAAAACAATTACTAATTAAATCAATAAAACCAATTACGAAAAAACAATTGATAAACTTCCTTGATAAAGAAAGGAATCCGTAGACCTCGCTCTTACGCTCGAAGAACATCGAGAGTAAATTATTTGACCATATTAAAGAAAATCAATAAAGCCATATCAAACCCCTGGCTCTTCGATACAAATAATTTATTCCTCGATAAATGTTCATAGCCGAGCCAAAACGTGGACACTACTCGTTCAATTTACGCACGAGCCTTTAAACCCTGTTCATCTTAACCTAATATTTCCTAGACCAACTATTCAAGTCCAAGCGAACAAACCCCCCTCCCCGCGGAACATTCGTCGTTCTCGAGTCGAGAGCTTCAAGTCTACGAAGTAAGCTCGCCCGATTAAAATTAGCTCGAGCCCCTTGCCGGCCCGAGACTCGCATTGTTCCCTTCGGAAGTGACAAACAAGTACAATGCACCGTCCTACACGCGCACACACTCGTATACATATATATACGTACACTCGTCGTACACAGACGCGCATGCACACATAAGCGAATACTCTCGCGAATTCGGCCCGCTCGTCGAACGCTTAAGGTCCATTCACACCGAGGCGAAAGCGGAGACCGCCTCGGTGTTACCATTCCGTGAGACGCGTTTAGTTCTGTTCGGCTGCGTCTCACGGCGGCGTACTCGGGTTATAATGAACTTTGGGGAGAAGACGCAGACGTTCGCCCGCATCAGCGAAGTGTGACTAATCAACCTCCGCGCTCCGAGCATCTTTCGCCAGAGGAGGATGATAAAGTAAAGGACCCTTTGAGGCGCCGTCGAGGATCGGCCCGATGGACGATTAAAGTCATTGCGATATTCGCGCCCCGATGTGAGTACATCTCCGGCTTCCTGGAAAACCGGCCGGCGTGCATAAAGGGAATCAAGGATTCCGTGGCCACGGTCGGGAATTTTAAAGCTCGTTCGAAGAAGCTTTACGTGTCGTAACGCAAGGGACGGGTGTTATGTAAGGGATTTTAGGGCGCCGAAAAATCCGTCGATCGAAAGGCATTGGAGCGATTGTGTAATGTTCAAGGTTTAGTACGTAATTTATCGAGCCTTTTTTTTTTTCGTGTCGTGGAAGTTTGTCGGTGAAATTTTAGAAAGCAGCTCGCGCTTCTTGTCGTGGATAATTAATGTTCAGAAGTGATTTATTTCTGTTGTCATGAGCCATAGATTGTCTCTTTGTCATGGGTATTGAATGATACTCTGATTTTTGTGCACATTATATATACAAGGATGTTCAGCTTTGCGTAATTAATTCGAAAAGGAAAGTGAGGACTATCGTTATCGTCGAAGCGCAAAGAATCGTATTTCGATTTGACCATGTCTGCTTTCTAGTACGATGGAAAAGGAAAGATGCTTAGAAACAAGGACAGCTTAACATATATTATTCCAGCCAACGTTGCGATGGAAAATCTGGCTCCTTTACCGGGCTTAAATACCATCTACGAGTGTTTTGTCCGTTTTGACATAGCAAACATATCGATCCGTCGTCCAATTTGGGATGCACGTAGGTGTGTATGTCACATGCTTACATTCGATTGTGTCGAGAACGACCGGCCCAAATCGACGATCGCTCGAGCGTTCCACTCGGGTATTCACAAATTCCTGAATATGACGCATTGTGATCCTTCTCCCCGGCATGTCAAGCAGCCGAGCAATGGCAGCCGGGCCAACCTACATTCTGCACAATGATCGGAAGCTCCTATCGAAATTTTGGTATGCCAGGAAAACACGGGAGTGGCCAAGTGGGATATGTCCCGCCGAGTAAACCGTCCGGCTTTTTCTTGCCAGACATTTGTAAAGAAACCGCGGACAGCCTTTCGTCGTTGCTCCTCGTTGAATATTCCAAGCCGATAAATCGGACCATGCTCAGAGGTGACGATGTAAGAGTAATCTATAAAAATCAATTATTTCTCCATCCGCTGAATACGTAATAAGACAGCGTATGTAGTTCACGAAAACGATTTTCAGAACCTATGAAATACTAAACTCTAGTACGAAAGCTCGTCTGATCCGTTTCAAAATCGATCGACATACCAAATTCAAAATTAAACCGCGTCTCTTTCTCCAATTATAATAGCCTTAGGGAACAATAGAAGCAAAGCTAATAAAACAATAAGATCCAGCCACAGATTTAATTATATTTGCGAGACTAAACAGTTCGAAGGCGCTAGCCTGCTTATGCGCGCCACGAGACGCTCTGCCCGTGACTGTGAGGGGGGAAACCGTTTGATACTCGAGGCTCTGGCCGCGAGCGTCAGGGAGCGAACCGTCAATGGGTTAATCGAGAGCAGAGTCGATGTTCCGCCAAGGGAGAGGATCAGCAGTGGCGGGACTCGGACGTATCGATAATTCGGCGGTAGGAGCAATTTGGGCGAATTAGAAGGAGAAGGCGGGCGTGGGTCGAGAGTTGCGCGCCGGAGGGAGGAAAAATTGAAGAATGGCGCTAGGGGAGGCTCGACGGGGGGATAAACAAAGACAGAAATTCAAAGGGAACGGGAATTCCAGGGATGGAGGGGTATAAACGGCGAATAAATACGGCGCGCAATCGCGCGACATGCGCCCTCACAACTGGGTCAACGTCGAGCATGAGCATCTGAAAATCCATTCCTGGCCTCGCTGAGTCCGCCTTCCTAGGTCAGGGCAGCAGGATCAGCCGTGCGTCGATACCGCGCTCGCAAAATGGGCTGGACAACGTTGCGGACCAGGGTCGTTAGTATCTCGCCCTTATCCTTTCGATTCTCGAGGGCTTCTCGCTCGAGGAGCCGCGGTGCGTCGAGCTCGAGCGATGCTCCGGAGAATCGTCGCTTCTGCAGCCAGTTCTCCCGTTCGAACGAATCCGCGATGTGCTCGGTGCTTTCCGATCGGATGTACGAGGAAGGAAAACGAGTCTTCCCCTGGAAATCCTGGCGATTTTTCAAGCAGTGTCGTGCTTCGAGCAGAGTCTCTCCATCGTGCCGCGAATCCTCGCTCGCGAGAAAGTGGAACGTGTGTCGACGGTGCTGCGGGCCTCCACGCGATGGTTTTTCCCTCGTCGGCCCACAAAGATTTCCGCGAAGCCCGCTTTTCTCGTGCAGTGTTCCCTGCAGCGCCAACAGCTACTCGCTAAGGTTAACCTGAGATTTTGCCGGAGGCTCGAAGCGACGCTCCCGAAGTGCCGATCGACTCGATCGCGAGGACGAGGTTTTTCCTCGAGAAGCTTTACGTGTCCTTTTCGAGGCTTGGATCGCACGACACGTGGCCGTTTTTCTGACGAGCGACCGCCTCATGTGCGTGCGTGTGTCCCCGCGTACCTGTGGAGTTTGTTGACGGTGCACGTGGATGCGGAAAACGCGATCCCTGCCACGTGTCCATTGTTATCTGCATATTATACGCCAGCCGTGGACTTCGCAGTAGCGTACGAAAGGGGGAGGCGAGCCCGCTTACACGCGTCCGGTGCTTTCCTCCGCGAATAGTGGACTCTTCTCGGTGCTCTTTATGCACTTGGTGCAACGGAGATGTAGCGCAGCGCGGATGCGTGAGACGCGGCTCGAGTCGAAGACAAAAATACCGCCACCGAGGTTTTACGACGTTTCGTATATATCCCTCCTTCGTTCTCCTTCTTCTCCGCGGAGAATATTGTTACGTGCGTGCAGGATTATTCATCGACGTGTCTCCTGTTAATTAAAAAAAAAAAACGAATCTATCAACTGTTTAACTGACCTGTTGAAAAAAAAAAAAGAAAACCGTCGAGGCCGAGAATTTACATGGCGTGTTTTTTCTGGATTTTTTCATTTGCACATTGAAATTAGTTTGGCGCGGAACTGATAGGTATGCATAGATTTTCGCACCGGGAAATGCGTTTGACGAAGAACGGATTTGGAATTGGGTTTCGCAGTGTTTGTTTCCATAAACTCGGTTCGTGTACGTTTTTTCTTTTTTACGCAGAATAATAAGATCGCGAATGAGAATTAAGCTGGTATTTTTATGATACCGTATCGCACGTGTGTCATTTGAAAAAATAAAGCGGAAGAAAATAACGAGGATCACGCCACCTTTCTCGGTACAATTATATACAATTTCAGTTACAGTTTTTTTTATTTCTACGCTAGACTCAACATCATAATTAATCCATAAAGATTGTTAACAAAATACCGGTAAATAATCTTGTCGATCGATTCATTAACGACGATCTTCGTACCAATTAACGGTATAAACGCAGAAGTATATGTACATCGCACGTTCGCAAAAGATCTCAATTATAATCGTAGAAATTGCGAACGTATGTTGGTATAGCATTCGAACGAACAATAACAGGATTATAGAGATTAATAATAAACGCGTGTCGTATCGTACGTGCGTGCATGCGCCACTCTATACAGGATGCTTCAAAAATAAATGATCGGACCCTTGAGAGAAAACTCTATTCATCGCATACATATAAAGAACAGAATTACGAGCACGAACCTGAAAATGCTTATCCTTCGCTCAGGAGTAGGGGCCAAAGGAGGTTAATTTCAAGCGACGTGTATTTTGAAACGACCTGTATACCGAACTCTATTTCACGGGTATAAGATTAGCATGCAATACGGAGCATGCAACGACCGCGACAATGCGCGATTTCACGAAACGTTTTGTGACTGCACTGACCGCCGATCGATACACGTGTACGAATGCACGCATGCATGTGGATGCGTATCAAGCCAGGCCATCTAATTTCGCAGCCGAATCCAATTAAAGCCGCACCGGCTCCTTCGTCGCATTAAAACTGCACTGGCTTCCTGTCGGATCTTTATTTATCAGTCCACGTTAGCCACGCGATGGAGACATCGCCGATTTCTCTAGAAATTCTCGCATAAAACGACGGATCTTCGATCGTTCCCGCGGGTGTCCACCAATGATTCTGCGGGGAATACACAAATTTCGGACCTTAAAAAATGGCGGAACCGGCAGGAGAGCAGAAAGTAAAGTCAGTTTCGATAGATTGAATCTTTCCAGACCGATGTATGATTTCTATTATGCAGTGGTATCGTACAGCGCGTCGTTTTCGAGCATTGGCCGCTACATAAACCGGAATGGTTACAGTGTCGAGCGAAATTCTGATCTTGTTCGATCTGATTTTGATAGTGTTGTCGTCGTCGTTACGTATTAACCTCCTATTCCAAGTTACGTACAGTGTTACCGCGGCCAAGAAGTTTGGAATCGCGTTACGAAGATCAAAGCTCAATCGTGGCCGCTATATCGGGGCGTTTCCAAGAGATAATGTATACCATGGATTCAATCTCGCATTCGGCTTGTACATTTGACTGCACGGTCCAAGGCAATCGATGCGCCAATTTGAGCGATCAAAACCATAGGCGTGCCGGACAAATAAACAACCTCGTTTTCGAATTTAATTTCAATGAGCTCCATTATTATCGATATACGCGAAGTCACGAATCATTGCATCGACTAATGATGAAACGAATACTACACGCATTGCATCAATTCTGATACAGCTTAATAGGTTTAATAGTTACAGTTTAACAGGTTGTACCGCCTTTCGTATAATATGAAATATAGGCAAACACGCGTTTCTGTATACCTCATCGTATATTATAACAATTTCTAATATGATTTATCGCGAGAAACAAAGAACCTACGCTGGACACTTGGATTTTTGGAGGACGATGGCTCATCTTTATCCTATTTGCAATTTGCAGAAGGAACTCTTCGGTGGCGGGGAGGCCGGCCAGCCGGATGGGGTAAGCAGCAGAAAGATGTCGAACGGTTCGACCGGAAGTACCAAGCACAAATGGCTGAAGGCATTCAAGAGCTTGAAAACGAGCTCACCGACGACGTCACCCCCAGCTGACAAGTGAGTTCTCCCTTTTCCTCACGCCCTTCGCGTAATGGCCAGGAGGCATTACGCAGCACCTTTATCCCACTGTGCGAGTTTCGAGGCGAGCCATCGAGCGGCGTGTTTGTCCAACAAGTAGATTTTCCAGGGGAAAAATAATCAGAGGGATTTTCTTTCAAAGGGATCTTCTCTCCATTTCGTTCGTGACCCCGCCTCGGGCGGCGGAAAAATATTTTCTTTTACTTCGTGTTTTACGCCGCTTCTGCCTCCGCAGAAGGAAAGCGATTTTATCTTCGCACGCGCCAATCTTCTTAACCGTTTGTGGCTCGATACACCGTGAAATTATTTCGAGGGAATGCTGGAGAATGCCTTACTAACGATAGTAACGCGCAATAAACTATGATTATTGTTCTTCGCATGCTCCACTAACATAGAGGAAAGCAGACGATGTACCATGCAGTTTCCACCATGGTCGCCATATCCAGGTAAGTCATACGATCTCCATGCCAGAGGGAGCGAATTATTAAATCAACTTTTTTCTTTTAAACATTCTTTTGTTGACTACCTAACTCTGTATTAACTAATTAATTCCATTTTTCATACATAGTTGGTTCGTAAAATACGCTTTGCGATATTTAGTATTGGCAAACGGACGAAAACTGAGGATTACTTTGCGTGGATGAATAATCTGATCCACGTGACCGATGAAAATTTACGCGTGAAATTAATAAGCGTAATATTGCGCGAAGCATCCTTACGAGGAAGATTTATTTCAGCCTCCGACGCTCATCGCATCCTCTTCAAGTTCAGATCTATAATTACATCCCGGTATAGCGGCCAGTCGCGTAATGCTCGGAGGTTCGTTCACCTAGAAACTACATCTATCAGCTTTTCCGCCCCACGGGCTCGGAAGATAGTCGATCCAGATTGATCGAGGCGAATTTTCGAGCCGGAAAATGTGCTCTCAGGAAGCACCTGCCCTAGCGTCTTAGTGGCTTTTCACAGCCCTTTCTCGGATCAGATCCTATAACTTTAATCAAATGAGAAAGGAAACGAGCGCCCTCATCTCGCATTGCTCGATCGTACGAAGTAACGAGTTATAGAAATATTCCATTGATATTTGCAGGATAAATTAGCAAACTTTTTTTTTTACCAAAGATCTTCAAGCTAACCATTTACATCATTTTGTATAACTCTCGAGGAATTTTCTCTATTCGAATATGAATAATAAAAATCCATTCGAATTCCTATTACGCCGATCGCATCGAAACGAGGTTGTAAATATTGCTAATGTTCGAAAATGATTTTGCGAGATTGATAATTGGGGGCGGATTATGGCCAGAGTTGTTTCCCATGCGCGAACGAGTATTTTCGATGAAAATCCTGCTCTGGAAATCAGCGTCGTGCAGCCGGTGTACCGTTGTAAAGCGATCTGAAAGCGCTTCGACTGACGGACGTCGGAACAATAGTTTATTTCCAATTCTGTAGCCTGAATCGAACGTGAATCATGTGCGAACGGACTGCTGCCTTTCCCAGGAAATCATTTTTCCATTCATATCTCGACCACAACAGCTTGGACATCGTGTACGTACACATACACGCGCACGGGGCCTTTGCGCAAATCCTACAAGTGGATTAGCTTGTTACATAAACACCGATTAAAGGATAAATACTTTGGATAAAGGCGATTATCGCGGTGCAGTAGCACCTATTTGAACGCCCACTCGCTGGATGTTGCACGACAAACGTACAATATACCATTGTTTAATCTTTGCCAATGTCCGAACAGAGTAAACCGAAACCTTTTTTTCATGACACCACCACACAATGAATCAAAATACCCTTCGACAAAGTAGAAAATGAAGAGAAGCATAGGACTTGAAAGCTTATGTCATTTATCACCATGAAATTTCACCACGCGGTGTCAAAATGTCTAATAACCGATCGAATCACGCGGAAAGAAGACGCATCGTCGAAACCTCCCATCGCTAAGCTTGCCCATCTCGTAAACCATTACACAACACAACAAAACAAAACAAAAAAAAACAAATAAAAAATTAAAGCAGATGACGGAGAAAGATGGAGAAACTAAAGAGACTGATTTCACTCGCAGAAAAAACCTGGAATCCGAGGGTGGCCATGCCTGGAGGGAGTACACCTATCGGAAGATCACTCCCTGCGACGCCTGCGGCCAGGTGCTGCGAGGCCACAGCAGGCAGGGCGTACGGTGCAGGGGCTGCAAGGCGAACGCGCACACGGACTGCATTAACCTGGTGCAGCCCACCATGTGCCCCAGCCTGGCGCCGAAGAAAGGCGGCGGCATACCTCTCCTTCGTCGGCAAAAGACGCAGGCGCCCGCCGACGAGCCGCCAGCCACGGAGCACAGTGAGTACTACGAGTGACGAGTGGGATGACTTTGGCGCACACCTCTCACTTGGCCAGGAGTCACGGGAGATCCGTTGCTAGAACGATCCTTGATCGCCTCCATGAAGCTTTTCAACGACTATTTTCATCTTTCGAGCAACGACTCTCGGGATGGAAAGAGCGATTTGGTTGTTTGAATATTATTATGGTGCTTCTTTTTCGAACACAGAATTTTGCTTTCCTTTCCATCGAAATTCTCGCGATAGCAAACCCAGGTTGATTATTTGAATAAACTTGGAATGGTTGTACTTAGTCCTTTGAGTTTCCTCCACTTTCTAATGTGGTCGAATGAGTTTGTTAATCTCATCGGTGTTTCCGATTGATTTGAGTTTGTTTTTCAAAAGCGAGGTAGAATTAAAGTTTTATTTCTCCGGGAATTTGAGTAAACGAGAAAATCGATGAAACTTCGTGATAAATAATCGAGGAATCGAAGGAGAACGATACGAAATTGCGAGACGCGTGAGAGATCCATGTTTCGCGAAATCGTTCGCGAGAACGGTGCCTCGAGATACAGACGCCTCCGCGAATGTAGGTCGGGCAATATTCCCTTTTTAATCAGGCGACACTGCTTGAACACGATGAAAAATTCAGCTTCATCGCGGCGAGCATCGATCGATCCGTCAACTGGCCGGAATATAACGTCTCTGGGGACTGACCGTGCACGGAATTCGATTGTCCATCTCATTTTTGGCCCACAGTCTCGACGAGCACTCGGCTCGTCCCTCCCTCCGCGCATCGTTCACTTTTCCTCCAACTTTCGACCACCAATCCCTTGCCTCGCTGTTGTTGCAACCATCCAACGTTACTAACCAAACCTCACGATCGGTAAAACACCTTGGCTTTCCTTCCCCGTAACCTCATACTCACGAAAGCTTAGATAAGGAAAATTGGAAGAGGGAGAAGACAGATCGGCGTGGAAAGGAAAACACTCGAAACCCACGATACTTAAAGCAAAAAAAAAAGGGGGGGGGGAACACGTAACAACACCTGTGCACGGTGCGTTTATTCAAGAAATTCAAGAAAGCTTCGAACTGGAAGAAAGTGTTTTAATATGATACACCTTACGTCGATGTGTCTCCACTTCTCTTCGTGCGCCACGTCGTCTCGAAACGTGAGGCGCATCGAGCATAATATAACGCCGCATCGCTTATTGGCCCGAGTATACCAGAGGAACGGGCCAAAGTCCGATCGGCCGTCAAGGCAGCATGCGATGTCCCGCGGTATTAATGTTACGTACCTGTGTGCCGTGTCTCACTTCCTCGTCTCGTGGCAGCATTGACGGGTCTCCTCGCATGAAAAACGGGGAACCAAAAGGGGAAAAGCGGATCAATGCGACGGAAAGTGAAAAGCACTTCGCGCCGCGCCTCGTGTTGTTTTGCATTCGTTGTTGCCTCCGTTTTCCTTCCTGTGTTTCACCGTCGTGAGACGGCCATTGTTCGTCAAAGGGAAGACGGAAGAGGGACGGAGAGAGAGACAGAGGGATGGACAAAAAAAAAGCGAGGGAAAGGGGATAAACGTCGGGGGGAGTAAATCGACGAGCGTTTCGTACGATTCAGCTCCTAAGCGCCTCGGTTTCTTTGCTGGTTCCCATTCACGTAGAATAAAGTCCGTCGAGCCCTTTTGCCCTCGCGAATCATTTCGTCGCGTCTGACGCAACGAACCTTGCAGCGTGTTTCCCGATTTTGAACGAAGAAGAGCGAAACACAAAAGATCGATCGCGCCGATTCGATCGAATGGAAAGTCTTGGTAACGGAATACGTATCGAGGCTCGTGACGAGTGAAAGCTGACTCGGCACAGTTCTGTCTCTTTCCCTCTTCATACGTCTTCCGTTGTTCATTTAACGATCATAGAGAATAGAGGGGAAAAAAAAGAAGAGAAGGATCGTCCAAGTATCAGGGTGCTCGCATCATCGACTCCCATCCTCCATTTCTGTTGCGTTCTCATCCAAGAATCGCGCGACCGCGAGAAAGTCGAATGACACCCTGCACCGTGATCCGTATGCTTTTGTACTTCTGTGTCCTTGTTTCTGTTTCCGTGTCTCACCGTCATAGTATAGTCGTACGAAGGTCAGAAGGGAGAAAAGAGAAAGGGGGACTTGAGAGAACCTTGAAGAAAGGGGTACGATCGACGAAGCCAGGCGTCCCCCTTCCTCTCTCCATATTTCATCCTAAGAAGGTATCGCCTAAAGACGAGGGGATAAAAGGCTGAAAGAGGGAGAAGGAGAGAAAGAGAGAGAAAGAGGGAGGGGACAGACCGATGTAATAAAAAAAAAGGCGGGAAAAAAGGAAAAAAGGGGAATAAAAAGACAGGGAAAAAAAAAGGGAGAGTGAAAGAGCACATCGTGTCATACCTTGTGTGCTTTTGCATTGCTGTGTCTCTCTGTCCCGTGTGGCCAGACGTGGACGCCATATACCAGGTGCTGAAGCAAGCGGGCGAGATCCGTGGAAACTCGACAAACTCACCACCTACGCCTCCCACAGCAGATCATCCTCCCTCCGGTGCAGCACCTTCGTCAGCGAGGGCCTCCTCCCACCCCTGTTCCTCGTCCACCTCTGGTAAGGCACACCACCAATTCCTCTCGATCTTCGAGCAAGCCGGAGCCCTCTCTTTTCTTTCTTTGCTGTTTGATACGCCTCGGAAGAATCGTGCTCGCCCTCGAATCGAGACGGCACTCGTGCGTTCTTGCAACGTTCGCATTTAAATCGCTCGAATAAAGGTCGGCGCGGCTTTGGCACGTGGCGCGGCGTATACAGGATGTTCCCAAAGTGGTCGTTCGAATTAATACAGGAGGCAGAGAACAGCGAAACGAATATTGGATGAGTGCAAAAGTTCGTGCGGAGCTTCTCATAAGTCCATCTATCGAAACTCCGCACGAACTTTTGCAATCACCTAATATATCGCACGTATAATCATCGCATCCATCACCACATGTAATAATAATCACCGTTATGGTACATATGGTTGCTGGCAATTTCCAATGCTAGGGACGATCTACACGTAAGCTAGCTCAGCATGCTAATTGCAGCAGTGACGTAACATCCCTAACATTACGAGTTCAGAGACCATATGTTCCTCCTCGCGATGTATTCGTTTCGATGTTCTCTACCTCCGGCATCGATTTGAACCAAGAGCATACCGTATACGCGGTACGCACAGTGGCTTTTCGCTGCACGGACGTATCGCGAGGTTAAAAAAGACCCCCCTTGGCCGACGCGCACGTCGAACCGAGGCTACGCGGATGCACCGGTGCAGCTGTCGATTTAATGCGACGCGAGGAGGATACATCGAATCCGCCTCGCAGCGGACCGCTTTATGCAAATCCTCCTAGACGTCGCGAGTCGCTTTAACCCAAATTCGTATTTTTATTTTCGCGCCAGTGCCGCCGGATGAGTCTGATGCGCCTTAAATATTAATACGACGCATTGATTTTCGATACGCCCGACGCTGGCAGGTAATATGCGCTGCATTATGTCGGCATCCGCGTCGCCGAATACGACACCGCGCTAACCAGCACCGCGTGCTCGAAGATCTCGTCGAACCCTGTATCTTCGAGTTACGATCGAAATACTCGTCTTCTCTAGGGACATGACTCGTCAATCTCTCTACCATCTCTGATTCCCTCCTCTTTCTACTTCTGTATTTCGCCATTTGCCGTTTCTTTTACCGTTACTTTTTCCTCCACTTTGAGTTAGTACTTAGTAGGATATACGATACTTCCTCATGCATACGCGACATCTTACTTTTGCGATTATCGACGAGGATAAGCTGGTAGGATGCGTAGTTGCTTCGATCGGAAATTTCGCCCCCGGCTCGTATCATTCTTTAGCACTTAGAAGTCATTGCGTTACATTATCGAACCAGGACGATCAACAAGCGCGATGTCGTTCATCCAATACTCACGAAATCCACCGTAAGCTGAGAGTACGTGCAAGGTTTGAGTAAATTAGAAACACTCGACGCTACCTTCTCCATTTTAGCACTCGTTCATCGACATCCCTGCGATCTTTATCATACACGATCGAATAGTTCTGTAGTGTGGCACGTAGTAGCGAGTAGTCGCGCATTTTTATCAGCGTTTCGGTGCTACAGCGATTTAAAGGTACGCGCAAAGCATCGCTCGCGTTAGAAACGCGCGCGCAAGTCGGCCTTTAAAGCGTACGCTCATATTAATCATAACGTACATCGAACGCACGTAACAACAACGATGAAACAAACGGCGAGCAGTCGAAGCGATCGAGCTAGACGAACCTAACAAAAAACCTAAATCCCCCAAAAGAATCTCGTCGATCGTTCTGGTTCTTCCTTGCCCGACACAGGAAAGAAGGACTCCGCCGCTTAACCCGAATTCGTGCGACATCGGCGCGGCTTGATCCCGCGACACCCGCAATCGCAGCCATTCTCTCATTCCCTCGATCGCGAGCGAAGCGAGCAAAAACCAGCGAGCAGAGTGGCAACCAAAATAACGAAAGGCCGGGCTCGAAACCTCGACTAACACAGGGACCGGCTCACCCCCATTCTTCCTCCCGCCTAACGAGCTAACGAGACCTTCGATCGTTTGAATTAAACGTCAGCTTGGAGAGAAAGAGAGAGCGAGAAAGAGAGCGAGAGCGAGAGAGAGAGAGAGAGAGAGAGAGAGAAAGAGAGAGAGTGAGAAGGCAGAGGCTGCCCAAAGGTTGAAATTCGATTGGTCAGGAAGGGGCAGCGGAGGTTCGACATCCGGCACGAGGCCCTTCGGACAGCCCCTGGTGCTGATGAGCCAGGATTCGCCCTCGACTTCGTCGCCCAGGGCGCCGGAGCCGCCGCCTCTGCGCGGGGACCGCGGCCTTAACAAGAAGCGATGACCCTCGAGCGGCGCGTGGGACGAGTGGCGCGCCGAGGTGCATCGAGGTGCATCCACGGTGCATCCAGCCACGGCAAAGGGCGCGCAGGGGTGCGCACCATCGAGGAAAAGCTCTTCGCGTCGCGATGTCTCGCCCGGGCTCTCTTCGCTCGAGAATCTCGCGATCGTCGAACTCCCTTACGAGTGCTCCCGCGGACATTCTCGAACTCGCGATCGGGGGCTTTTCCAGAGGAGCGTGGATCATCGACGCGAGATGACGGGGACGAGGAGTGGCCGCTTGAGGGGTGAAGAAGGAAGGAGTCTTGGAAGGAGGAAGAGGGAGAGCGTCGAGGAAGGATCCGAAGGGGCGATCGTGGTTCGTGATAGATGGCGCGTGGGCCGAGGAGTTGTAAGTGAATGTGAGCGCTGAAAAACGAAGACTCCCGGGAGGGAGCGCGTGAAAATTGCCACGGGGGAGAGGACGATGAGTCTCGGTCGGGCCTGAGAAGGGAGGAGGAATTCTCAGAAGGAGAAACGTGAGGACGCCCACGGAACTCTCCTGGCGCATGAAATTTGGCTCTGGACATTAGGCCCTGAGCCTTCCTTTCTCTCTCCGCGGTTCCGATCGAACTTCGGTGTTCTCAAGGCGCGCGTTTATCACTATTTATTCTCCTTTTTTTTTATAAATCGTATTTCGAGTTACGAGGCGTGTACGACGTTGCGTCCGGTATTCCACGAGTGGTCCGCCTTCGATTTCCAGGAAGTAGCCGCGAGTGTGGATTTTCGCGAAGCCTCCCTACGACTGGAAATGATATATTCGCGATTCGCGGAAAGTGGCCCGGTTTCGTTTCTCCATACTTTCAACGCGCGCATCGCGGCGGGTGGAATGGAATCGGAGGAGGCGCTTTTGGCGCTGTGGACTAATTTGAATAAAATACGCTCGGCAAAATGCGGATCCAATACCTTGCGCGTTATTAAATTTTTAATTCTGTCGTTAAATTTATCGTTGAATTACTCTTCGAAATCGAGAGAATGGCAGGGCCGTATCCCGCGCGGGGATCGTAGAGTATCGGAATGTTTACCGCGTATCGCGATTTAAAAAGAGAGAAAAACAAAATAAAAACCTCCGATGCGTCGATGTTTGTCGGGCGCAAATTTACGCGCAACTGGTCGGCTCGGTTGTCTACATGCATAGGGGAGCTCTTCGAAATGGACAGTGCCGAACGGTTTGTTCTGTGCGACAAACCCGAATAAATCGCGAATAAAATAGTCATTCTTATGCGCATCGCGTGCTATTCCTCATGGCACTTTGCGAAACCTCCTTCGAAACTAAAATACCGATACTCGTTTCCAAAAGAAATCGACTCAATCGCCGTTTTATAATCGACAATCTTGATCGTCGTTGGTATACGAAATTACACGGCTGGACGAAGAGGCCAAAGAATGAAAACTGGAAAACGAAAAGATTAACGAGAGAGAGAAACTAGAGTCCTGGATTGCGAGAAAGGCTGACTAGGGGGCTAATAGAGGCGTGGTTGTTTAATTAAAATTCATCGATTCAGGGGGAATCCTCAATTAGCACTGTGAGCCGAGAAATGAGGTTCGTTATGCATCTTCCATTAGCCCCGATACACGTCTTCTGTCACGCGCGTTAAACCACATGCTGCCTTAACTGCATTAATCAATTATTCACGCGATAATTAACGTCGGCGTGCGCCAAATATCGATGTCACTCGACGTATATTCGACGAAACATGTCCCGATTCCACTGATCGTGACCGAGCGACCAAACCGGCCGCATAATGCAATTTTAATTGCCAGGCCAAACTCTACGGGGAACGATTATTTCTGCCCTCGTTCTTACGAAGACGAAGTCCGCGAGCGCGACATAAAGAACTTTACGCCGCGAGAAAACTCGAGAAAAGGAAAGGCGATCTTTAAAGGAATCGCGGAACGAACTCGAGATATTTTTCGGATCAAGAAGGATCCGGATTGACGTTAGGACACCTTAGGACATTATTTATTTATTTATTGCCAGACTAGCTTTCCTCGATTTTCCATGAATATGCGCGATTCAAGGGCAGGACGTGAAGTGACGGGAGCGCAGTCCCGTGAATCTTAAAGCGTCGGGAGGACGAGAATTGTACAAACGTAGCGCAGCCAGGAAAAGAAAAAGTGTAAATATTGTAAATAAATCTTTCTGTCCCGCAGTTACGAACCCCTTCTTTCACTTCTTCGCGCGAGTCGTGTCCCGTTTTACAGCCTTTGTGAATTTCTATCTCTTCGCTGCTATTGTACACATCATGTATTTCAATACGTGTAAATAGAATACGTACGCACATAGATGCAGGCTTACTCAGAAGTTTCGTTGCAGCGGAAGTTTCAACGTTCGACGTTGATGCCCGAGAAATTCTCCATTGTTGACAATAGCTACCGTCGCCGGTATATTTTCCTGCCTCGTGAAAGGAGCGATCCTTAGAAACGAATCGTCCCTTCGACGCAACATCGAACCCGGATAACGTATGCAGGATAATCCTAAAACGGTATCGGGAAAAGTCCTTCCTTTTCACGGCAGGAGACGAATTTAGTTCACGAAATTCTTTGCTCTAGAGACGGTTACAAGGTCGAAATATTACAACACTCTTTATCCATCTATACATTCAATAATAGATCGTATAATTGTACGTACACTTTCTATAAATATTACAGAAACATAAAAAAACAACATTTTTTCGAGTAACTTGCAGAAAGATAACAGTTATATCAAAATCAGCTTTACATCCAAAACATAGAGATACTGGATCAAAGTTTAACAGAACATTTCTTTAAGTTAAAAGTACGGAATGACCATATTTGAGTCTACATTTCAATCCTAAAAGATCGCAACCTGGATATATTCATCGCCCTCGAGCTCCTCGGGAAAACCGTTCCACCATTCGTTCCTTTCGCGAGGCTTTCAATCCGTGGCACGGACGATCCATAAAGGAACGGATCCTCGCGAAGGATCAGTAGCAACGATCCGCGCTCGTATCTCGCACCGGCTACGGCATCAACGTGGAGCGTGCAGATCGATTCTCGAAGCTAACCTTTTATGATCGATAATCATGAAACATGAAGCGCCGCATAGCCCGCAACGCAGACGCGAGAGGCTGAACCTGAGGATGAAGAGCCTCAGCCTGGACTCCCCTGAAGGAACGGCACACATGCGTCACCGGCCCAGGGATTGTTATGCCGCTGGACAAAGGGAGGCGACGCCGCCCAGGCACTCGGATAGCGGCAGCATTAACAGATTATGTGGGTGAAAGTAATCCAATAACGTGTCCCCTTTGCTTTCTCATTAACGTCTTTCCAGCACCGTGGAATCGTCCAGTAATGGTGAAGAGGGCTCATCCGGTCTTTGCTCGCGTATTAATAGAATTACAACGGGGGTAGCAGGAATCAGCTCGCGGCCGCCCACGCGAGGCTCTTCGATACTTTCGAGCCTTTCATAAATATCAAGATCGTCCCTTTAATGCGGTATTATAGTGTATATATATATATATATATATATATATGCATTCATCGGGGCTGGAGTTTTGTTGTTCGTTGAAGTACGGGACTACGCTTTGCCAGGGAGTTATACGCGTTCTGTGGCAATGCAGGCTGAATTTATCGAAGTCTGCGCAACGAAAAGATCGGATGAAGATGCTTCATAGAAGTTTGAGATCATTTCACGTGCTCGTAAAGTATATTGGATTATAAGACGTGCCCTAGAAATATTAATCGAGTAATAGCGCGGTAGAAGAACGTAGAAGTGGTGTTGTTCATTGGTCATCGTTAGTTTCAGACTTTGCATAGATGCTGTAGCGATAATAACATATATGCGTATGCCTCGAAGTCGTAGATCTCGAGTCTAAAGTAAATACCGTGCTTTATCTTTCATGCATGAGCTAATAGAGAGTCTTTTGAACTTTTATGTAGTAGACAAATGTAATTCGGTTTAAAAGCAGTTTATAATATTGCCCTGTAATACGTCCACGCGAATTTAATCGCGCGATCGTGATAAGCTAAAAACAAGGGAATAGAATGAATCGCATCCTTGATTTTGCACCTGGTACACAATCAGGGTCCTTATCGTCGCATTTACAGCTCCGTGCAGCCCAGGCCAAGGACACGCCGTACACAAGCACATGAGAACGGCCATCAGAATGTCCAGTATGGAATTGCCGGACGAGAACGAGAAGTCATACTCATCTGCCAGCACCTCGCCTTGCCCATCGCCACACACCAATAACCAAAATCACCTGAATCCACCTGGCAAGCGAGTACTGCCGCCTAACAATCTATACGTCGTACTTTATAACTTCGAGGCGAGGCATCGAGACGAGCTGGATTTGAAGTAAGCTTGATCGTGCATGCTGAATTTATTACACGTAGTACAGGCTTCAATTAAATCGCTTTGAATAATTGACTTTCGAAACTTACGAGATGCTGATAATATTGTTGTTGTAATTATGAAGGAATGGAATATTATAAAATGCGTAGGAATACTTGCGTTGATGTTACAAGAGGAACGTAAATTTATAGAAATGTCGATGTTAATTAGGACGTATTTTGTAGCTTGGCTACATTCCAAAGCTCTAAAAATATAACATTCGAATTATTGGACATCGATAGCGTTATGTTGATGGTATAGTTAAAATAAGTCTGTTGCTCTTTGGATACTTCGTAATCCATAAAGAATAGAGGAACCAGTCTTATGCACGGATTTTATTATCAGTTTCATTGGATCGCGTTTTCTTGTTTGGCACGATAGAGCGGGTTACAAGGTCACGGTCATTGATAAATCCGAGAAGGACTGGTGGAAGGGCAAGTGTCTCGGTGGACGAATCGGTTATTTTCCTAGCGCATACGTAATGCGAGTGGAATCTGGACAGAGGACACTCCAGGTCACTCGCAACCTTCAACTGAACGATCAAACGCTGCTGAGGGATCAGGTATATCATTACGACTACCGTTCAACCGCCATTCGCATGCTCCTATCCCACGTAAATTCTTAGAAAAATCACGCACCACCATATTTTTGTCGCAGATGCTTCTCCAATTAGGTACTCCTCGTCGTTTCATCCCTCGATCATTGATTGAATCCTCCTTTCTTGTATCAGTAATCATATTTCACAACTACCAATCACAAATTCCATCGATCTTCGATTACCAACCAATTTCACCCAAATCCAAGGATATCGAACACCAATGATACCTTCAGTACCATGAGAAAAGAATTCAAGAACAGCTTTGGACGCCACCAGATTAACCGCGAGGCCATTTTTTCTCAGATCGTGATCCAGGTCGGCGAGGAGGTTGAGGGCGTGGCGATGGTGCGGTGCGCCGCCGACGTGAGATCCGCCGGCTTGACCGACAAGGAGGGCGACGTCCTCCACACGGAAACCCTCTGCCCCCTGAAATACCTGCAGGAGGTGTGACAGCAGCCTTACCAAGGCATCTACCCGAGCATCACGAGCGAGCACCGGCATTACGCCAACCTGCAGGACCGCTTCTCCGCCTCCGCGAGGCGCAACGCGGCCGAGAAGTATTACGATTGCCTCCAGTGCGCCGAGCAGTGCCGCCACGTCACGGCCACGGCTGGTGGCAACAACAATAACAACAATAACAACTACGGCGCGCTCGCGAAAGCCAGCGGTCTGGGTCTGAAGGGCTACCGCGACCCGTCGATGGACCAGGAGACGACCAGGGCCCTCTCGCGGCGCGAGCAAGTCTCCAGAGTGAGAAACCCGAGGAACCCGTCCAGGTCGCCGTCGAGGGGCCGCTCGACGCCCCAGACGCCCGCCAAGAAGAGATCCTCCCTGGCGCGGCCCGTTCGCGTCCACGACTCCTTCGTTCAGCCTAAGAGGTCGATGGCCGCCGGCTACATCGTCCAACAGCAACAGAAGCAGATGTCCATTCAGCAGCAGCAGCAGCAGCAGCACCATCAGCGGCAGCAGAGGGAGCAGCAGCCCAGCGTGTCGGACTGCGGCTACGAGGAGGAGGAGCACGTCGACGAGGAGACCGCCTGGCCTATACGGCTGAGGCTCGAGCAGATGCTCGAGCTAACGCTACCTCAGACCAAGAGGAAGAAGAAGAAGAAGACGACGATGATGCTGATGAAGCAGCAGCAGCAGAGCAGGCACGTCTTCAAGGACACCGAGAGGCTCCTCAAGGTACTCAGCATTAACAATGTGGACCAAGATACTAGGTACAACGTCAAACGGTGTTCCGTCATGTAGAGACTAGTAGAGAAAGTAAGAGACTACGTAGAGACTAGGGCTGGTACTCGTACCCCGATCTTAGCCCGGGTGGATTACTTGGATCGTTCCTGAGGCCGATCGAGGACGACCGCGATGGATTCTATGGGGTATTTTTCAAGGGTGCCGCTTTTCAAGGTAATCTGGATCGTGCGACGCGATAGGAGCCCTGCTTTATTAATATTTCGCGAACCGTCGCTGTATTTAATCGTCGTTTTCCCGGTTGATCGGAGCGGTTGGAGGGCGGGGGGTTCGATAGACGGTAGGGAATGCGTTGATATATGGGTGTTTACTTTAAAAACTCGAAGCTAGAATCGTTATAGTCGATGAACACTAAAATTAGAGATCGCGGGTAAAGAGTATCGTTGGTGCACGTACGTTTAGTTGATAATCATAGTGTAACGTTAAAAATTTCTTCGGTGTTACGATAAATTGCCGATCATCGAGGCGCGAATATTGGAATTATGGTTTGAGTATATGCGCGTTTCAAGGTGAGGGGTACTTTAGTGTCGTAAAATTCATTTTAGCGGATACAAATCGTAGAGAGAAGGAGGAAGTTCGACGGACGCTTCGTTGGCGCCTTTGTATCAAAATTGCGGTGTACACCGTGGTACGATCAATTTTAGAAGGTTACGGTGTATTTTTGTGCTAAAATAATGGCATGGATACGCCACAAAAAAAAATCCAACAGCATTCCGAGTTGAATGTCGACGACAGGAGACCGAATGTCTGTTCACCGCGCCTCTGTAACCCGTAGAGCCATAGTCCGATCCGAGTAATTTGACGGGCGTGAAGGATGTAACGCTGATAGATTGTCTCGCCCTTGATTACCTCAGACTTTCCCAAACTTCGTCCTCTTTGTGTCTACCGTTCCTAGTGTCTCGAAAGCAAAGACGTTCCTTTCACGGCGCCATAGCGAGGGGCGAGCCATTTTTGAATTCTAGTCCTTGTTAACCTCGTGCGTATTATCCAGGGTAGGCATGGTTCTGGTTACGTATAATTAATATCTCGGTGAGTAATGGTACGCCGTACTTTCTAAGTCAGTCGTGTATTTTGATGATTAAGCGTATTGCGCGTCTTCTAGTTCGCGTGCACTTTAAGTTTGCATTTGCGACCGTTCGCCGTTCATTATGGGGTTATCGTCGAATATTAAATGTATGCTCGTCGTTGCGTATGTAATCTTCTTCCAGGTATGGTTTTTGGTATTTTGCGATTTTCTACGAAGAGTTTCATATTGTTGCGTACGATATACGCGTGATCGATGTTTCAAAATGCAGGATTGCCATGAAAGTATGATAGTCATATGGTTTCTCGCACTTTCGAGACCTTCGTTATCGCGAAAAGAAAAAAGCAAGCGCGTTTTGTTCTTCTGTATTTCGAATTTCGAAACTGAGCGGATATCGTGAATCATAATTACAAGGCTGTTTCCAAAGATTATACTTAAACGTTTGCACCGATTCTTATAAGGCAATTTTTTATACCACGTAATTTTTTATATCCCTCGTCAAAACAGAAATCATATTTAATGATCTTATTAATGTATATTTAAATACGTATTTATAACCGACGTTGTTACGCGTCGTCGGAGAGAGAAGGAGAGAGAGTAGTACTTTTATACCCTTTTGGCAAACCTTCCGACTCACTTTTCGTTGAAAGCACGTACCATTATTTCTTTTCTTACGATTCATTTTGAAACGCGTCAGACGGTAATTAGCTTTAAACAAATTAACAAGCCTCTCATTGCCCCACGATTATGCAAATTTTCATGAATTTTAAGTCCCAGAAACCTGTTTACGTATGATTTATAAGAGAGTTGTAAAAAGTTAAATAGCATCCATTCGATGTTGACCGATTTTCTCGTTACGCGCTTATTTTCGCGGAGTACCGCGAGATTTTTCATCGGTTTGTTGTCGATCCGTTGAATTTGCGGTTGTAATTACGAGGAAAAAAAAACACGTTTATACGAGGTGGACAGATCGTTGAGTTCTCTGAATACAGGTAATCACTTCGGTGCCAACGTGCTGATTTTCATTTACGTTTTCCATATTGCGCGAACCTAACGATCGCCTCTCTGAGTCACGAATAATCGCTAAGGTAATCTTTACGTATACGCGCTTGCCTCGTCGATGCATGCGCGAGGATCGTGGAAAAGAGAATCTATGATAGATTTAAGAGTCGTACGAGATAATTATCGTTTTATTGTACGTTGTAACGCTATATATATTATATTACATTATATTATATGACATATTTACGAGTGCCCATCCCCTGTTAAAGTGTATGTCGAATTAACTGTACCATAGACCATAAGCTATTCCAACTACCACGCCCAGTATTTTTTAAGTATTAAAAATATGCAGCAGGAAGTATATCCACGTTGTTTGTGACCACTTTTAGGGAAGCCAAGGAGCGTCGACCACACTGCGTTCACTTCTTAAATGTGTGCGAATGTTGTTGAATCGTCGAATGTTGAACATGCCGATCGCTCGAAGGAGACCAAACGGTATCCTCCTGTCACGTTACTGTACGATGGCCTGGCGAGAACTTCTGTAAAAATCCTTTGAGAAAAGAAAAGAACGTATAACGCTTTTACAGAAAAAAAAAAAAAAAGAAATATGAGAATCAGTACGAAAGCCCTCGCGCAGCTTTTGATCTTTGGTTCGAGCGACAAGAACGAGCGATCTCGATCGGGGTTTGGTTTTTACACGCGAGAGTGGCTGTGGATTGGCTATGTCTCGTGTGCCATAACTCCATAAGTTTGATATATTACGGAGTCTAGTCCATTTACAAAGATACCTTTCGTACACGCCCGATGCAAATGTGTTTATCCGAATTCATAGACTGCACGAAATATATTATCTATATATATTGAAGCACTTTGTTCTTACCACCTATACGCATCTTCCGCTTTCTTACGCAGTTTGCATCACAATACCTAAGTACTTACCACTACTCTCGTTCGGTCGTCCTCCTTACCCTTCCTTATAGGACCACAGATATTCTTTGGACAGAGTATCGTAGACGGCCTTGAGAATGGGATACTTGTCTCCGGTGCAGGTGCCCCTGAAGTCGTCCAGGCTGAGGTCCACGACGGCCACGCCGCCTAGACCATTCTCCGTCGCGTATGCAGCCTTGCTGCCAGCGGTGTCCGGGTCCTCGTAACCGACCCAGATGCCATCAGCGCCCGTGCTTCTGCTGTAAGGCTGGAAGGCGTAGGTGCCGTACTTCTTCGTGGGGTCGCTGACATTCGTTAGTCGCTCGGCTGCGCTCTCGCATAATCTCGAGCACACTTCCGCGTAGGACAGCACTCCTGGCATGCCAGTGTGCGGACCCTCAGCGCCTGGGCCATCCGCCGCCAGTGGTGGTACTCCGGAAATTTTGCTCTCGGATGTCAGTTTCCAGGTACGCCCAAAGGTGGGCACGCCGACGACGATCTTGGATCCTGGAGTACCGTTGTCCATCCAGAACCTGAAAATAGCATTCTAATACACTCTGCTGATTAATTTTTTGAGAACAAAATCCTAAAGTTCTCGTTGCTAAAGTTGCTAAAGTTTGAAGTATTATATCCTAATGTTTCCGTTGTGTTGGTCATTGGTCATTATTTTTACCTGACGATGGCGTCCACGTTGTCGCGCGCAATGCCGGACTGATAGTTAACGCGGGAGTAAAGAGGTGCTGGATAGTCCGCCTCCTTGGCACTGCTTTCCGGCGTCCTCTGATCGAACGCGAACAGGTGCACCGCGTCGATGTTGGGCGCCAACGCTCTTATATCGTAATAGGCTGTGAAATGAGAAGTGGAATTGGAAACGGGTGGACAATTAATTGCAGCTGGCAGGCGATGCTTACGAAGCAAAATTAAAAAATGACTAAGCTAAAAAACCACGAAGGAAAAAAAGAGCTCCCTAACCTTCGGAGTTGTGTGGCAAGACGGTGACGGTCAGGGCCTTCTGCTTTAACTCGAGTTGGGTCTTCAACTCGCGGACAAGAATCGTAAAACCATCGCGATGCTCCAAAAACTTCTTGTCCTCGAATTGTCCCATGCCGAAGAACTTCTTTATTTTTCGCAAGAAGATACGCCATAAACGAGTGAAAAATAACTTCTTCGGCATCGCAGGCGGGGGAAATTGCCAGGCGAGATCGATTCCGTCGAAGTCGTACTCTTCCAAAAGGCGTTGCACGGAGTTGACAAATTTCGTTCTATGCTCGGATGATTCCGTCTGACGACAAATTTAATCTCAAATTTATATACGCATTAAGAACAGTGCGATTGTTATTTCACGCACCAGTTTGAGATATTTGTTCGTTTTATCCTCGGGATCCGCATTTCCTCCGATCCCAAGATAGATTTTCAGATTTGGAAAGGATTTTCTCAAATAAGTCACGAGTCTGTAGTACGCGTAGCTCGCGCCAGTATCCAATTTTGGGTTTAAGGAGATTACTTCGAAATTCTCGGCATTAATCCCGGCATAACCGTAAACCAAGTCTGTGCAAAGGCTCAAAGCGGGTTCCACGTCGTTTATCTCGAACTTTCCTAGACCTTAAATCGAAAAGACACCGCGGTTGTGTATGCTTATAGGTCATCGTGGAAGTAAGTATTTTTTGGTCACCATTTATTTCGAAGATAATAATCATAGCTTACGATATTAAAGTATGAAATAAATTTTTATAGCGACATTAAAATATAAATAGCGGAAGAAAGGAAGCATTACAGATTAGGAATCGTGTGCAATAACGTATAAGAAAATGTTTAAACGTGCACTTGTCATAACCGTTGCGTATCCAAGGACAAATTTATATTCTCCCCTTGGCCGTGATATATATTTTCGTAAATTCGCCTGATCTTGCCGGTGCCAGGCTGGTTAATTATCGGACATAAACTTGAGGAATATGCCGATTAAAAGTCAAATAACAGCAAACCTTTATGAGGATTATGATGAAAATTAACTCACCATAAAAAATTATATATCGTCAAACGTGGATATTGTGGAATCTAATATTTCTGCAGACTTCGCACGTTATTTTCGAAAAAAAAATTTGGTCAAAAACACGTAAATATTCAAAATCTAACCTGTCCTCTCGGCGGCCGTGCTGTTCCAGTAACATACTACTTTGGTGTTTTTATGCGGATCGAAGCTCAGGATTGTTTCGGCGCGGACCAACAAAAACGCAGCGAAAATTAAGACCTTCATCTTTGCGAGCCGAATAAAAAATACGGCGTGCTTCGTGAAACAATTCCTTGTCATATTTATTTATGTACCTCTTTTTATATTTCCCCCGTCACGGTAAAACAATTTTGTCTCTAAAGTGTCATATTCAAATCGAAAAATAGCCAAGGTAATCTTTACGTATACGTGCTTGCCACGTAGCCGCATGCCGGTGAATCGTGCGAAGGAGAATCTATGACGGATTTAAGAGTCATATGAGATACCTATCTTTTTATTGCCCCTTCAATCGCTATATATATATGTATGCGCGAGAATTTCGAACGATGCTCAGGGTGTCTGCCCGGGATAGGGATTTCCCGTGCGCCAAATGTAGGATAGAAATAATCTATCGTAATAATAATGCAGCTCAAGAGGCGGACGACCTCGTTTTACGAGTAGTGTTTCTTAGAGAATTTGGTGGAGAGTTAAGAAGTGCGATGTAGACATTTGTAAAAAAAGTACGACAACCACTTCTGTATATATTTCAACATTTTTAATACACCATATTTTTACCAACACCATTTTACCACATATATATTATATTACATTAAATTATATGACATAATTACGAGTGCCCCTTTCTGGTTAAAGTGCGAATTAACTAGTCTATTAACTATTAATTATAACCATTAACTTATCATAGGCCATAAGCTATTGCAACTACAACACCCAGTATTTTATACGTATTAAAAATATGCAGCATGAAGTACATCCACGTCGTTTGTGACCACTTTTAGGGAAGCCAAGGAGCATCGACCACACTGCGTTCACTTCTTAGATTTGTGCGAATATTGTGGAATCGTCGATTGTTGAACAGACTGTTGGCTCGAAGGAGACCAAACGGTATTCTCCTTCTGGTTACTATACGATGGCCTGGCGAGACCTTGTGTAAAAACCCTTTAAAAAATAAAAACGTGTAATGCGTTTTCAGAAAAGAAATAGAAATACGAGAATCGAAAGCCCTCGCGCAGCTTTTGATCTTTGGTTCGAGCGACAAGAACGAGCGATCTCGATCGGGGTTTTGTTTTTACACGCGAGAGTGCTCGCGGATTGGTTACTTCTCGTGTGTCATAACTCCATAAGTTTGACATATTACTGAGACCAACTCAATCACCTTTCGCACAGGCCCAATCCAAATTGTATTAATAATAATATATATTAAACTGCTTTGTACTTACCACCTATACGCATCTTCCGTTCTCTTACATATTTCGCATCATAATAACTATGTATTTACCAGCACTGCCATTCGTTCGTCCTATTTACCCTTCGTTAGACGACTACAAATATTCTTTGCGTAGAGTACCACCTACCATCCACCACGCATCACACACCCCTATTCATTAACAACATTTACTCACAGCACAAACCCGTGCTTGGCGCCCCTGAGAATGGGATACTTGTCTCCGGTGCAGATGCCCTTGAAGTCGTCCAGGCTGAGATCCACGATGGCCACGCCGCCTAGACCGTTCTCCCTCGCGTAAGCAGCCTTGCTGCCAGCGGTGTCCGGGTCCTCGTAACCGACCCAGATGCCATCAGCGCCCGTGTCGCTGTTGTAACGCTGGAAGGCGTAGCTGCCGTACTTGTTCGTGGGGTCGCTGACCTTGGTTAGTCGGCCGAGGGTGCTCTCCGTTAATCTCGAGCACACTTCTTCGTAGGACAGCACTCCTGGCATGCCAGTGAGCGGACCCTCGGCTCCTGGGCCATCCGCCACCAGTGGTGGTTCTCCGGAAATTTGGCTCTCGGAAGTCAGCTTCCAGGTACGCCCAAAGGTGGGCACACCGATGACGATCTTGGAGCCTGGAGTACCGTTGTTCAGCCAGTACCTGATAATAGGGTTATAGTTATCCCTGCTGATCAATTTATGGACATTGGACATTATCTTTACCTAACGATGGCGTCTGTATTGTCTTCTGGGACGCGCTTATGGCCGCGATAGATCGGCGCTGGATAGTCCGCCTCCTTGGGGCTGTTTTCCGGCGTCCTCTGATCGAATGCGAACAGGTGCACTGCATCGATGTTGGGTACCAACGCTTTTACATCGTAATACGCTGTAATGGCACAAGTAATCTAAGCATTACGACTGTTAACGCGGAAAACGACTTTAATTGCGGCTGGCAAGAAATGCTTACGAAGCAAAACTTGGTTGGAGCTCGATACGCTTTATAGCTCATAATAAGAGGCATTTGTTTTGTGTACGCAAGGTAATGGAATGCGAAACCATTCGATCAATTAGGTAATACATGGGATGACTATCTTGCAAAACACGTATTTTCGAGGATTTACGAAGATCGTATTCTCAAGGATGTATGTTAAAATGAAGAAGCTGACTAACCAGTGGAGTTGACGCGAGGCAAGACGGTGACACTCAGGGTCTTCTGCGTTAACTTGAGCTGAGCATTCAACTCTCGGACAAGTATCGTGAAACCATCGCGGTGCTCCAACTCCTTGTCGTCCTCGAATGGTCCAGCGCCGAAGATCTTTGCTACACGACCCCAAAACGAATGCCATTTACTGCGTTTCTTCTTGACACTCGTAGGCGGGAATTGCCAGGCGAGATCGATTCCGTCGAACTCGTAATCGTTCAAGAGGCGTTGCACGGAGTTGATAAATCTTGTTCTGTGCGCGGCTGTCTCCGTCTGATGACAAATTTAATGTCAACTTTACACATACATCAAGAATAGCGCAATCGATATTGCACGTACCAGCGTGAGATATTTGTGCGTGTCGACCTCGGGATCCGCGTTTCCACCGATCCCAAGATGGATTTTCAGATCTGGGAAAGATTTTTTCAAATGGGTCACGAGTTTGTAGTACGCGTAACCCGCGCCAGTATCCAATTGTGGGTTCAAGGAGATTATTTCGAAATTCTCGGCATTAATCCCGGCATATCCGTAAACCAAGTCTGTGCAAAATCCCAAAGCGGCTTCCACATCGCCTATCTCGAACTTTCCAGGATCTTAAATCGATGAAAAACCGCACTTATTTATGCTCATTGTTTCTCGCAGAAAAAATAATCTTTTGATCCCCATTTATTTCGAAGAAAACGATCATACATTATTGTATGGAAGTATAAAATAAATTTTTATAGCGACATTAAAATATAAATAGCGGAAGAAAAGGAAGCATTGCAGATTAGGAATCGTGTGCGATAACGCGTAAGAAAATGTTTAAACGTGCACTTGTCGTAACCGTTGCGTATCCAAGGACAAGTTTATATTCTCCCCTTGGCCGTGATATATATATATTCGTAAAGTCGTCTGACCTTGCCGGTGCCGAGCTCGTTAATTATCGGACATAAACTTGAGAAATGTGCCGAGTGAAAGTCAAATCACGACGAACCTTTATCGGTATTATGATGGAAATTAGATACCATAGAATATAATACATCGACAAACGTAAATCGACATATATACTATACCGTTTAGCGTGAAATAATTGAATTTGATCGATACTTTATCTGTGTTAACAATAATTGTATACTGTCCCCACCACGTGGCTATTGCAGAATCCGATATTTCTTTACATTTTAAATCGTATCTTCGAAAAGGTAGAATATTATTCCAGTCATAATTCAGTTCTAATTTCTTCTAAATAACGTGAATACTCAAAAGCTTACTCGTTCTCTCGAAGGCCGTGCTGTTCCAGTAACACACTACTTTTGTGTTTTTATGCGGATCGAGGCCCAAAACTGTCCGACCGCAAACCACCGCAAACGCAGCGAAAATAAAGACTTTCATGTCTGCGATTAGAAAGTAAAATACGGTGAGCTTCGCGAAACAATTCGTTGTCACAGTCGCTTATGTACCTTTTTTACATTTCCTTTGTCACGGTAAAGCAATTATGTCACCAAAGTGTCACGTTCAAACAGAAAAATAGCCTCTCTGAATCGTGAATAATCGCTAAAGTAATCTTTCCGTATATGCGCTCGCCACGTCGCCGCGTGCCCGAGGATCGTGGAAAGGAGAATTTATGATAGATTTAAAAGATTACTTTTTTTATGAGATAACAATCTTTTTATTACCCCTTGAAACGCTATTAAAATGCCCCTTGAAACCCATGCGCGAGAATTTGGAACGATGCTCAGGATATGTCTGGCCAGGATAGGAATTTTCCCTGCGCCAAGGATAGAAATAATCTATCGTAATAATAATGCAGCCTTAGAGGAATTTGGAGGAGAGTTTGAACCTCAATCTCATAAGGCAACGATAGTTTCAACAATCGCTGTATATATTTAAACATTTTTGATACACCCTATTTTTACCAACACCATTTTACTACATATATATTATATTACATTAAATTTTATGACTTAATTACGCGTGTCCTTCCCTTCTCAAAGTGCATCTAGAATTAACTATATTATAAGCAGTAACCTATTCCAACTACCACGGCCAGTATTTTCCAAGTATTAAAAATATGCAGTAGAAAGTATATCCACGTGATTTGTGACCACTTTTCGGGAAGCCAAGGGGCGTCGACCACACTGCGTCACTTCTTAGATGTTCGCGAATATCGAACATTCTGCTGCTTTGATGGAGCCCGAACGGAGCCCTTCTGACTGCCATACAATGGCATGGCAAAATTGAGTGCAGCAATCCTGTAGAAAAAAAAAAAAGTATAATGCCTACTCAGGAAACAAAGAATAAATATGAAAATCGGTACGAAAGCAGTCGCGCAGCTTTCGATCTTTCGATCTTCCTTACACGAGCGCAAAACATTCTTTGCATGGTGTATCTCTTACCCATTACTACGTATCGTGCACCTACTTTCATCAAGCACATTTACTCACAGCTGAATCCTGTACTTGATTCCCCTGAGAATGGGATACGTCATTCCGGTGCAGATGCCCTTGAAGTCGTCCAGGGTGAGGTCCACGACGGCCACGCCGCCTAGCCCCTTCATCGTCACGTAAGCAATCTTGTTGCTAGCGGAGTGCGAGTCCTCGTAACCGACCCAGATGCCATCTGCGCCTGTGTCGTTGTTGTAAGGCTGGAAGGCGTAGCTGCCGTGTATCTTCGTGGGGTCGCTCACATTCGTTAGTCGGTCGACGCCGCTCTCTGTTAATCTCAAGCACACTTCCGCATATGACAGCACTCCTGGTATACCAGAGTACGGGCCCTCAGCTCCTGGACCATCCGCCAGTAGGGGTGGTACTCCGGAAATTTGACTCTCGGAAGTCAGTTTCCAGGTACGCCCGAAGGTGGGCACGCCGACGACGATCTTGGATCCTGGAGTACCGTTGTCCAACCAGTACCTAAAAAGAGGGCTCTGGTTGTCTCTGCTGATCAATTTTTTGGACATTGGTCATTATTTTTACCCAACGGCGGCGTCTATATTGTCTTCCTGAGCGCGGTTACTGCTGCAGTAAATCGGTGCTGGATAGTCCGCCTGTTTGGGGCTGTTTTCCGGTGTCTTCTGATCGAATGCGAACAGGTGCACTGCATCGATGTTGGGTGCCAACGCTCTCGCATCGTAGTACGCTGTAAGATCGTATGTGATCTGAGCACTACGATGATTATCGCGGATTTTTTTCGAGCAGATTAGAAACACGAGGAAAACGTCTGTAATTGCTGTTGGTAAGAAATGCTTAGAAAACAATCCTTGGTTGGGACTCGATGCATTTTATGGCTCATAATATTTATCGCTCATTAATTCGTTTTGTATACGCAACGTAATGGAATACGAAACTATTCGGTTATACGTGTAACGAGTACCTTGCGAAATACGAATTTTCGCAGATTTTCGAAGATCGCATTTTCAAAGTGTGCATAAAAAAAAGAAGCTCGCTAACCACTGGAGTTGACGTGAGGCAACACGGTGATAGTCAGGGCCTTCTGTTTCAACTGGAGCTGGGTCTTCAACTCGCGCACAAGAATCGTGAAACCATCGCGATGCTCCAACTCCTTGTCGTCCTCGAATGCTGCAGCACCGAAGGGCCTCTTCTTGCCCGCTGGTGGGAATTGCCAGGCCAGATCGACGCCGTCGAAATCGTAGTCGTTTAAAAACCGTTGCACCGAGTTGATAAATTTCGTTCTACTCTCGGCTGTTTCCATCTGATGAAAAATGTAATCTCAAATTTATACGTACATTAAGAATTGTGCAATTAATATTACACGTACCAGCGTGAGGTATTTGTGCGTGTCGTCCTCGGTATCCGCATTTCCACCGATCCCAAGAAAGACCTTCAGATTGGGGAAGGTTCGTTTAAAATAATTCACGCGCCTGTAGTATGCGTAACCCGGCCCAGTATCCAATTTCGGGTTCAGAGAGAGTACTTCGAAATTCTCGGCATTAATCCCGGCATAACCGTATATCAAAACTGTGCAAAGGCCCAAAGCTTCTCTCAGATTGCCGATCTTGAATAATCCTCGACCTTAAATCGAAAAAAAAACCCACTTGTTCATGCTTACAGTTCATCGCTGAAAGAACTACTTCTTTTGTCACCATTTATTTCGAAAAAAAACGATCATACATGACGGTATTAAAGTGCATAATAAATTTTTATACCGAGGTTAAAGCGTAAAAAAAACCGGAAGAAAACGAAACATTTTAGATTAGGAATCATGTGCAATAACGTATAATTTTCAAACGTGCACTCGCAATAACCGTTGCATATCCAAGGACAAGTTTATATTCTCCGTTTGGCCGTGATATATATTCGTAAATTCGTCTGACCTTCCGGTGCCGGGCTCCTTAATTATTAATGATAAACCAGAGAGATGTGCCGCGTAGAAGTCAAACCACGACAAACATCTATGGGGATTACGATTGGAATTAACTTAGCATTGAATATCATATATCGACAAACGTGAATCAACGTATATTCGGTACTGTCTAACATCAAATAATTTAATTTAATCGATACATTATTTGTGTTAATATTAAATACACGCTATTTATTACGTATGTGTATTTATACGACTTTGCACCGTATCTACGAAAAGGTAGAATATTATTCCAGTCATCATTCGGTTTTCATTTCTTCTAAATAACGTGAATATTCAACACCTTACCCGTCCTCTCGCTGGCCGTGCTGTTCCAGTAACACACCACTTTTGTGCTTTCATGCGGATCGTCGCCTAAAATTGTCCGGCTGCAAACCACCGCAAGCGCAGCGAAAATTAAGACCTTCATCTCTGCGATCGGAAGGAAAAATACGGTGTGCTTCGTAAAGCAATTCGTTGTCATGTTTACTTATATATCTTCTTTTATATTTCCTTCATCACGATAAAACAATTTTGTCCCTAAAGTGTCATAGTCAAAAGGAAAAATCGCCAAGGTAATCTTTAGGTGCTTGTCGTGTCGTTGCATGACGGAGGATCGTAAAAAGAGAATCTATGATAGATTTAAGATGCATATGAGATAACTATCGTTCTATTGCCTCCTGAAACGCTATATATATACATATAGAATTTCCAACGGTGCTCAGTGTGTCTGCCCGGGATAAGGATTTCCCCTGCGCCAAATGTAGGATAGAAATAATCTATCGTCATAATAATGCGGCCTTAGAAGCGAACGGCCATGTCGTCGGCCGTAAGATAATGTACGCAAAGCACATATGAATTTCGGTTGCCCTCGAGCCTACAAAAGTATGTGCGCCTGTGTCTGGTAAAAAGCACCGGCTAGGGTACAGCGAGGACAGTCGAATGTGAGCAGTCCGCGGTCCAGTTTGAGAGAAGCTGTTGAGTTCTCCGAGTAGTGTTCGTTAGAGAATTTGGTGAGGAATTAAGAAGTACGACGATCAGTTCTATAGTGAACCTCAACTCTCATTTGTCAACGACAGTTTTAATAGTCTCTGCATATATTTCAATCTCTTCAGTGAAGCATATTTTTACCAACACCATTTTGCCGTGTATATAATATATAATATTATATTAATGGATTACGAGTGCCCTTCCCGTGTTAAAGTGTATATTGAATAAACTATTGCCGTGTATAGGCCGTGAGCTATTGTAACTACCACGCACAGTATTCTCTAAGCATTATATATCAAGATATGCAGTAAGAAATATATCCATGTTTTTTTCTCGACCCCTCTTAGGGAAGCCAAGGAGCGTCGACCACCCTGCGTTCACTTCTTTCACGCGTATGGATGGTGAACACTTTGATGACTCGAGGATGACCAAACGCTACCTCCGTGCTTACGACTACGGAATGACGCGCCGAAATTGAGTGCAACAATTCTGTAAAACAAAAGAAAAACATATAAGTAATGCCTTTTAGAAAAAAAAAAAAAAAAAAGACAAATATGAAAATCGGTACACTTGGTTCTTTCCTCTTATATGCATCTTCCGCTTTCTTACATGTATAGCATCATAATGCCCATATACTTACGCGACCACAAAATATTCTTTGCATAGTGTATCATTTATCTATTACCACGTATCATACACCTACTTTCATCAAGCACATTTACTCACAGCTGAATCCTATGCCTGACTCCCCTGAGAACGGGATACGTCATTCCGGTGCAGATGCCCTTGAAGTCGTCCAGGGTGAGGTCCACGACGGCCACGCCACCTAGACCCTTGTCCGTCGCGTAAGCAACCTTGTTGCTGGCGGTGAACGGGTCCTCGAAACCGACCCAGATGCCATCAGCGCCGGTGTCGCTGTTGTAAGGCTGGAAGGCGTAGCTGCCGTTCTTCGCTTGGTCGCTGACCTTCGTCAGTCGGCCGACGGCGCTCTCGCTTAATCTCGAGCACACTTCCGCGTAGGACAGCAATCCTGGTGTTCCAGTGAGCGGACCCTCGGCTCCTGGGCCATCCGCGACCAGGGGTGGAATGCCGGAAATCTGGCTCTCGGATGTCAGTTTCCAGGTACGCCCGAAGGTGGGCACGCCGATGACGATCTTGGAGGCTGGAGTACCCTTGTCCAACCAGTACCTGAGAATAAGATTCTAGTAAACTCTGCTGATCAATGTTTTGAGAATCAAATCCTAAAGTTCTCGTTGCTAAGAATTGGATTCTAATGTTCCTGCGTAGATAATGTAAATAATAAATTAAATTTTTTACGCGAGAAACGAGTCGTTTAAGCAAAGTTCGCTAATACGCTTCGTGCTTATTTTTCTCTGTATACAACTCGTATAAATTCTTTTGTACAGATTATCTATGTACAAAGAAGAATTCTTATCGTAGTGTCTATCTAAATTTGCTGCTTCGATTGATGCGATTAACTCCTCGATTATCGTGTATTGGTTGAGTTGAAATAATGTTTGCGTTCGAATAATAGCGTTAGGAGTTGATTTGATATTTTTACCCAACTGCGGCCTCTATATTGTCTTCCGGAGCGTGGTTGTCCCTGGCGTAAATCGGTGCTGGATAGTCCGCCTCCTTGGGGCTGTTTTCCGGCGTCTTCTGATCGAATGCGAACAGGTGCACTGCATCGACGTTTGGTGCCAATGCTCTCGCATCGTAGTACACTGTAAAGCAAAAACTAATCTGAGCGCTACGATTGTTATCGCAGATTTTTCACGCACAGATTAGAAACGTGTAAAAAAGCGACGTTAATTGCAGCTGACGAGAAATGCTTACAAAGCAAAACGCAATCGGAGCTCGACGCATTGCATGGCTTGTAATAAGAGGCATGTATTATCGACATTCATTTGTCATATGGAACGTGATAAAATACGAAACGATTCGATCGATTATATTATACATGGGACGCCTATTTTGCGAAACGCCTGTTTTTCGAGGATTTAAGAAGATCGCATTTTCGAAGTGTATATAAAAAAAGAAGCAGCTCACTAACCACTGGGACTGACGTGAGGTAAGACGGTAATAGTCAGGGCCTTCCCCATTAACTCGAGCTGGACCTTCAACTCAAGGACAAGGATCGTGAAACCATCGCGGTGCTCCAATTTCTTGTCGTCCTCGAATGCTTCAGCGCCGAAGACCTTCTTAACTTTGTGCACGATCAAACCCCATCTACTGTAATCCTTCTTCTCGCTCGCTGGTGGGAATTGCCAGGCCAGATCGACGCCGTCGAAGTCATAGTCGAGTAAAAACCGTTGCACCGAGTTGATAAATTTCGTTCTACTCTCGGGTGTTTCCGTCTGATGACAAATTTAATCTCAATTTTATATATACTTTAAAAATATTGCAATCGATATGGCACGTACCAGTTTGAGATACTTGTGCGTGTCGTCCGCTGTATCCGCGTTTCCACCGATCCCAAGAAAGACCTTCAGATGGGGGAAGGTCCGTTTAAAATGATTCACGCGTCTGTAGTACGCGTAACCCGCCCCAGTATCCAATTTGGGGTTCAAGGAGATTAGTTCAAAAGTCTTGGGATTAATTCCGGCATAACCGTAAACCAATTCTGTGCAGAGGCTCAAAGCGTCTTCTATATCGGCGATCTTGAACTGCCCCGGACCTTAAATCGAAAAGAAACCGCGCTTGTGTATGCTCAAAGTTCATCGCGGAAAGATCAAGTTTTTTTATCGCCATCCATTTCGAAGAAAACTATCATACATGACAGTATTAAAGTGTACGATCAATTTTTATACCGACATTAAAGCGTAAAAAAAGAAGCGGAAGGAAACGAAACATCACGGATTAGGAATCGTGATGTGCAATAACTAATAAATTTCAAACGTGCTCTCGCAATAACCGTTGCATGTCCAAGGACAAGTTTATATTCTCCGCTTGGTCGTGATATATATTCGTAAATTCGTCCGACCTTCCGATACCAAGGTCGTTAATTATTAGATATAAACTTGAGAAATGCGCTGATCAAAAGTCAAATTACAGCGAACCTCTATGAGTATTATGATTCAAATTAACGTACCATAGAATATAATACATCGACGAACGTGAATCGACGTATATTCTATGCCGTTTAGCGTGAAATAATTTAATTTAATCGATACATTATTTGTCTTTACAATAAATACACGCTAACTATTACGTGATTACTGCGGAATGTAATACTTTTCTAGACTTATTCCAGTCATTATTTAGTTTTTATTTTTTCAAAATAACGTGAATATTCAACATCTTACCCGTCCTATCGGCGGCCGTGCTGTTCCAGTAACACACTACTTTGGTCTTTTTAGCCCGATCGCCGCCCGAAATTGTCCGGAGACAAATCATCGCAAACGCGACAAAAATTAACACCTTCATCTCTGCGATTTGAAAGAACAATACGGTGTGCTTCGTGAAACAATTCGTTGCCACGGTCGCTTATATACCTTTCGTACATTTCCTTCGTCATGGTAAAACAATTTTATCCCTAAAGTATCACATTCAAACCGAACAATCGCCTCTCTGTATCACGGATAATTGCTGAGGTAATCTTTATGTTTACACGCTAACTCTGCCAACGCGTGGGCGACAATCGTGAAGAAGAGAATCCACGATAGATTTAAAAGTCATATGAGGTAATTACCGTTTTATTGTATCGTAGCGATATAGCATACGTCACCAGCGTCGGCTCCTGCCACGCGTCGCCAATCGGGCGCCTAAAACGACCTAAACACACACCCGTTATCATCGATGACAAGGAATGCGATGGCATATTTTACATCGATCATCAGCGTTTGATTATTTTCGTTTTAATAAGCGATAGCCCGGTGTAGTCCTACGTAAAAATCTTAAAAGAAAAATCAATGATTCTCCCATTTACAAGACAGCCTTCGTTTAGCCGAATTCATGAATTGCAGAAAATATGTTATCTATACATATATATATATATATATGTATATATATATTAAGCTATTTTGCACTTACCATCTCCACGCAACATCCGCTCTGTTACATATTTCGCATCATAATATGTATTTATGTACTATCAAGCGGCCGTCATATTTATATAAGCTCGCGCGACCTCAAAATATTCTTTACATACCGTATCAGTTTGTACCACCACCTTCTTCTATCAAGCACATCAGCTTACAAATCCAACACCACTGAGGCTAAGGATTTCGGGTAATAATCCATACAAGTTAACTTTAAAAACACTTTACTCTCGTCTCGCGGTTACATCCTATAAAAAATTTCACGCTGCGTTTAGAATCACGAATCTGAGACGCGACGTCTTCCACTCTTCGTTATTCCAACATATTCGCAAGAATGATACATTCAACGTGCATATGTATATATATATATATGTATAAAACATTCCTCCAACGAATCCTCGGTTAAATTCGCAAAGAACAGAACGCCCAAGCCTCTCGATCGTCTACAGCTTGTACTTGGCGCCCCTGATGATGGGATACTTGTCTCCTGTGCAGATGCCCCTGAAGTCGTCCAGGCTGAGGTCCACGATGGCCACGCCGCCTAGACCCTTGGCCTTCGCGTAAGCAGCCTTGTTGCCAGCGGTGTCCGGGTCCTCGTATCCGACCCAGATGCCATCGACGCCCGTGTCGCCGTTGTAAGGCTGGAAGGCGTAGCTGCCGTACTTCTTCGAGGGGTCGCTGACCCTTCTAAGTCGGCCCACGGCGCTCTCGGTTAATCTCGAGCACACTTCCGCGTAGGACAGCACTCCTGGCATGCCGGTGTGCGGACCCTCAGCGCCTGGACCATCCGCCACCAGTGGTGGTACTCCGGAAATTTGGCTCTCGGATGTCAGTTTCCAGGTACGCCCGAAGGTGGGCACGCCGACGACGATCTTAGAGCCTGGAGTACCGTTGTCCAGCCAGTACCTGAAAATAGGGTCGTGGTTATCCCAGCTGATCGAAATTTTGAGAAGCTAATTCTGAAGTTGGTGTATAGATAATATGGATAATAGATTTGCTTTTCTACGCGACAGATAAGGCACGATGAGGCAAAGTGTGTTAATACGTTTAGCACTTGTTTTTCTGTGTATTTGTATGGAACATGTAGAAATTCTTTTTTATAGATCATCTATACGCAAAGGAAAATCCTTATCGTGATGTCTATCGAAATTTGCTGCTTCGATGGACGCGATTAATTTCTTGATAATCGGGTATTGATTCTCTTGGAATGACGTTTATGCTCGGACGATAATGGTAGATGTCGGTCGTTATTTTTACCTAACGGTGGCGTCTACATTATCATCCGGGACGCGGTTATAGCTGGAGTAAATCGGTGCTGGATAGTCCGCCTCCTTGGGGCTGCGTTCCGGCGTCTTCTGATCGAATGCGAACAGGTGCACCGCGTCGATGTTGGGCGCCAACAGTCTTGCATCGTAGTACACTATAAAAGGAAAGAGTAATCTGAACACCACCACTGTTGTTGCAGAATCTACATCTGCACGGCATGCCGCTCGTTTAATACCTCTTACGTCTTTACGAAAGATTATTTACAAGCAGATTACGAACGTGCAGGAATTACGCATCAATTACGCGCAGCATTGATCACGGATGACTAGAAATATTTACGATAACGGAACCAAGAATAATTAAACCAACGTTTTTAATCGGCCAGTAATTACAAGCTGTCTTCGAAGCCGAGGCTTTCATCGTGGAGGATCGTATTTTTGTTGGCTTCTAGGATGTATGTAAGGTGTAAAACAAAAAAAAAAGAAGCAAGAAGAATCTAACTGACCACTGGAGTTGACGTGAGGCAGGACTGTGACGGTAAGGGCCTTCAGTCTTGGCCTGAGCTGGGTCTTCAAGTCGCGAACGAGAATCGTGAAACCGTCGCGATGCTCCTGCTCCTTGTCGTCCTTGAATTTCCCACCGCCGAAGGTCTTCTTTAAGCCGTGCCAAATTGAACCCAATGTACTGCGATTCTTCTTCACCCTCGTAGGCGGGAATTGCCAGGCGAGATCGATTCCGTCGAAGTCGTAGTCGTTCAAGAGGCGTTGCACGGAGTTGATGAACTTCGTCCTGCCCTCGGATGTCTCCGTCTGATGACAAGTTTAATCTCAATCTTAGACGCGCATTGAAAGAATCGTAATTGGCGCAGTGAACGTAAAATATAAATATGCGTACAAGTTTCGATGCGAGGCTTACGAGACGCGAAGCAAACAGACGTTTATCTAATTTATTTTGCTCGAGATTTTACACCCCCCCTCCCTCCCTCCAAAGCAGCTTAATATGCCGAGTGAAATCGCACGGGAATTCCAATATAGTTATCGCTCCACGAGTTACGTATGACCCATGGAAGCGATAAACTTCGTTTCGGCTTTTGGTTCCTTGACATACTCGGTTGAAATATCAATGACGCATACGTGGTCATTAAGGAATAAAGAAATCCACGCGTGTGGATGCAAGTATTGGATAATATGCTCTTACGCGTAACGTGGAATTTTCCGAGAATGAGTACAATGTCTCGAGGTAAACATCAAGTATTTTAACTTCTACAAATTTTGATTTCTCGTTCAAGGTATTACTCTCGATTTAATGAATTAGATGGTCGAATGATTTGACTGCAGGGTACATTTTTCTATTTGATCTTTGAATCGAATGAAGCGTTGTAACGATTATGTTTGTCATTTAAATATCGCTTTGTACACAATACGTACCAATGTGAGGTATTTGTGGGTATCCTCCTCGGGATCAGCGTTTCCTCCGATTCCTAGATAGATTTTCAGATCTGGGAAGGTTCTCTTTAACTGAGTTGCCAGCCTGTAGTACGAGTAACCCGCTCCGGTATCCAAAGTCGGATTCAGGGGGATTACTTCGAAATTCTCGGAAGTAATCCCTGCATAACCGTAAACCAAATGTGTGCAAAGGCTCAAAGCGGCTTGTACATCGCCGAGCTCGAACTTTCCTGGACCTTAAATTGAAAAGACATCGAACTTATGTACGCTCATAGATCATCGCGCTAAAAACAAGTTTCTCGATCGTCGTTTATTTCGAATGAAACAATTATACATTACAGTATCACGGTATACAAAAAATGTTTAGTCATACCACAAGCAAAAAAAGAAAAATGTTGCCATTATAATACGAATAGAGGGGAAAAACGAAGAAATTGAGATTAGGAATCGCGGGAAATAACGTGCGAGGAAATTCACAAACGTGTATTCGCAATAACCGTTGCAAATTCAAGGACAAGTTTATATTCCACGCTTGGCCGTGGTATATACTCGTAAATTCGTCTGACCTTGCCGGTGCCAGGCTCGTTAATTATTAGACACAAACTTGAGAAATATGCCGAGTGAAAGTCAAATCACGGCGAGCCTCTACCGACATTATGATGTAAACTAACTTACCGTCGAATTTAATATATCGAAAAACGTGGCCCGACGAAGATTTCATAACGTCTAACGTGAGATCGTTTAACTTAATTGGCACATTACTCGCGGTAATGATAAATACACGCTATCTATTACGCGGCTATCGCAGAATCCGATATTTTCGTAGACTTTGCGCGTTATTTTCAAAAAGATAGAATATCGTTCCATTATTCATCCTCGATCTCTTAAAAACAACGCGAATATTCAAAAACTCACCCGTCCTCTGGAAGGCCGTGCTGTTCCAGTAACACACTATCTTGTTGTGCTCGTGCGCCTCGAGGCCCAGAATCGTCTGGACGCAAACCACCGCGAACGCGGCGAGAATTAACACCTTCATCTCTGCGATCTGAAACCGAAATACGGTGTGCTTCGTGAAATAATTCGCCACCGCCTTCGCCTATATACCTCTTAACATTTCTTTCATCCCGGTTGAGTAACTTTGTCGCGAAAGGATCGGATTCCAAAATGATTCTACGACAAACGATATTCTCCAACTCCGATAATATTTGCGTGGATATTTATTCGCTTAACATTAGGCTGGTGAGAAAGTGGATCGATCCAGATCCCAGGGCGAATCGATATTTTCGAGCTTCTCGACCAAGGAGCCGCAGCTCGCGAAACGTTAAATCACATCTTACCTTTCACAAAGGAAGAAGCAGACTGTCTGCAACGGTTTGCTCCTGGGGACTTTGATACATCGGCTGGATATTTCGCTTCGGTAGTGGGGTTCGCCGATATTACGTCACCGTCCCGATCTTTCAGAAGTTTCTTCGTGTTCATGCATGTACGCCGTATTGATACTGCATAGCGACGTACGCAGGATGGTGCCGATCTTTCCAGATCGAGGCTGGATGTTTTAAAACTTGACTCCCGAGTGTTTGAGGATTATTGTCGCGTAACGATATGAGGAAGAGTGATTTTTATCTCTATAACAAAATATTTCCAAGAAGCAAAAATATGGAAAGTAAAGGAACTTGGCTCTCATTACGAAAAGAGATCGGATAACTTTGATCCATCGCTTTATTGTTTTCCTTTGCGATAGCAATCTTGCTTATTAGACCGGTAAACGGATGTCGTGATGTATATCAAATGTAGTTCGAAGTCGAGTAAAAAATGTCGAATCCAGTACCAGGAACGACGTTGAATAAAACGCTCTTTTTCCTGTAAGGAAAAATTTTAAACAATTGCGGTGGTACGTGCGAGGGAACGAGGCGGCGACATGCGGCATAAAAGTGTGAGCACCTTGGATGATCGTGTTTCGACGAGAATTCTAAATAGCGCGTCCTCGTCAGTATTCGAAGTTTCAAGGAGAAGGTTAAGTCGCGCGAAACAGAAGTCAAGATCCTTACGTATCCCGCGTATAATTCGACCGTTAAACTATTTTGATCAGGATCATTGATTTTCCTTAATTATTCTCCTCTCTTACGTTCATCGTCTTAATGTTTATTTCGAGTAAAGAGAGTTGAACGAATACGTAGGTATAGAACTATGTAACTAAACTAAACTATGTAAATAAACGCGAGTCTCATTTAGAGCCACAGGAATCACCGTGCTATATCGATTTTCCTCTTACACACCTGCTTCTCTATCGGGTAAAAAATCATTACAGCAGAAAAATATTCTTCGTAAAGCAATCTCAGCTTCGCAAAATACAATTATGGAGCACAGAAATGCGTGTATCGCTTTTGCAGATTCGTATCGTGTCGGTGCACAAGCTGCATTAGATTATGTGGTAGTGGCAACCAATGGCGTGAGATTTTTAAGCTGCTAATGATCGAGACACTGCCACGACCCTGATAATGACAACTGTTTACGGTTTCAAGGAAATTATATAGCCAATCTAAATCTCTCTCGATAAAGTTAAACTCGTACTTTTCTAATGCAATTCCTTCCTCGTGTGTGGTTACGGTATATAGTTTCAATATCGAAGATTATTTTTATATTCTAAAAGCTGTAAAATCACATGCTTGTCAGTACGCGCCATGCCTGTATATGAGCGTTTATCATCATGAATATGTATTTATAGTGTTATAAGTATGTTACGTAGATGAAGGAGTCGCGGTCCAAACGGAATAAAGGAAGCCGACTTTGCGAGCCGGAGAAACACTTTCGTGTTACTCCTCGAAGGTTGCCTCGAAAATAATCTGGCGCGCGAGGAGAATCGTAACAAGGTAATTGAAAGCGATTATGAGATATAAGCTGCTCCTGAACGGTGAGCTCACGCATGTTTTCCAAAGGAGGCCACGTACAATACGCCCATCTGTCGCGCAGGAAATCGAATTACAAGATTAATCCCGATTGCGCCGATTAATCTTTCGCCCTTGTTCCTTTCGGTTTGCAATATTATATCAGATCGTATTTTAACGACGATAGCTCAATTTCCAAGCACGATATTTCGTGCCAACGCGCGAGGGTTTCGTGGATAGATCGTTGGTGTTGCATAAAAGATCGCGCATGTCTGCTCCAAATTAGTGGAAAATGGGGTATTAGCGAAATTCATGTTTTTGATTCCGATAATAGCTAACGAGAAGTGCTTCAAATGAGGTCTCGTCCGATAACCCCCGACAAAGGTCATTGAATGGACAACCAGATGCTATAATATGAAGTTGAGATATAAACGAAATTTACGTGGCGCATAAATCTTATTCGGACGATCTACGAACCGTTCGCTTCTAATGTTCGGTATGTTGGCCTTTTATATTTCGGTTTTAACATCGATTATATGCTCCTTGCTGAAAGACATGGTAATAAAAAATGTCTACCCTGAGACGGTGAATCACCAAGGCTACAATTACGATGGAATATTACTGCAATGGTAATAGTAGAGCAGTGTATAATTGTAAGATTAGAAAGGGATTTACTGGAACATTACTCGATTAGAGATGATTAAACAATGATCATTTTTGGTAAATAAATTTATCTCCATTCTGTGCCAATTGGGGAAGAACGTCAAAGTCGATTTCTTTTTATCGCCAATCTGCGCATTTCATAAATTCGCATGGCAGTGTTTCAGAACGGATTAGACGTAATGTAAATCATTTCTAGGAATTGCGAGCCTCCTGTATCGAGTTCCACGCTTGCGCAACATTCGTGTCAGTCTGAGTCACTTGCAAATAAAATATAGTAGCTCCGTGTGTAGCCGTGCAATTTTCGTCGATTATCAGTAACAAGTGACGAATGTCCTTAAAGTTAACGGAATAAGGTAGTCTTAACGGAGGATCTCGGATCAAAGCTTCTTGGCTTTAGTCCCACTTTTCTTTAACCGATATTTAATCAAATTACACCCATACGTTCTACTAATTGTACCACTGAAATTTTGGCATATCGATATAAAAACGTATTATTCGGACAATTAATCGATTTCTTAACGTTTATCTCCGAGAGCACGTACGTTTGATCAATATCGAAAACCCTCCGAGTTGCTGCAAGATCTTCATTTCTGAAAGGCGAGGAAGTGAACAATGAATATAGACGACACAACACTTTGTCCTTTTTTGCTTTTTATTACGAAATGAACATTATGTACATACGAATCGCCTCCGTGTATAAGTAAATCTACGATTATAACAAATGTTACAATATATTTGTAATAAATCCCTTAGAAGTAGTTCCTTTCTTTCGTTAAGTCGTGATTGTTAACGTTCGACGACTGATAGGCAATAAATAAAATCTCGAGAATACTTCTGCACCGATCGCGTATAGCACAGGCCTGAGAAGACGTGTCGACAGAGTCGAATCTTCCGTCTCGCAAATACTTAAGTATTGTGTGCATTTAAGCCAAGTACATCGTCTTCCTTTTGCCAGACGGCGTAAGTACAGATCTCTTGGACTCGTGACACATATCGAGTCTCGCTTTTGTTTCGTAAGTTTAAATCTAGAAAAATACAGTCTGTTTTTTTTTCTCTATTTATCCGCATCTCGGTTCTTCGCTAGAAGAGCGGCGGTCGACGGTGATCTCGTGTATCCTACAATCGGATAAAGAAGGAAAATAACAGTTATCTCGCCCCGATCGTATTTGGCCCATCGAAGTTACAGTGCGTCCGATAGAAGTAGTGCCGTTCATTAAAAACCAAAGTAACATTCTTCAATTCGCTCTACACTCTTATCTGCAGAATAATGCTCAAGTATGTCGTGCACGACAGTGGTGCACGATGTTACGAAATTTCATAAAAGGCAATGTATCGATGTTGAGCTCAATGTCTAGAATTCAATTGGCTCAAAGACGGCCGGAGCTTGGAGTAAATGACAATAAGATGAACGTATAGTCAACGATTTAAATTTGTGGGTATACGAAGCGTCTGGTCGACATCCGTTCTTCGCGCTACAACTACGAACTGTTCGCTGGACGAGCAGCAGTCTTTATTTAATATTCGTATAAAGTATACGGTGCCTAAATCTGGCTAGAGTTCCGTACTGCGTTTCTGTGTGAAAATACGAAGAGGAGAAAATAAAGTCGCGTGCTCCTTACATTACAGTGATAGAAAATATAACATGTGTGGCACTGTGAAGTAACTTTTTTTTCTCTCTACCACGAACATCGCGAAATCAATATCTGTGCTGAGACTGGCCTTTTCACGAAAAACAGCGAATAACGTTCTTGGTGTTTAAGGTAAAGCCGTAATCATCATTAATCGCTAACAACGATCGAGTTCTTCGATAGAATTTGTTCAGTCTAACGGTGCTTGCTTCCTTGATTCTGGAAATATTAAAGAATATTATAGTCATATTTTATCCTCATTCCAAAGCTCTTTCTAAGTTTTTTCAACGTTCGATGTAATTCGTTGTTTACTAGTACTTGTATATTTACGTCTATGAAAAGCCGTGTGCATTAAAAAATATGAGGATGGAACTTACCTCAATGTTCTTTTCTCATACTTGCGTCATTTTTTTTTCAAATTATTACCTTGATTTTACTGGTCGTCTTCATCTATGATTTAAATAAGAACGCTTTTTACAGGAAAATGAAATTATGTTAGTACTGCAAATATGTTGGGACACTGGCTTCTAGAACTAATTACCTTCACCTTCATCCTCATCCTCGGCTAAGTGTATATCGTTTTTCTGTTGCGGTTGCTTGTCGTAATCCACTCCGTCGTATTGGTCATCCCCAGCTTCGACCTGCTGGCCCGCAGCGTCATCGAATCTGGAAGAAACGGAGCAAAATTTAATTATCACCATCTTCTACACTTTGCTTACACAAGTGATCACATATATACATCCATACGCCTACAATTAATATCGTGCGTTGAGAATTTTAATCTCCTGAAAATACATTCAATAAAAGTGTCTATATATCAATCCGTTTTCGCCTGTATGTTCTTCCATTCAACACGTACTTTACTTATATAATAAGTCAAACACCCTTCGCAAAGAATACGTCGAAGTCTTACCCTGGAAGTCGACCAAGATGGTTGAGCTCGTCGCCGATCTCTTGGACGCCAGGCCTCACCCTGAACAACGCGTCGTTCCCTCGCCTGTTCAGCCCCTGATCACCGTGTCTTCCGCCCTGAAGCGGAGGAAACTGAGGGTCCAGATTATCCCCGTCTTCCACTTGCTCGTTGTCCTTGCTGTTCGCGTGGAGAGGATTGTTCCTCAGCTGCGCGTGCTGCACGGATTCCTCCTTCTTCTTGGCCTCCTCTCGCTGCCCGTTATCCGTGTTATCGAGCTTCTGGTCCATGAGGATCGGTATCGGCACCACGCCCACTGGCAGCTTGAACTTCGACACGGGCCTGGCGGGTGCCAGAACCCTCTCTGAGGCGGTCGAAGCTGCATTTACGTTGCTGGACCTCGTCGAGCTTTCTAGCTTCATCACGGGTATCGCCTTCATCGAGCTGGTCGACGACGTGCTCTGGAAACACGAAGCGCAACGATCGAGATCTGACATAGTTCTTGGGATTGTGGGAAAGGCGATCGATCGTTTATTGGTATTTCATTGATCGCTTAATACAAGCCGCTTATGAGAAATTGACCATTTATGGTTGGCTTCTCGGGTTTATTTCCAATGCAGAATCTTGGGCAAGGTTTGACTTTTCGTGGTCAACGCTTGTTTCGGATTTTCTAGCTTTAGATCACAGTTCGATCTTGTTGCTTATGTATTGTATTTTAAGTCGGAAGACAGTAACGTGGTTTTTGAGAAAGAAATGTAAAAGATCACAGAATCGTCGTATAATGGCTATGGGACGTTATTCAGAATTTTCGGAGGATCTCGAAGAGTATATGTAAATTTATATCACCCTACGGAATTCAACTGCTTATTATCAAAAACTTTGGATTAAGAGAAACACGCAGACAAGTTCTCCGCATAAAATGCAATAGTCGTGTTAAATACATGGTAAAATGTAGTTTATCAGTTCACTTTCCATTAACGGTACGTTGATGTTAATTTCTGATTCCCTATACGCTTGCGGATGAATTACATTGGTGCAGTGTATTTAATTATCCGTGGCACGTATTTTGCGTATCTTCTTAAATTCCGACAACGTGACGGATCGAATATCGCTCATCGAACGAAATTTAATCAACATTTTGCTGCGTCGGCGGTATCGCGTGAAACGGGCGTTGTAGTTTTTCTCTTTTCTTTCGAACCACTTACCTGTCAGCCGCGTTAATTCGGCCACGATATTTCGGTTATTATCGACAGGCGGAAGACATCTCGGTTCCGCGAATCGCAACTGCAGAAGCGCAAAGAACTAAAGAAAGCCGCACAAAGCATGCAATTTGCTAAGGAGAAGAACACGAGGGCCACCAGCCGGGTGCGATGCAGCATTCGTACGAAAAGGTAGGAAACTGTCGAGGACGAATCTGCAAGATGGACGGAACTTGTAGGCTCCCTTTTTTTTTTTTTATCTCGTGCCACGCCTTTATAGCGGATCAAATGAGTCTTTGGCATCTCTCCCAAGCTTCTTGAAATTCGAGAAAGCCGATACCTTCGACGCTTCGCTCGTCGTACAAAAACCGCGGACGTAGCGACAAACGTATAATAATGGAAGCAGATTAAATTAGTTAGGTTGTGCGAGGGTGCCAGAAAAAATGCAAGCAGATGAAAATAATAACAGTTTATTAATGCATCAAGTAACACGGACGTACAGGCACATTCGAGCCGCCCTTTGAGCCGCTATACGTACATTTGATTGTCTTTCGTTCGGAAAGAATTTCCTTTGCCAACCCTAAAAGCGGCCGCGAGAAAGTGAGACTTTGCATGACTTTAATACAATTAGCTTGCCTTCGTTAATGGTGACGAGTTTCTAGGGTTATTTCGTGCTGCCCTAATGATCAATCAAACCCCCGCGGCGCGTAAAATAGACATTTCCGAATGGAGATCGTAATATCGATAAATATTCCCTATACAACAAATACGATAATATTGCACGTAAAGACTTCGATATGTTCGGTCGAAAAAAAAATCGTATAAAAGCAAACGTCGATATGTCTAGTAAGCATCGTAATAAACGAAGGTGTTAGCGTTCATCCTGATGCGTTATGCAAATTAAGACGGAATGGATATTCGATCGATGCACCGAATAATACGTGATAAAACTAGATACATTATTGCTGCGGCAATTCGTTTGAAATACGCACACTGAGGAAACACGGTTCTTCACAGAGCTTCATGGCAACGGATTAAATACTCGTACATTCTAGTTGTAATATTAAAGTGTTGTTAATTAGCTCGAATAGGAATGTTGACGATTTGAATCACACGTAGATCGAACGTAGGTACAAACAGTTCACCCTTCTTCCTCGACAGATCTCGATAGTGAGAGGCATGGATACCGAATAAATATCAGATCAAATCGTCCATATATATCTAGTGCTACACGATACTGCGTGAAAACGAAATCACGATCGCTCGTTTAGCAACGAATACTCTCAATCGCGAAGCGAATATACCGAGTTATCGGTTAAAAATCATTAACATCGGCGATGTGCAGTCGAGAATGCGAGGCCCGAGGAAAAATCCTCCGATCAGCGGCGTGCCATCCTGCGAGAAGTCCAAACACTTCGTCCATCTACCGTACCCAGTAAAAACCATGCAAATAACGTGCATGTATCACCAAAAAAAATAGATTAATCCAAAGTAGTGGTGCAAAGAAACAAATCTAAGAAAAGCGCGCCGATTTCGCGTCAAAGGCGATCGTCGTTTACGCGAGCCAAGAAAATACTTCTCCAAATCTATATACGTATCATTCACATCCAACACAGCATCCGCACTAAAACCAGGTATTACGAAAATATCGGCTTTATGTTACAGAGTCGAAGACCCTGCGCGCGATCGAACCGCGTCGCGAGCGTAGATATGAGCGAAAAACATTGAGCGCCGATTCCCGATTCCGTCGACTCCAACGATCGTAACATTCGCGCCTAAGGCTATCATCGTCAACTTCACACTATTGCCAGTGGTACATCTCGCTTCGGTGCACCTCGTTCATCCGCCAAAGGCGCTACTCTCAGCGTCTTCCTCGACGATCTACCCCGGAATCTACTAAAATATCACATATTTCAGCACGCGGATACCCTCCTCCCAGACGTCCTCCCACCCTCCAAAGCCCAGCTCACTGCTTGCTCTGATCCAATATCCCCTCGATCTGCCCCTGGAGCTTCTGAAGCTCGTCCTCGTCCGCCTTCCGCGCCCGATCTGGCGCCTCCATCATCGACTTGTCGTCAGGACGCGGCAGGGCTTCGTTGTTCCGCGAGTTCCAGTCGAACTCGTCGCCATTCTGAACCTTCGAGGAGGCCTTCCTGTCCACGAACTTCTCCAGCTCCCTCCCACCATTAGGCGGTGGGATCACCTGCTTCGCCTCCTCCTCCTCCGCCTCCTCCTGCTCCTCCTTGGGCCGCGAGCCCTTCTGCCGCTTCTCCCTCAAGTCGTACGGAATTGGCAGGGAGTTCCGTTGGTCTTGCTGAGCGGCCAGGTCGTCCGCGCCGACTGGCACGATGCTGCCGCCCTTCTGGGCGAATCCAACGTTGCTGAGATCGTTCGCCAGCTGCTCGTCCGCAGGCTCGATCGACAGGGGGTCCCCGATAGCGTGATGGGAGCGGGGCGCGTGTATTGGCTGCGGGCTTTCGTCGTCGTTGCTGGGCCGACTTACCTGTTGGTGTTGCAGCGCCGATGGCTGCAGGATCGGCTGCTCCATGGACTTCCCGCTGGCGCGCTGCTGATCACGCGGCTGGGAGGACGTAAAGGTCACCAGGCTGGCGGCCGGGCTCGTGGCCCTCTGCCCTCTCTGAAAGGAACGCCAGGAGCTGTATTCTTTCCTTATAGAATAATCTTCGAGTTTTTCTTTATGCTATTCTAGCTTGTTAATTAGGTTGTAATGATCTCAAGATGGAGTACGAGTAGGTGAAAGGATGTTTGTGAGTTTAAGGAGGATAACCGAATTATAGGCTGGAGTAACAGCTATTCCGGTTTGTCGAGATGTATAATTAGATTATAATAGCTGTTAGTATCCGTTGTGAAACTGTTTGAGGTACACGTGGGACACCGGTTTTTAGTTATTATGCGATATTAGCTTTAACTCGGTCGCTTACGGCTCTTCCGGAGTAATATCGCGGGGAAATAAAACCGTGACTTCTGAGAGGCTGGCCGATAAAAAGATAGGGCTGACAATACGACTCACCTTGGCTTCTATCAGTTCCCGTTTGAGCTGAAATACCTCTTTCTTGAGGTGTTCTATCGTGCTACCAGTATTGCCGTTACTTTTCAGCATTTCGTTGTATTTATCCTCGAGCTTCGTCTTCTCGCTCTCCAGTTCCAGGTACTTGTTCTTGAACTCCAACGATTTCTCCTTATCCTCCTGCATCTTCCTGATGCGACTACGGAGATCCTGAAGCGTGGTTTCCAGGGTATTGGAGTCCTCCAGGGCCTGCTTCTCCCGCTTCTTACACTCGTCCTGAAGATCCTGGTGCTCGGTCTGGAGGAGCTTGTACGTCTGCTGAAGCGAATTGAACCTCTGCATCGCCTCGACGCTGTCCTTATCTCTGAGCGACTTCTCCCTCGAGGCGCGTTGCTGGAGCTCCTGCTTCACCGCCGCGTTCGAACTCTTCTCCTCTGCCAACGACTTTTCCAATCGTACTTTGTACTCGAAGATAACTGAAAATCAGATATACGTAACAGACCGAATCCCTCGATCGCCCACGAAACTATTCCTAAGCTCGCCCCTTTCAAGTCGTTATTACGCTCTCGAAAGGGCGAATAATTTACTTCGAGGAAACGATGTAGAGATAAATTCGTAAATCCTCCAACAATGTCTCGAAGGAAGTTGACTTTGTTCCAAGACCGAGCGCTATTCGAAGGCAAAGGAGCGAAGAGGGGAAAACTCCAGCTCCCTCCGACCTTCGTGTTTAAATTTTCTCTCGCGATTTTCCATCGCCCCCTTGAAAGGCATACCTTGTAGCTGCGCAGCGAGCGCTTCCTGCTGATGAACGCACTGCACGTGTAGTTCTCGAAGCCTGGTCATCTCCAACGTGGCGGCACGGTAGAGAAAGACCAGAAGAACGACCACCAGTCCGCACCCTCCGTACACGGCCAGGCGGCCGCCTCTACCCCTGCCAAGCCGAGTACCACTCATCTCTGAACAGACATATAAGCGAATCAAAATTTAAACGCCGCGCGCACATCGCGCAGCTCCACGGGCGAAATATTTTTTTCGAGAGAACGCTTCGAGCACCGCTGTTTGACGCGGTGAAGCATCCTCCCGCGATGTATTCGTATCAAGAGAAAGGCTTTTTTTGTTTTTACCCAAACGAAATCGTGATTTTCCAACCGACGAGGATTATTTCGTTTACGCGCAAAGCGCTTTTCAAGCATCGAAGGTCGAGGTAACGCGTGCTTCAATACGGTTATTTCCGGATGCGATAAAGTAAGCTACGTACGTATCTCCCGTTATTGTTCACTCTCGGCGATTATTGCCACGTTTATTTACAGATCCACGACACGCGGGTTTACTCGTATCAAGATTAATACCGCGAGGTGCGTTTGTTGAACGCGAGGTATGGCCAGGTTTTTGTCGGAATGTTTTGCATAAATATTTAACCGCCCGGGATTAGCTTGGCACGTCGTGTCGTTGCTTTGTACGGGAGAAACTAATTGGATCACGTTCGAACTTCGGCGCGAATAATGTCCTCCCTTCGTTATATCGCGGAGAGAAAAAGGAGAAATAAGGTCAAGGGGTGAGAGCCAAGGTAGGAAGGTAATTATGCCAACGTAATAATCGCAACGGTCCACAGGTTCTCGGTACTGACTGCGAGTGAAAGTCCGTTGCTGGTAATGGTACGTATGCTGGCTTGTCTTCTAGGCCGTTTCTACCAGCTTAATGCAAGCTTTCGTACAGCATCGGAGAATTATACGTTGTCAGCGTTAAATAATATTCGATTGGCACACATTTAATACCGATGGTACTGTTATGCAATAATACTGGAATATTTATTCGTTACGAATGTTCGAGGATTCTACCTCCTTTGTCGATTCCACCTTAACTTGAATTATATCGTTAGGAAACGCGGATGGTACCTTTGTTCCATTATAACTACGTCGACCGAAGAATAAACGTCTACAGAGATGCATCAGCGATGCTGCTTCAGGTGGGTACTTGGTATTCTTCAAGATAGCATAAAGCAAAGGGAAGCGCCAAGCATTTTCCTCTATTTGGGTATTGTGAAGAATTTCATGCAGAAATAATGCTCCGCAATTTCGATGAAGCCGATATGTCCAAATTAGTTTGCAAACCTTTGCATAATTTCTATTAACCTTATAACGCATATAATAATCGTTGGGCCGGTAAAAATTCATTAACGATAAAAAAAAACGTGTAATACGGGAGAACAAATCGAGTTTCCTGGTATTTTAAATTGCGAAAAGTAAATAAACTTTCTACAATCTATAAATATCTCCGCCGATATTTCACCCGAGAAAAAAAGGCAAGTGAAAACGGATTGGAGTACCGCCATTAGCTGTAATCACGGTGTATAACTTTTCGCGAGAGCGAGCACCGAAATAGGTTTCGAAGAATCGCCGGTGATTTGTGGTTTCCAACGATAAAGCAAAGAGAATAACTAATTTAGATGTATAACGAACGTACGGATGAATGCAAGTAAATTGAATCGAACGAAATATTTTATCTTTTCGAACTCGGCGTCTACTCGGATTTATTTCGTAATGTTTACGCGCGCTATCTTCCATTTTATTTTGTCGAGACAATCGGGGCGCACGGATATAGACATGTCGTGTTAAACAAAAATATGAATTAAAGTTGTAAATATATCTTACTGAGGATGATAAACGAAGACTGTATACGGAGATGTTACACGTTCAACCGCATAAACGACTGTGAAAATTCTCACCGACCTGCTTCTTGTTTTAGATTTCGTATTTCAGTCTGCAACCGTGCTGCTGCCGCTGCTAGATTTTTCCATGTATCTCGGCCACAACGTCTTCGGGGTTTTATTCTCGAAACTAGATATTCCGTATTACCTGCGGTCAGGTGGTCAGGGCCAAGAAGGCAGAAGGGTTACACGGATGTGAGGCAAAGGGTGATGGGACAAGGAAAAATACGGCTCGAACGTGTAGCCGAGAATGCGATCGATTTCGTCGAATATTTATTTCATGCCAGGACATTTTACGAAAGCTTTCGTAAGAAACATAAAGATAATTCGGAAAAAAATTTGATCCTCTTTTCAACAGTATGTTATGATTTTGTAGTGTACAATGTAGTGCGTAGGCTAATAAGCATTGCTCGATAATCGTCGTCATTGGTTGTTTGACACAGACACTCGACGATCGGAGAAGTTCCACAAACCCGATTCGAAATTATACGTTGAACTTTCTAACCTAATACATAGCCACGGTACATTTGCGACACGTGAAAAATATACAAGAATGACGCTATTCGATACCTACATTTTCTCGCACTCGTTAAATATTTATCTGCCTGTATAACACAAGTGCGTCGATGCTCCTAGCACGATTTATACGATTTCGAAACGCAGAGACTAGCTCGGAGATACGACCTTGACCACCTCTCGAAAAATTCTCAACAATGGTAGACGATCGTGGTCTCGCGCTCATTTGCATAAATAATTTAAAAAATCAATACATAGTAATACAACGTTTTATAAATGATCGTAAAGTAAAAACACGGCTCAGGATCCACGCATTGTACGTTCGGCTTTCTAATTCGTCCGAGATTTCAAAGAAATACACGTACAATAACAAAACTCGATCCAAGCCTAGAATCCACTGTTCAAGATGGATTCCAAGCCAGCAGAGCTACGGTACACATATAACGTGGAAAAACCAGAGGCGATGGGCGGGAAATACTGCAATTTGTCAATATCCTACGACATTAGCTTCGACTCCCAAGGACCCTCGCTACTCGGCCTCCGGACGTCTTTCTTTTTCGAAGGAAAGCTCGTTTGTACCGCTAAGCGGTTAACGGGGCAACGCGGCAACCTGCATGATTTTCGCGATAGGCAGGCCATTCGGGAAGGCAGCGAGATCGCGTTAGGTGTGTACTAACGAAATGAACCCGAAACGCGCGAAATTGGATACCGGTAATTAGGGCAGCTTGATGTGCTTTTCTCCCGCGTATCGATCCGCCCTGGCATTGCTACGAGCAGGAAATTACGTTTAGCTCCGGGGCCTCTTCTACGTTGGCGCTCGCCAGCGGCGCGAATTATCGGAGATTTTTGCGGGGCGATACTTCCCACGAAAAAAGGCGTAGGGAGGAGTTGGCTACCTAGCGGCTGGATTCGAGTTCACTGACATTTCAGAGCACGCGCGATGAATCCTGCTCTCCCTCCGTTCGCCTGTGCCCCGTCGATGCGCACGTGTCTCCTGGTCCATGTGTGCGTAGAGAAAATCCGAAGGTTGAGGCGCTTACCGTGCCCGCTGCTGGCTCGTATACACAAACCTCGAGATACACGAATCGCGGATCAAACGAATATACGCAAAGGCGCTGGCAAGGTCTACGGGATTTCACGGATAGAGGCACTTTTCTACCCTCGCCTATGGACGGTTGAAATAACCCTTTGGAATCCATTGAGTTCCTCGCCGGAGCAGCCTTCGCGGCAAATTTTCTACGCTTTAAGATAGAGCTGCAGCTCGAAGTTTTCATCGGGCTTAATGCGTTTCGCAAAGTAATCGACGTTGCTTGTATGAATTGCGAGAGTTTCGCAGGTTTGCGCGATCGATCCAAGAGAACGGCGGAAGTTGTGGTATATATTTGAGAAGTCGGTGGGGGGAGGTAGTGATAATAATAATATACGTGATTTTGGAGCGGCACGGCCATCGATGTGCAAGCTTTTAGCGATTGCCATCGTTCGAACTTGAGAATGCTGGATTATCGTGAATGTGTGATATACGTGTTTTTTCTAAGTATCGTATTTTAATGTCGATTTCCACGAAGCGTAATATCTTCGACTGAATTTAGTATTTTGAGATAAACCATAGATATTCGATAACGTGCAGGGCAAATAAACGTTATGTAAACGAAACGATCCAATCGGGTGTGAGTAAAAAAAAAATCAAGGTTTTGCGATATCCATGTATGATCGTGATACCTCAACGTGTGCAAATTTCGCGAAACGCGATCACTAACCTGGAATTATCTCCCCCTAAAACTGTGCCAAGCAAACACACGAATTTTCGTTCTACGCGCGTCAAAGCGTTTTAACAAAAAACCCGATACCGTTTATTACCTCATGGCTTGTTAACACCAGTCGAACATTTCTGATTTAAATTACCTTTCCGTTGTAACTCGGTTGAAAATATTTAAGTCCCAATATAGAATCCCGAAGCGATCGAGGAATTCTCTTTATTCGTCGAAATAAGCAATGCCGTATCGCGGCCAAACATCTGTTCCATACAATTTTCGTGGCACGCAAGATTTACCGGTCACTCTATCATAATACGCAAATTTGAGCATGTGCACGTCACGATAGGTTAATGACATTTTCGCGTGCCGATCAGAAGGCGCGGTCGACGATCCATCAGGAATGATCACAAAAGATCCGAACAGCTGTGCGCACACGTGGAGCAGCATTGTCCTGTGCTCTATATCCTGAATCGTCCCTCGAGCCGCACCGAGATACGCGCATACCGGCCTGCCTCATGCGATATAATCGTTAACCCCACTGACCCCACGTAAGCCGTGCTAATTGCACCGAATCAATGCCACGACAATAGTCCTCCCTTGAACAGCCGATACTTTCCGCATCCCAAATGCCAACCGTGTTTCCGGAAACAGGTGTCAAGGAAAAAAAGAAGATCGAGCTGCGAAAAGTTTCTCAGGCCTGAATATATTCTGCTGTTGGACTCTGAGGTTTTTAAAGCGCACTGGCCGTTGATCGTGGATCGGCAAATTTGCGCGAAGCACGAAAGAAAATTGATGGTAAAGAAACTTGCTCGTCTCGCGAAATAGCGGACAGCTGTACATCCACGTGGCCTATTGTCCCGTGATCCGTATCGTAACAGATCCGCGATTCACCCCTGGAGCCATATACGTTTATGCTAATACGTTCTAATTCCAGTGATCCCGGTAAGTGCATAAAATCCATGCCATTTCCTACGATCATCGAGACACTCGATGCACGTCGAAACTTTGCAGACTCGAATATCCCGACTGCAGGCTAGTTTTTTTTCCCTAAGAGGAACAGCTTATCGACTACTCCATCGCGATGTATGAATTTTGAAAAATGACATTAGTTTAATAACACTCGCACGTTCAGGAAGCACGGCGACGGTCCAACACGAAAAATCCCGACCGTTTGTTACACTAAACAACAGCTGTGCATACACGTGGAGCATTGTACCGTGCTCCATATCCGATCCACGAGTCGTTTTCTCTCGACGATAGACGGACTACGCGTATACTGCCCCGCATACGAGACCATCGTTAGCCTCGCCGCATAGGCCTCTCTAATTACGTTCAATCAAGGGAACCTTGTTGCGCTCCTCTATAACCACGTATCGTGGAAACTCTCGAGAGTATCCGCGCATGGAAAACAAGTTGAGTTCGTGGAAACTTCGCGGAAAGGGGTCTGAGAGTGTTGCGAAACTCCTCAAGGGACTCGTGCATCTGGAAGCTGGTCTCGAACGATCGAGGATAGCCACACCGGGAAGGCAGCCTACCTCGTACACCGTGCTGAATCGTCCTCTCAGCTCTTCATTGTCGAGGCCCGCTTTCCAGGCTCGAATAACGCCGAGCTCGCGAGGGAAATCGTGGCAGTGCTGCTTGATCACGTTCACGGCAGCTGGACGCGCGGTCAACACTCGCGAATGTGCGCGTTCCAGTCGAAATCGAAGTCGCCGATCGAGACGGACCACGAACGGCGGTTTGGAGCTCTCGTGTGCAGCGGCGCTGTCGCGGAATCGCAGCTGGACGCCCAGAAATCCCTTCCACACGGTGCTGCCGCCACGCCGTTGGGCGATCGCGCCATCGACCAATCAGCGACGGTGTTTGGTCGCGAGGAGCCAATCGGCGAGAAGGTAACTGCCAACGTTGGCGTTGAACTCCCTGCACGCTGCAGGAGGCTCGAGGCACCACGTGTTCTTCGTTTTTCTCGCCACTGGTTAGTGCTTTTGGGCGGTGAAATCGTTTTCCTCGTTCGCGAGAAAATTTCGTCATACTGCGGCCCTTTGCTTTGTAAGTAACTCGCGTTACATTTTTCTTTTCCCCGATTGCTAGAAGAATCCCGTGTATTATTTATACGGGCTCGCTTGGTGTGAATTTTTAGAATGCTCTTTAGGAGTGCACGCTCTTGGATTAATATTAATGTAATCAGTATCCATAGGACTTATGTCAATTTTAATGTAATACGATGAAATTGTATATTATTTTTTCGTATCAGAAGTTATATTTTTATAGTATAATTCTTCTGAGCCGGTTTGGAAGTTAATCGTTTCTTCGTAGCTTTTATTCTTTTCCTTTTGGCAACATTCTCATTGGCAAAGATAGTTCGCCGCTTTTCTAGCATACTTAAATTCCTATATAACGAACTATACACGTGTATAAATATGTTAACCATCTACCAGGACCATAATCAACAAACACAACAATCGCACCGTAGTTGTATTTAACAAAACTTCTTTGTAAAATTCGGAAACGAAAATCGTCACTCTAATGTCAAAGCATTGTCGAATCGACGATATAACTCTCCATAAATACCCGTGGAAAATCAATAGAGTTAAGAATAAATATTCGTAAATCGTAGCTCTATCAAGCTCGTGAAACAACAAAGTCCATGACTTTCCTTCGACGATATTCATGCCTCGATCTGCACAAACCGAACATCGATACACGCCGATAACTTTTCCAGACTTTCAATGAGCGCGCGCATATCGTAAACTGGTAATATGCCGCGATACACCGCGATCATCCTCAAACATATTTTCGTCTTCGATACGATCCAACTCCAACAAATTCCTATGCTCCTTTGATCGTTGGACAATGTAATCCACACTCCGCCCATAGTATACACCTAAAATCATCAATTGCACGGATAATTACAAAGCGATACACGTACGCTCACGGCACACCTCGATGTCGCGCGTGTACATTCGCTCTCCGCGCAGGGCCAGCGTCGTTCGACCCTCGTGCATGGCTTCGCAGGGCCGATACGCCAAGCTGCCACCTAGTGACATTCGGCGCGCACAGCGTCGCGATTGGCTGTCCTGTCGCCTCGCGGGGCACGGCTCTGCGGCCGCTGGGCGCTCAGTGTGAAAACTCGGCTGCACCGAATAACTACCAGAGAGGTTAAAGTCGTCGGAGCCAGGAGCGCGCTGCTCTCCGTTGCCCATCGGCTCTTGCCAGCTCGGCGGTGCGCCCTTCTGCCGAGCTCGCGCGCGCGCGAGTTATCCGCTGGTGGCGAGGATCTCCGGGGGGAAGCAGCGTATCCCGGGCATACGCGGTGAGGGGAGGAAGGAGGACGAAAGTACGGCCAGTTTTTCGTCCCTCCCGAAGGACGGCCGACGGACGCGCGCCGCTCCTGGACTCGCTCGGGACGACCGCGTTGCCGTTCTCCGCCCATACCAGGGCGCCTTTCGTGACAGTGATGAGTGTTTCCCCGGTTTTGTGCCCCCTCGTCGTCGTGGCCATTCCTCGTTGGAGCCTACGTGACTGTGACCGTGACTGCAGCCGTGCCGCTACCGTGGAGAGCCGCCGTGATGATGCGCTTCGTGTACGCCACAGCCGACGTGATGCTGTGAGTAACGATCTGGCCTTTTCTCTTCTCTCCACCTTTCGCGAAGACCGACGGTAGGAATCGACGTTCGAGGGCCTCTCGCGTGCTTGTTTATGCGATACAGATGGTACGAAGGTCGACCCTGAGCGCCGGAAATGGCTCGTCATTTTCCTGCGATTCGGAAGCGGAGGAACACCGAGGGATTCTGGGCTTCTTTTCGAGGATGCACGGGGTTAAGTCCTTGGACGTGCTTCGTGCTGAAATCGGGGAGTTGCTGGAATCGGCTCGTTTCCCAAATTCGGTTCGGCGGTGGGGCGCTTGAGCGTGTATGTAAATATTTCGTATACCGGTACTATCAAAACAATACGGAGTGGGCCGCGAATGAAGGGCCACGGCTACGACCTCCGAGCCACTCTGGGTCACGGTGGTTTTTGAGACGATCCTCGATTTTGATTCGTGCAACCTCGGCCGTACCGGTCTTATCCGAGTATCTTTGGAGAACGCGACTCGATTTTGTGGCTTGTTTTCGTAAACGGCTCGATGCAGAGACGTATGCTGTCTACGTGCTACGTGTCTGCGAGGCAGCGAAATTTTGGAAGAGACTTTTTTAACGATGTTACTGCGCAATAAAGGCGTCCGGAGTCGACGCTAACATGGAGGCTCTTTCCGACGGAAACGTTGAATATTCGGTCGGAGGGGTTTTCGATCGGTTTGGCGAGTTGGTCGAAACATTTTCATGTCCGACACCTCGAAATTGTCGGCAAAGCTGTTCATTTCTCCGGGTGAAAACGTGCTGTCGAGTGTGTGCGAGCAATGAATGAGAGACATACCGGCTAAACGGGTAAATCGAATGTCGCGTGCATTGCTCTTTACATCGAATTTAGAAATTTGTCTGGACACGACGGTTGAAAATACGTAAACAAAGCTGTGGTTTCTCCTAATGATACGCAACTTTATAAAATCAGCGTAACACGATCACCATTTGCCGAAAAGTCATTGTTTCATGCTCGATAGAAACATTTGATTTTGCTTTGGAAACTATAATTTGTGCCGATCAATTCGACGGAAGGGAAAATTATTAAGCAAGATTCTCGAGAGTCCATATACAGTGGCGCTCTTTAACGAAGATCTTTAAGAACTCGAAGGATTCTCGAGGGTTGTTTTTTAATGATCGAAGTCAATTTAAGTACGCGAACTGGGTCATTCCGCAATGTTGATTATATTAATTATCATCATCGTTACACTACGAAGGCAGAAACTACTAATATAACATAACTGGAAAATGCGACATAATTTGCATTATCGCCGCTGCTAATAACGAATCAAATATGTGCCGGGACCCTTATTATCGTCAATTCAAAACGCCTTTTCACGCACAACCAGTAAATACCAACCGTAACGTGCTTGGCATATTTTTATAGAGATGAGCACGCAACGAAAACAAGGCGACAGCGAGAGAGAGAAAGAGACAGAGACAGAGAGAGAGAGAGAGAGAGAGAGGAAAACCATCATTTTAATTCCACGATGCTGGAGATTTTCCCTGTTCTTCCCCCCGTATAACATCAACCATTTATTAAGCAATCATCGTCCTCTGTACGCACACCGCGTTGGACGAGCTAGATTTATGATATCGACGAGTTTTTCTTTCGCCCAACTTCAGCTTAACGCTCGCGTGATTAATGTTGCACCTCCGTCCATCCAGCAATTGGTAGCACTAACCGAAGCACGATTAATGCTTCATTACGCGCATCCGCAGCCTTAAACGGCCAAACAGCCGTTAGGCAATTTCGATAATCCTAAGTACAGATTAGCCGTGGATCTCCGCGCGCACACCAAAAATTGGCAGATAAGTTTCTCCCGGTAACTTTCACTGCCTCCCGCGAGACGACGAGCGGATCGACGACAGCTGAAAAATCGGCATCCTTCGTTAGAAGCGCCGTTAGATTCGAACGTTTTCCCCGACAAAGCCGGGATTACCCTCGCATTTCGAATTGATTCACGCGCCAAGTGTCGCCGTTCGGAAATATGTTAAAATATCGCGGTGTTGCGTAATGCGAGATGCAGAATCACGGGAATCTAGAGGCAATTATCCGCCATTTTTTTTCTCCCTTCCTCACGCCATTAAGCAAATGGAGAGGAACGTCAGCCGTACGCGTTGCGTGGCAACATAGACATTGCTTCCTATAAATACAACCTTGTCGTCTATTTTCCGATGCACGCTCGTAAATATACACCGGCGGTGGAGGAAGGTTGTTACATAAATGTGTAACGGAAAGGACAGTTTGTAATCGCGTTAGGGCCCTCGTTTTCCTCGTGCGACAACCTGCGAATTCATCGGCGAATTTCCGTTTGCTACGTGTTTACTCTTTAGACTGGCCAGCTCTGAGAGGAGAATAACCAATGGGAGCTCGTCGTAAAACGTGTTCTATAAGTTCCTATCGGTATCAAGGGGAATCGATAATTAAAGATGTTCGCGTTGCTTCTTATGGCGCACCGATATCGTCGTGGCGCTCTCGAGCATATCAGAACCGACCGAGTTAACCGATGATAAGAAAACGTTTTCTGCCGAGGTATATGATAAATGGCAAAGGCGTATGATTGCATCAGTAATAAGCAGAGGCCCTACCGGCGTATGCCATAAGTTGTAAAGATTGATTTACACGCGAAGGCAATTATGATATTCGCTACATGAATATGCGATGATCAGGATATTATTAATCAAAAAGTCGTGATAGCATCTTTGCACAGTCTTCGGGAAATTGTTTTTTTTTTCGAGCGATTGTGTGTTGGAAGCGATTAGAAGCTTAACGTACGATGAGTGGTTATAAGTGATTTACAATATAACTTTCACGGATACTTGTTTCTATTGTTTGCGCCGCTTATCTTAGAATCTATACTCTTCAAAGTAATGCACGGTCGTTTGGTATTGCTACTATCATTTCTATGGATCTTATGGTCGCGTGGATCTGGAAGTTATGTTGCAATGTTAAAACAAATTTAATTTAACCTTTTTAACGTGACGCTTGAATCTCGTGTTTACATATTTTTATATACCTTTGCTCTAAAAAAATACGAAGGTCGTGTAACGAAATATGCAGAAAAACGTTAAAGGTTTTCGATATAGTATTGGCCAGGGATTCGGAGATAAATCTGGATTTAAATTAAGCTGTAATAAATATCAAATAAAATACCAAGATCCGGTGTGAGAATATTTCTTTCAACCGTACGCGAGATTTTTATTTTACACAAAATTACACCCAGATGTTTTTTCGACTCGTTTTGCTTCGACGTAATTCACGAGCGCGGATGATACTTTTTCTTTAAAAGTTTTCCACCGTGGACTTTGATGCATGCCTTTCCTTCGTGAGATAGTTTGTCCGCATTTTCGACATGCAAATCGAGAAAGTAAGACATGCTCCGTGCACGTCAGGATCGAACAAGTTGCACGGAACAAGGGGACATCGAAGCTGACGGCGATAAAAGGTGCGACCGAAAGTTCCAGAAGCTGGAATATACGGATTCAGCTTTCTTTTAGGCACTCTATATCCTAACACTTCGCCGATCGATATTTTATTATCGCGCATTGCCGCTTCAAATTGCGTTATTATGGAAACTTAAGCAGCTGCAAATATTTTTTGCGAATTTTCTATATTACCATCGTTGATCTTACGACAACCATCGCAATGGTTAGATTCAAACCCGTTAGCGTCTTTCGTTCCATCCCGATGGCGTATGGGAAAGCTTTGCTCCTCGAGGACAGAAATTCGATAAGACGCGTGAACCATCGACTTATGAGCTTCTAATGCCGACGCGAACATGCGCGGTTTTGAATCAACGAAAGCTCGAGGCCGCGGCAAAAAATATCGGCCCCGCGGTTTCTTTCGTCCTGAAAAAAGTAGGTTGAGCGCCACTTCGCCTGGAGGACCGCCTAGTTTTTGTCAGGATCGATTCGCCGAGTTGGTGTCATACGTGGAACAGTTTGTGCAGTTGGCACGGCCAGAGGCTTGCTTTGTAGCGGCGCAATTAATTCGAGTCCTTAATGTGATTAATGTTTGTCCACAGTATCGAAAGTAGATATTATTAGCACGGTAAACGTGATTCTCTTATATCGTTTATTTTCTATATGCATGAAAGCACGACTGCTGGGTAACATTTATATTCGAAGGATACGAGTGTGTTAAGGCATTAGTATTTCGCTGAAATTTATAAGGTCGTTGGGTATTATCCTTGAAGTGAACCTGAGAGATTTTGCATTGGTTGCATATGGCATATGTAGTGCCAGCTATTAACGATAATTGTGAAAAATGAGCAGCCTACATGTGCGTGGATTATTTCTCCGTACGTTGGACGTGTTTTTCTGGAAATCAATACGATTAGAGGACGTGATTTAATCTGAGATATATTGGCGTGGAAATCAGCATTAATTATTGTTAAGATTCTTAAAGTGACGCCAAAGCTATGTAAATTCATGATTTGTGAATGGAATATCACGATTCTCCTAGTAAATGAATTATGAGGTCATTAACAATTTACTCGAGTGCGCTCATCGTTCTATCAATATTAGAAATCCATTACAGTATTTCCAGCGTTTTTAGAGCGCAGTGATTACGTATTTTAAAGATGGACGTGTTATTCAGCACCGCATTTATATGAATATTCGCTTACTGCAAATGTATTTCGGCGAAGAAAATCTCGATTTCATTACTGAATCCGATTGGATTTAGACCGAGAGAAACATTTATTAACTCTTGATAGATTTAATAAATGGTTGCCGTGTTCTATTAAAGCATTTAATTCAGCGTTAAGAACACTTTCTTGCAGAACTTTCTCATGTACGGATTTGCCATGGTTTTTATGAATTTACGAAGAAAATGCATTTACTTGATGCGATAAATCCCGGATAACGTTGAAAATTCGAATACGTCTCTCGTACTCTTTTTATCCCAGTATTTTCGATGTTGCCATGCGCAAGGATTTTTGTTTCTCTCTATTTTGTTTTTGGCGAGTACCGTAAATACTTCCCACCGATAAGTACGGCAAAAATTACTCTCGAACTTCGGTGAATCGAATTTCTAAAGTACAGTATTTGCGGGAGTTAAAAAAAAATCGAAGATGGTATAAGAGGCTTAGCGCGAGAAAGCATATCTTATCGTGCTTCTTCGCTTCTGCGTTCCAAGTCGATGACCTTCGACTCGACATCTTTTCGTCGCTTTGTTGTAATATTCGGTGCAAATCGCGGGCGAGGGGGGGATTATCGAAACTTTTGTGTGTACCGACCGATTAAAACTGTGCTATATGGAACGTGCTATAATTTTGGAATAACATGGACTACATTTAGCCGCAAAAATACAACCCACAACAAATCGGGTACTGATCAAACAAACGAACGTTTTTATCGGTTATCCCAAGAGTTGTCTTTCGATTTCGAATATTTCAGAATGGATTTATTTTCAGATCGATTGATAATCCGATCATTTATACATAGTAGATCATAATAGATCGTAGATAATTCCATTATGCCTTCCACGAATGTGATGTAATATAAACACCGCGTGGCATAAACCGACAGTAATGTATATAGTGCGGAAACGATTAAATTCTGAAGGTGGTATGATAAAAAACATTTAAGTCCACTTTAAATTTCAGGACAGTTTTAATGCACACTTTGTCAGCGATAATCTTAATGTCACTGCAATCGTTCCGAGTGACTTTAATCCTTCATAAACTCCGAGGCTTATACGTTTATTCCCACGACAGTTTCACGTGTGTCGATTGTGAAAAACGTGTGCATGAGTTTTGAGGATAAAAAGGCAATGGATCTGTAACAAAAGGCGCGATACAGTAGAGAACGATAAATCTTCGTTTGCCGAGGATCTCGGTACATTGCCCTCCTCCATTTCGAACTTGATTCTTCTCTTCTTGCTCCTCGATTGCAATCGGTATTACCGTTATTGTTAATTCGCAGCTTTCGTTCATACCGCCTCGCGAGGTTGCGTGAGATTTAGAGCCGAGATTTTTTTTCACGAAAACATCGCTGTACCGCTGGCCACGATTATCATATCCAGATGCAAGGCTGTGTGTGACTTCGCGCACGTCCCGATATTTTTTTCCTCGACCAGTTTTCATAAATGTCCGTAACGATACGCGGTGGTATTAAAATGTATAATGATAGCCTAAGATCGTTGCATCATGTTTAGGGATTTATAATTATAATCTTATCGGTGACATTTAATTTTCTGAAGCTTATGTCATGCGTCAGAGGCACTATTATAACCAGAACTTGCCTCCCGATGATATCGGGATCAAAGCACCTCGTATGCTTTGAAGAGATAGATAGCTCCAGTTTCATTTCATCCTTCAGACTAGTTAGCTTCTTCATCAAATGTAATCAACCTTACCGTTATCATTACACGGATTATAGCGCTCAATGAATCGTGTCACGATTCTGTCAAGCATTTGGATGGAGGACGTGTCGGCCCGGATAGGTGGAAAAGCGACCTGATTATTTCGTTGAAAACCGTTTGTGGGTTTAAATAGTCGTTGGCATCGTATTTTGCATAAAGCAATGTGAACAGCCGTGGTGTACTTATTAAACATTACAAGCAATACGGATTTGCTGAAATCACGGAGGACTTATATTTATTTACGATGCCAAGAATTGACTTTATTAAGACCAATGTAGATCGTGTATTATAGGAATACGAGGATCGAAGCACCTTTCGCGATATTTTTCTGCCAAGTTACCGCGTTAAGTAACAACCGTATAAAAATAACCTCAAGATCAATATTTAATCGGCAATTATACACGTCTTCGCCTTTCGTTTAATAAGCAGCAAAGTTAACTGTATTTTTGCTTAGTCAGCCATCGCCGTTGATCAGCCGCATTATCATCCGCCTCATCGTACCTCCGTTACTGATAAACACAGTCCGTATCAATAGTCGATTATCGACATTAACGATTTTTCATCGACGATTTAAATCGTTCGTCCTTTACTTCCTCTTTTCATTCCACGGTTTCAATTCATCTCCGAGTTTCCATTGGAGACACTTGCCATCATTAACAGCGGAGCTATAACGGCGACCTTCTGCTATCGTTCGAAATAACCAGCACCGCAATTCTAAATCCGCGCTCGTCGGGCAGGAAATTTGTCCAACTTTAAATGCAACTCGGACAAAATACGACAGAGGAAAATATATTAAAGCTATTAGAAAAATTATAAAAAATATATCAAAACGCTTATCAGCGTTAATAATTCTTTTCTACGTACCACCGTGCGTTGCCTCGTATGTTTAAAACATTTTTCTTAGACGCCGAAGATCGACGTATATACGTATACATAAAAATACAATCAATATTATTAATTCTGCCGCGTTACTCCTTCTCGATGTCAAACCTGGTCGTTTGGTTTTTTATCTACTTCTCGAAACTCGCAGCACTATCCGGGCCCTCTATGTCTGTCCGTCTTTCTCTCATCGCGGCAAAGTGTGGACGGAAGTTCTGCTGGCCAGCTCGGGGCGTTTCACGCCGGAACTTCGGTACGAAATTCCGCGGACAGTTTATATGGCACAGTCTGGTCTCATGCAAGTGGGTCAATCCGACTGTGCCGGCGTGGAAAAAGCTTAAGGCGCTGTCTCAGGCCGTTTCACTCCGCCGCTGTGAGTCGATTTCGCCGTATAACTCGTGCCTTATAAAGGACCTGGAGGCGTCGCCTTCCTTGGGCTCAAATTGAAAATTGCACTTATCCTGGCGCGATTTTCTCGTAATACGTCATGCTGTGCTATGGCGACTAAGAATGTCCGTCCATGTTGCAAATACTACGTTAGTCAAACGATGCTGTATCTTTATCGCTTTAAATATTAGTGTTCTTCGTGTTAAGCAGCTGTGATTCCACGAATAATCGTATCGGCTGTTTGTGAAAAATTATTTTAGGCGGTATTGAGTCAAGGTTTTTCTGGGAATGAGATTGATGGATTTATTGGTGGAATTTGATTAAAGCTTATTATAAAACTGTGGTATATATCGTAGAATTCTGGGAACGTGAAGGGTACAAAAGTAAGCGTATCGAAATTAAGAGTTTAATTTCGTTGCGTTTTAGAATAGGAGATAGGCTTATCGTTTTCTGGGTGTACCGTTTGGTTCCTGGCGCGATAATAAGTAATTATCTTGGTACCGCACAAGAGATATCCGCAATTGTGGTAATAATTGAATTTAAGAAAATTTTTGAGTGCCTACCTTTTGGACTTGTTCCTTTAAAATATCGCCCAAGACTTGCGTCTTATTAACTACACGATAATTAAGTGTCTTAAAGGATTAAAGAATTGTGTACTCGAATTGTTACAGCATACCAGGAAATATTCAGCGTAGACGTAAAATCTTTTAAAAGCGTATATTGCATAGATATGCTTCGTTAGTTTCTCTAGTATTAAAGGCACAATATGTTAATAATTTGTAAAAGTATGTCCGAATATTTACAGATTACTATGTTGATGTAATTACCATATAATTGTACAAACAAATCTTTGGGGCACTCATTTTAAATGAGAGTTAGCCCAAGTTTGAATATGTAGATATAGAAGTGAGGCGATCTGTGCAGAGCGTAGAAGAAAGTTACGGCTGTTTTCACAAACTTTTACAGAAGAACGAGCTTTGTGGAAGTTGATTATATCCAACGTAGCGTATTCCGACAACTTTTGCTTTGGAAAGGAAAATTTATATGTCTTGTTGGGTTCTAAATTGCCGATTTCTTACCGGGAACGTATGGTTCTTAAAGCTTGATAATTTACCGCGAGTTCACAAAATACCTTACCCAAAACATACGACCATTCACGTAATTTTCATTCTTAATCGAACGCCGGACAGTCCTCGGTAATTTTATACTTGACCACGCCTAGACCGCGCGAACTTTCTGCGAAACAAACTTTAGAGCTACGCCAAAGTCTACCGAAAAAAGTATCGCGGTTTCTTAAGAATGAATAATAAGCCGCGCATGTTTCACAAAGGGGATGTCACTTATTTATCCCGACGAAGAAGTTATATTCAAAAGAGTTATTCGTACCGTTTCGAGGAGCAAAGAGAAACTTCAACGTAAGAAAAGAAGTTAAAGGAGAAAATTCAGCTTTCATCGTCAAACCATGGAAGCGTGTAATAAACTTTTGCGAGGACCATCGAGATCTTAAAGGAAGAACCGTGGGGGGAAGACTGACGGAGGAGAAAAAAATAGAGTGCGTCCTGCGATCATTTTGGAACGCACCTCGAATGTACGTACGGAGGAACAGAAATTCGCATAATGCACAAACGCGCCGCTTTCCTGGGCGAGTTAAAATGCTTTAAGGCCAGGCGCAGCGTAGAGTGCATCAATAAACAATAACGCATAAACATGTCTCGGGGTAATGGATCCTGATGCAGCCTTTTGTCAGCGTCGCGTAACATGCCGCGCGTGTGCGTGCTTATTGCAGCTGCTCACCGGTGCACCAAGCTGCATCGCTGCTGCATCGGGCCGGCCTAATCCGGCTGTAATGTGATTTATCGATGTACGACGCGATTTATTCGCAAAGTAGCGCCTCGTCACCGTTTTAAAATTCCGCGTGCATAGTAATGTCTCCAGTAGCAACACCCTCTAGCGCGTCTACGTGTATTAGATCGTATATTATTTTTGCCACAAATTATTTTTCCACCGAATCAATTTACCCCTCGATTTATTCTCGTTGTTACTGTTTCGTATCAAAATAATCTCGATTCTCGTTAATAAAGACACGGGTTAGAATCACGATAGCTTTTTCCCGTAGCTTCACGAAATAAAGTGGATTGTTCAAGATCGACGGATCTCAATATACATACATAGGTATGGGTAGAGAGTTTACGATACACAGAGGCCTTTGTAGAGGCTGTATAATTTATTTCAACGACGCGTGCGAAATGAAAGGGAGATGAGAATGTTGCGCAAGTTCAAATCAAGGTTACTCAAAATTTCTGCACTTACGAGGTCTACGTATCCGATACGCGTGTGCGCGTGTACCGATACGGAGGAAGAAATGTTGGAACTTTGGAGTAATCGGATAATCGTGTTGCCGCGGGACGAGGACATTATACATCGCGAAAAGTTACTGTGGGGCCAAATAGAAGGAAGGCGAACGGAAGTTTGCCGATTATTTTAGCCCCGGGGAGAGATTTACCAAGCTTTTCGAGCGGCCAGCACACATACGTGGCATCAGCCAACTTTCTAAACCGCGTGCGTCTGACTTTTTCTCCAGATGAGATTTTCGTATGGGATTAGTAACCTGCGCGCTGAACGTACCGCGCTTTTTCCCGTTATAATAAACTCCGCAGTCGCGAGACTCGCGCACGTTCCTTTAATGTCCATATTTCGCGAGCCTCCGAGATTCGGGAAAATAATTTCGCCCTGCAGACTGAATTCACCTTATTCCGAGGTAACGTCGGAACTCAATTTCGTATCTTGTATACTCATCGAATTTGGCCTCTCACGGATTTTCCCCTTTATTGTTCTGGCAGCGCAACGCTCGATGCTGCTGGGAGTGGCGCAACGCACTTATACAGTCGATACTGGTCGAGGCCGACCAAAATATATCTTATCCGCTCTTTCGACGGCCTATTTGGTCCGTCGAAACGGAACCCTAGACATTCGGCTAATCCCAAATCGGTAGCCTAATCTCTATTTCAAATAAGTTACTATATATTAGACACAATATCTATTGCTAGAGTATCACAATCTACGCTCTCTATTACTTCAAAAGGTAAAACCGCTGGAAGATTAGTAAACGCAAGAAAGGGTTTATCTTGTACTCGGCTGTGCGCACCCACGAAGTTACTTTACAAGATCGATCTTCGTGCGAGGATCAACCTCGTAGTCTGAAAGCAGCGTAAAACGTTTGTCTCTCTCGTGAACCTCCTAATAGAGTCGCTGATAGCCTACAAGGACGGAACATTTTATAGTAGTAGCACGCGTAGTTAACCATGTATCGGTATCTTTATCGTGAAAGATATGGCCATTAAATCGACTGGCAAGCGTATAGGTTAAAACGCCTACGTTGCATTATGCAAGACGAGTGGAAACCATCGAAAAGAAGCTGCGATTGGGTTTCTTGCCACTCCGTCATAAGAAAAGGACGGATAAACGCGCGTAAGTGGAACCCAACCGATCCAGGGATGTACCATCGACGTGCAAATTACACGTCGCTTTGAAGGTTTCGTAACGTGTTTCCCCGACGTATATATATATACCTGTAGACATTTAGTGTTTATACATATCCACGTTGATCCCCGCAGGGGTGGGCTTTGGTAGCAGAATTCGAACAGCGCGCTAATCAGGACTAATCGCTATTAATTGCATCCTTGGTGGACAGAGCGGTGATGGACGTCAAAGCAAGCCTATCCGACAGAACGGCGAAAGGTTTATGAAATGTTTGTACGGCGCAGTATTCAGGGGCCGTGGAAAATGGCAGAACGGGGAAGCGCGTATCGATCGTGCTTCACCTTTCCTCCTTTAGGCGCCGTAGAACTCGCGATTAGAAGAAAACGGGGCTCGAACATCGAAGCCACCCTCCATTCCTACCTACCTCGTCGTGCCATGACTTTAATGATCCTTGAACATTAAATGCAAACCTTCCTTCGAAGTTTCGATGCAGGTATTACGCGCTGAGGTCGTTGACCGAGGCTGCCGTTAATCTTGGCAACAAAATTCAAGTAACACGGCTGTTCCTAGAATATGGGAGAAATTTATAATGCAATATTCTAGTCTCTGATCAATTGTAAAAGAGGAAATCGTTATTCCCCGTCGATGAATATGACGCAAATAGGTTCGAAGAGGATTACGAATGCCGAAATGCATCGCGAAATACGTTTGGATGATTATATCGCTTTGAACGAGTTTGCGTTTTGTCTACCGTCCTTTGACTTTGTACAGGGAGAGGTCAATGACTTCGAAGCGTCTTGGCTAAAGGTAACGTGGATCGTCTCTTCGAAAAAATGATCGATCGCGGATGATCGTTGCTCACGATTCATTACAGTGGCCCTTTTCGAAAACAAAGTAAAGTTAACGATTCCTCGATTCCGGGAGTCTCTCCCGTCCTTCCGCCCGACAGAGGCGTATTTGTCCGGGAAAATACCGTTGAAAAATTCATCCTGCCTCCGCAAATTCGCTCGTTATCCCTTTCGTTAAACTCCCTCCCTCGCGTGGAGATGCACCCGCAATCGATACGTGTCAGGGGCCAGGATGATATCCGTCCGGCTAATTGTAAACTCCGTAGGCCGAGGATGGAATTTCGGGAGGCTTTATAAAATACTCGAAAAACAGAAGTACGCTCGAACGCACTCTCGCCGGAACAAAGGACGAAACTCCCGCTTTTGTGCTCTCTCTCTCTCTCTCTCTCTCTCTCTCTCTCTTTCTCTCTCCTTCCTCCTTCTCTGCCCGCGCCTCTTTCCGTATTACGCGACGAAATAAAAGGTGGAACCGCGAGGATGGCGGCTGGAAGGAGTGAGAGAGAGACAGAGAGATGGAGAGAGAGAGAGAAAGAGAGAGAGAGATGGCGAACTCGAACGCGGATGGGAAAGGAGGATGAAAAGCGAGACGGAGGATCGTCTGGCTGCGTCGAACAATGTGCGTCTTCCGTGAGAACTTTTTCCCGGCGAAAATTGAGAGGATGGACACTGGCGCCCGACCTGATTGGAGAATGCAACGTTACCTCGGGATTCTGTGTTTCGAGTTTGCCGCCGGATGCACCGAGGGATTGCTTTAACGCGTCGTAACGTCTGGCACAATGTGGACGTTCTCCGTCGTCCGCGACGCGCGTCGTCTTTCTTCGACCGTGAAGAATTGTTTAACCGTACAAAGGAGCGATCCGACGTGTGGGAGGATTAAAAGTATCGCATAGGATAAATTCGAAATGGGAATGAAGTGGATTAAAAGTATTGCATCGGGTGGTAATTTGGAAATGCGCGTATTCGATGATGAAGCATACGAGGCGCGAGAGTAACGAGAAATATTCGTCGATAACAAGGACGTTCCAGCAAACAACGATCCGCGCTCGTGCACGCGGCACTTTAATCGATCGTACCACCCTTGGCGATAAGTATTCGAGGATTACCATTATACGTGGCAAGGGTGAACGCGCGATTTAACCAGTTACGACTCGCGAGATCTTCTTATCCTTCGACCTTTCCGAGTAATCCCTGGGCTAAAAAATTCACGTCTTTCGGCAGCGCGTTCATCCGAGGACGTATCCCGGCGCAAGGCGCTCGGGACGAAAATATAACGTTGGCCGAGCATGAAACGAAGTGCGGCCTGAAATATTTGTTACCGGGAAACGGCGCGTGCCGTGAAACGTACGAGCTGCGGGCGTTGCTCGAGGCAAATCAAGCCCCGCTTCTTTATCGTCGAATTCCACTTATCTTTATCGCGCGCAGGAACTCGCCGATTACCCGAATCATCGATCACGAGGAACCCGATGTAACTCAACGCGACGAACGCTCGCCAATAATGGCCACGCTGTCTCGGTTCATCAATTTACCGTATTCAACGATCGCATTGGCGTTGTTGAGCCTATTTCCAGCTACGGCCACGCACAGTGGAAACGAGCCGCGGCAAATGAGAACGGAGGTTACTGACATTACCGCGGCGTTAATTATTCGCTAATTCCCCGCTTTCAAAGGAGTCCTGAAAACCCGTCCTCCGGGGAGAATGCCAAGGTTTCGTCACGATGCAAAATTAGACTGTGCCGATACTAAAGATGGGCATCGATCGCGCTAGCCGCCGAAAAACACGCGGGAGGCTTTCCAGGTACGCGTCGTTATATACCGCACGCCCGAGGTGGCCGAGACTCGTTTCCAAGAAAGGCAGGAAAAACCACGGTCTGGCACGCTCCTGCGGCGTTAATCACGGATATCGTATGCACGGTTTTTCCGGCTACCGGTACTGTTCATCCATATGGCGCATCCCGTCGCGGAATGCAAATGAAAATCCCGATCGTGGCAGCAGCTTTCTCCTCTCTCTCTCTCTCTCTCTCTTCCTCTCTTCCTCTATCTATCTACCTATCTCTCTTTCCCTTCTTTCTCTCTCAGTACCTCTCAGTTCCGCGGATTAAGAAACGTACGAATGTAAGCAGGGCGCACAAAGGGCCGCGATATGAGAGCGCGACCGCCGTGAAACAAAGAGGAACGCAGTACCGAGAGGTGACCGGCCAAAATGCTCGTGTAAAAATACGTGCAGGGATGAGCAAGAGGGAAATAGAGGGAGAGAGAGAGAGAGAGAGAGAGGTAGAGGAAGAGAAAAAATAGCGAGCGAATATATGCGATTGCACGTATATCTAAGTGCATCGCCCCGTTATAATCCCGTGGTGCGGTGCGGTGCAACTTTCCGCCTGGCCCCCTTTATCGCATTTCCGTTCGAGTTCTGCGTTCCCCATCTTCCACAGCGCTTCAAACGGCCCTTCTCCCTCGAAATCGATCGTCGGTCCATACCTCGCGAGGTCCTTCCAAACACCGGAGCGGACGACGCTTCGAATCGTGCTTAACACCAGAAATTCTATAATTCTGCCCGGAATAATCGCACCGCAATTTCTTTGGAAATAACCTGAATCTGTGGCGGTGCACTTTTGAGGACTTTGCACCGGTTTATCGTATTAACGATTAAATGGATCTGTGTACCGTGGCCTCTTTGCTCGGTTTGATTTTCATAGGTGCTCAAAGTACGTTTGGACATATCGTTATAGTGGCTACTACGTTTGCAACTCTGCTTTCCCCGGTTTTTTTTTAAATTAGGGTTTTATCGTAAAAAAAAAACTGGTGATACATTTATGATTCAAAGTATTGTCCATCTTTGACTACGGCGGGAGCAAAGTTGTGCATTTAATATAATAAAGTTGTAAAAGGTATTGGATCAAAGTCCGGGCGGATTATGAAAAGCTCGATGAAACGTTGGTCATGGAGAATCGAGTTTCGTGCTTGACTCGCCCCACCGCGGTGGCGAGTTATAAACGATCCGAGTGCAAAAATTGGAACCGTCCGATTTTTGCACTCGGATTTGTATCCGCGAAATGGGTCATGGCCATTCATGCTTAATGAACGTACCGCCATTGCGCGGCCTTGTGCATCCAGAGTTGCAGCCTTACACGGCCGGTCAGCTGCAGTTGGCGCACAGGTGCAGAGGCGCAAAGTACGATTCGCAAAGTCGAAAGAGCCAAAGAGACTCCGCTGCTCGTTTTCGTCGAACCTTTCATTTTCGATGCTTTCCCCGCGACAGATGTGAACTCGATCAGCGGCTGCTCGGGAATATTTTTCTTTTTTTAACCGTTAAGCACACTCGTCGAGAGATTGCGGAGCGTATTCGTGTTAACGTTATCTAAGGTGGGAATGGATCTAAAGTACGGATCGATTGACACGTCCGTGTCATTTGCAACGTGCTTTTTATCGTACCAGTTTAGATTTTTTTTTATCCTCACATGCCATCGCGCGAAAAATCGTGGAATGCTTTGCGGGGAAAATTGTGAGATTCGCTTGGTTTCGTAGTTCATTTTGAGTTTCAATTTGTTGGTTGTTTCGCTCGTATTAAATCTGAATGCACCGCGTTGCGGCTGACGTGCACTTTCTAATTAATCAATTTTCGGTGCAACCAGTTTTGTAGAATCAGAAACCGCGTCACTTTTATCCCTTTTTATTTGATCGTATTCGCTCTAATGTCTCCCACGAAATTTTTAATATAAAACGGTACTCCTTGCTCACGTTTATCGCGTGACAAACCAACCTTGTCGTAACGACGCTTTGAAAGATAACATTTTGCCCTGCTCAGCGAGTAAGCGGAATATCCGTCGTGTTTGTGCCGTCCTCTCTATCCCGCGCACAATAATACAAACATCTCGATACTTGGCACACGGATTTACATTGAAAATCCACAAAGCCAATCGGCGAGTTGAAGCGAGGAATGTTCGTACGTCGGTATGTTAATATAAAGAAGAATTCATTCATGCAAAACGTAATAGTAATCATGTATAATGGATGATAATAAAATTATAATCGAGCGGCTTAATTTGTTTTTTTAAATCAACGTCGTGCATTCATCGTCGCTCATATTTATATTTTCTCCTCCGTGTTTTTAAAGAGTCTACGACAATGTTTCGAGGAATCGTACCGAGAATGTATCGTGCAAAGACTTAACTTCGTTAAGGCGATAAACTTTTATGGCCACCATGATTTCGGGTTAAACGTGGTCGAGAGTGATTAGTAATCGCCGCCGAGTCATTGGCCAACGTGGCAGAAACATAATGCCGTATTTGCACAACTATGTACTCTTACTAAACTTCGCATTGCCTTTTCTCTCGAATACAAATTTCGAACAACAGAATTTGTATAAAGGATAACACCGAAGTTTTGCGCGAAGCCATGAAACGTTTCGGCCATGAAACAAATAAGGCGCAAAGTTTGCTGAAAGTATTTACAGGATAATCCATTTAATTATACGAAATAAAGCCAAAAATATATTTCATCGGTAGGTTACGTATAGAAATTTCCAATTAAAACAAAGTAGATTGCCTTTTGCAGGAAACTCATTGCAATTTACGCGACGAGGTTTGATGCGAAGGGCAACAATATTTTCCGGTCCCAATGCACTTGGTGCAGTGCAGGTCGCTGCACACTGACGTCGCACACGTAGGAAAGCGTGCGTCAGAAATACGTGCCCGTAAGGCGTTCGAGTATGGCCGACATGTCGACTTCGATTCTCGTTAAACGTTCGAAGGCACAGCGGTTGGCGTCCAGGATTCCTCTCGTGGGAGGCGAAAATATCCGTTCACCGTGAAAAAAGCTTATCTACTCTGAAAATTTACATCGCAACTTTCTCGCGTCCCTCCCCAATTTCGGCTACTTTGAGCCCTCCGCCATCGAAATGGCGGTATTGCAAATTACGTCCAATATTCATCTTCGTATTAATCGATATAAAGGGAAAGTAATGAATTTCGTAACGTGCTTAACGTCTCGTATTTATGATCGGTCGATGGCGGCAACTTACGACACCATTCTGTCGGAGACGGAATGTCCCCCTATCAAAGCCACTAAATTGTAATATTCCTTCCACGTCACTGCGACTCGAATACAAAGCCGAATGTAATATTTCGATTTTGTACATAACTCGCTATTAGGTCGATTTAAATAGAATAAGTACGCAAATAATTTCCCTCTCTCTCTAAATAATCGTTGTTCCTTGGACTTCTTTTTCCATAGGAAAGGATAAATCGGCATATGCGTGATCGCCAATTATCGCATCGACGTATTTTATTATGCAGGATACAATGAATTTTATCCGTTGGTAGAGTGAATAAATAAAAAGCAGTTGGGTAAGTCTTAACGGTTTCGTAGTTCGTTGCCTTCGTGCCTATTGTGCTTAATGGACGGATCCACTCTGCCTCGATCCTCTCGACGAACGATTCGCCTTTCCGATAGGTTTCTTTCGATGCCTGCGAGGAAAGCGGCTGGAGAGCTTCGAACACGAGTCCGAGGGACGCGGCGGTCTTGCATTTAATATTCACTTCGGTGAAATATGGTTTCTGAGTGAAACGAAGAATAGCGCGCGCGCGCGCGCGCGAAATTGCTACGGGAGAGAAGTTGAATTTGGCATAATTGCGGCCCCGGAAATTTCCATATGTATGCCAGATGGAACGATCGGCGAATGGAAATACAGCGCGAAGCCATTTCACTTGTTGCAAAGCTGAAATTTTTGTCGAGGACCGCGGTTTACGTCCCATGATTAAAGCCCCTTATAATCGCGCCGTGCGATGAGCGGAATCGATATTTTACCGTGCAGCTATCCATACGGCTATTGTAACGTCGGCGCGTTGCTCGTGTTTTCTAAAAGCTAAACATTCTCCTCGCCACCATTCGGGTCAACGTGTTCTTTCCTGAATAACGGAAGCTATTACTCTGAACTCGATTTAATCATGACTATAACGTGCGGCGACCGCTAAGGGGATATCGGCTTTGCAGATTTATGAAACGGTTACCTCCGTAAAATCGTGATAGCTGAAACGTAATGATAACTCTATAAAACGATGCTGGGTGAAAATAATGATAATAATTACCGCCCGAATCGGCGAATTCGATGCGAAGACATGCTCGAGAAGTGTAATCGAGAGGCTGCGCTTTTTTCTCGATCGACAGGGGTTTTCTTCTCTTTTCTCTTTACTTTGCCAGCCTCAAAAGCGCGGCACACACGTTTCTTCCTGTATCTTTCTCACGGTATATCGTGTAGTACTTTTCGTTCGACTACGTCTCCGGGTACCCGGTTAAGGGCAAAGATCCGTGGCAGTCGCGAGCGTACCTCGCCACGCCTAAGGTTACGTTTATATTCGACAATGCAATTTTTCCGCCGCTCCTTGTACGTAGATTTAATATAGAGAAATTGATAATCATCTCGAGTGATCGCTGAGCACGATGACGATAATTATTATTATTATTTTTTAAATTCACTTTCGGCATCGACTGCTAAGGTCATTTGCTCTAGGACCCACTGTTTAAAATGGGTTCCGAATCACCAGAGCTACGGTATACGTAGCACAGGGAAAAACCAGAGGTGACGAGCGCGATCCGAACTCTCGCGTATACAAGTCCTCTATTCTCTATCCCCCATGATCGTTATCATCGGAATAATTAAACCGAATCCAGGAGAGCTTCCGGACATAACATTTCCTTAATCGTATAACGAAGAAACGGGGAAAGAACGCTTCGTCCGCGGGAGAACTCGTCGTGGTGGTTATTAAAGCGCGATTTACGCTCCTCCCGTGGAACAAGCCGCGAAAATTGTGCCGTGCAATATACTCGCGACAGTAATCACGGAAGGGCGATGGAGTTTCTGCCCAAGGGGAGGGAAATTCGCCGGGGGTACTGGGCCCGATCTTTATTTTCCGTTCCGCGCGCTGACGCGGAAATTGTAATTTTACGCGGAAAAAGGGGGGTGGCGGGAGGAAAAAGGAGGAGGGAATGAAAGAAAAAGTGAAAGAAACGAGGGAACGGGAAGAAGTTCCGCGGTAAACTAAGCCGTCGCGATAGAATATTCATGATCGGGATTACCAGATGGAAATTTTTGTCTTACACTATGTAAGCCGATCCTCGAGCAGCGCCGGCTCGCAATTTCCACTCGATGGATGAGAACGGCGCTAAGGCGGTTTCAAATTGACGATTGTGGAGTTGCAATTTCCGGTTCGTCGAAAGCGCAGAACGTCGTGGTCTCTCTCTCTCTCTCTCTCTCTCTCTCTCTCTCTCTCTTTCTTTCCGTCTGTTCGTATGACTCTCTCTCTCTTCCTCTTTTTCAGCGCGCACCTGTTTCTCTCTCTCTCTCTCGATTTCAGAAAAGGAATTTGCAGAATCTAAATCACTACCTCGCGACTTTAATCGACCTTAAAACCCCGCAGCGAACGTCCAGCAACGATAGCCCGCGTAATTTCGTTTGATCGCGACGCTCAAAATTCCGCGTTTGCTTAAAAATTATATCGCCGCCCTGGCGGTGGCCACCGCGAAATTCTGCGTTAATGGATAATTAATCGGATCCCGGTTTGAATTTTAACGCCGATAATAAAATCGCGGGGATGAGAACCGGCGCAAATTAAACACGGAATTACGGTTGCTCTTCTGCGCCCATTGCCGGCGAATGTCGTGGGTTTTAATCAAAATTAACGAGTCGGTAGCATTCGTTATTCCGCCGGCACTCGCGATAAATATATTATCGTGTAAAAACCTCTTAGCTAACGATGACGTCCACGAGAAATTTGACCGACCAATCTCGCGCTTGACGCGCGTCGACCTTATTTACGAGATCTATGTTTGTTAAACATTCGTAGAGGGCAGTGGTTCTTAACCTGGGCCGCGCGCACCTCTGAGGGTACGAGAGAGCATTTCCAGGGATGTGAGAGAAGTTTACAATATTATTATTATATCACATAATAATATACATCGTACATACACAAATTTGTTTGCGCGATAATTATTTTTTCGTAAATAGAAACATACACTTCAAATTTTAAATGGTGTTGACCACTAAAAAATAAAAGAATCGCTGGTATAGAGCAATAGGCAGCTCAAATGAGAATTGAAGGCATCAAGAAGATAGGCGGATTATAAGAGCGTCATAAATGTCGCGACGTGTACTCACCGTGCATCGCGGAAACGCGTGGAAATGAATAGAAAGTTGGAAGCGTCGAAATCCTCGCTTCGTCGGGGCACTTATCGCGGCACATTCGTCGGGCTAAGTTATTAAACCGTACGAAATCCCAGATCCACGGCCGGTAGGAAGAGGTTGGGAAAGAAAGACTTACTTCGGGGAAAGCGTCGCGCTTTCCGCTCGATTCGGCTCGTTTATCCTGGCAAGGAAGGAGAGCAGAAAAACCCGGCGCATCGGCGCGAATACCAAAGAGCGCGTCGGTGGCGCGCCAAGCCGGACCCTCGCTGTAGGTGCAGCTACCTCGCAGCTGTTGATAAAGCTCGGTACAAAGCGAGTATCGGCGCTGGTTTTATTCAATGATACCAATGACACACAGAGCGAGCTGCGCCGGCTGGCAGTGGCTCTCATGAAATTTCACGCGGCATCTCCTAACGCTCGCGCCACCGGCGAGCCGGCGTTTAACATAACTTAACCTTTGGAGTGTCAAAGGTCGAGCCGCTCTAGAAGGGAATATATACAGCCGACTCGGCCAGCTCGAGTTCTTTGATTATGTGCACCTTTAATCGAGGATCGTCGAGATCGCGTAATCGCGGCCTTGCCGCCACGAAAAGTCGTATTTAACCGAAACCTCGTCGAGCGGGAGACTTGGTCCGCGAGAAGTCGAGGGAGATAGAGCCGATCGCGGCGATAGGAACGCTCGGCTCTCCGTTTAACGTGCTATCCGCTTTTAAAAGTCAGCCGCGATACCGTTTCGGATAGTAATGCGGTACGTGCGCCGGTGGTGAACACGCGAGCGCGGTTATCGAGGAATAAATGATTCATAAGGAGTATCGAGGACTCATAGGAGTAATGTATTCGATCGCAGAAATCGCTCTCTTTTTACGAGCCCGTCCACTCGCCGATCGGAAGATCGATTCGTTCATGATCGGCGATTACGCAACCGCGGACGGCCCTCGCTGGGATTTCGAAAGGAAGATTAAGCACCCACGGGGGAATTTCGTCTTGGCGGCCGCGCGTCCTACAATCTGGAATTAGAGACGGGTTTTAACCGCGTTTGACCGACTATTTCCAGGATTCCGGATTTATATCTCGCCGAGTTCCAGTTTAGAGGCGCGAGGGGCGCGGGACAGGGGGGAGGAGCAGGAAGAGGAAAACGGTTTCACGGTCCTTCGGTGACTCGAGGCACGTCGAGTTTTCCCACGAGTCGGCGCGCTGTCGCGAAGTTAGGAAAATTGGCATGGTCGAGGGAACGGGAAGGCGTCTTTTTGTTCAACGCGCGCCAGGAAACTGGCGGATTTCGCGACTGGGCATTGATTTCGCGACGATCGGCTGCGGAAGCGTCCGTCGCGAAGTGGAGCCTGGGTCGTTTGGATTTTAAGTCGCTCGATGGCGCGCCTCGGACAAATTCTGGATTTATCTCCTCCCAAGTTCGAGCTTAGAGGCGGTAGACCCGAGGGAGGGGGCGGGAGGAGGCGACCGACTTCGCGGTCCTCCAGAGTCTCGAGGTAAGCCGAGTTTTCTGCGAGCGGCGTGTCCTCCCGGAATCACGAGAATTTCCATAATCAAGAGCAGGAAAATGCGTTTTTCCAGCGCGAAAGCGTGCGATGATGGAGCTTTCAGAGGAATCTTGTATATCGATTTCCTAAGGAATCGCTTCGGAATTCTATATAGATCGTTAGGATAATAGGATCGAATAGTAAAACAAGAGTACGATTCTCCGTTTGCGAATGTAAATCCGTAATCTTACATGCTCACAAATCCTAAATATAGTCTACAACGCGTGAGCTTCTTCCAGAACGAATTCTCCTCGTTTAAAAAATCCCTCGATTTAAGATCCTAAACCTTTCAAACCCACCTCAAACCCTCCTCGTTATTTTGGTTAACGCTTTATCAATCGCACCGCGAGGTACTCATTTGACCAAATACACATACACACATCGATGTTTCCCCGCTTCAAATTATTCCATCCCATCTCTGCTCGCTGCTTATACACCGGAGAAACGGTCCGACCTCGTGTTTTGCTTTCCTAACCGAAAAAACCGAGAGACCCCTATCAACGGTATGACCGGCGTTAATTGCAAAAGCAACGGCCTGTGCTTTTTCCACTTACCTCTCCCGCGGCCTTCTTTCGCTATTTATTACGTCGCGTTCCGACTGGCGTCCGCACTTCCTGGTGCCGCGCGCTCAATAATCGTGGCAAAAATCTTCAACCGCGGCGCAGCACACGCGGGCAAAACGGGCGCAACGCTCGCGGTGACCGATAATCGCTTCCATCCACGGTGCTTTATCAGCGACAGCGTCCGCAAGTTGGGGAAACTTCTCCCGGGGCAGGGAGGGAGAGAGAGAAAAAAATGTATATATAGCGGCGGTATCGCAATGCACACTTTTCCGCCGCGGAATGCAGCGTTTCAGCATTCCTCGCGGAGGCTGGGGAGCAGCGAGCGAGGCTCGATTTGTGCGAGATTCGTCGCGGTTAACCCGCGCGCCTTCCTCCTCTGCCCTCTCGATCGGCTACCAGTTTCGAGGGCGTGATAACCCTTTCGAGGAGCCAGGATGGAGGAGCGGATGGAGGACTTGCGGGCGAGAGACCCGAGTTCGAATACCGCCCATCGCCCCTGGGTTTTTCCACGCGATGCGTGTACCGTAGCTCTGGTGCCTTGGAATCCAGCTTTGATAGTAGGTCCTGGGCCAAATGACCTTGGCAGTCGGTGCGGAAAATTAATGGAAAGAAGAAGCGTTTGGCTGGCAACTCGAAGGAGCGCGCGGAAGTGGTCGATATTGTCGTTATTGTCGGTACATCGGAGTTTTGGTTACAGAGGATGATTACATTAATCGATTTATCTTCAAGAGCGAAGAAAGTAGATTTCTTCTTCTTCGGAAATCTTGAGAAAAAAGACGCTTTCGATATTGGCGCCGATGGTAGGTGTCCAATGTTCGACATTGGTCGCTCGTGATTCGACTGTATGGTGGAATTATTCTGTCGAATTATGCAGCCGCGACGACAGGGTTGGAAGATCGGGAGCCTCACCCCGACTTTTCGTAACGGGTTTGATTCGGCTTCTTACGCCTCGCGCTATGACCGAGCGCGTCCAGCCGTCCTTGGAATTTCCACTTTTTCGTCTCGTGGAAATTCCAAGCCGCTCTGGGTAAACTCGAATCGGCCACGCAAGGCGGGCCTCTTCCTTCGTCGCGTCGATTCGTCGAACCCTCCTATAACCCTGATTTCCTCGAGACTCTAACCCTCTGACGCAGCTCGCATTCCTCTATAATCTTGCGTTATCAAAATAAAGATAAAAGATAAAAAGATTATTATCGACGATGATTTAATCAACGGCCCTGGAGTAAACTTTTTGATCCGTCAGAATTACTCCGAGGATGTTTTTTTTCTCGCGAAAAGTCTAGATGATATTTTGAGATTTTGAAGAAGTCAGCGAGACGTTTTCTGTCCATTTCTGTTCCAGGGAATTACCGTGAGGTTGTTTCGGTCCTCGTTCCGTTTATCTTTACGATGTGTCTAACAATGTGGAACCATTCGTCCAAAACAATGAGCTACTCGATCCGAACGCGGTTATTTACGATTTACGACGCGAGGGATTATTTGTCTTATTTTGCAACGAGGTCTGTTTGATAATGTGTAGCACGAAATTCCTATCGAAAATTCATTTTATTGTTCGACACACATAGCGCGGAGCTATCCGTGGAAAATCATTTTTTATTTACGCACACTTGAATCGGTATGTTGTATATATCGCGCGTCGTTCGCCAAAAGCACGGAAAATGTAGGTCGTCCGAATTAAGCGCGATAAACTCGCTTTTTTTTCACCGTTTCAATCTATCTATATCCTGACAGTTATCGATATGAATGGCCGAACAAGCAAGTATGTTGTGTTCTCGTTGGACGTGCATCGAATCGGAGGTACGGTAAAAAATTAAAAAAAAAAACAGGCACAGGCACAAAGGACAAATCAACTTGCAATCGTTTATAATCGCCGATTTTGCATAATTGATTGCTGACTATAATTACTTTATTCGCACGCCTCTTTCCGCATCTATTTCGCAACGATCGTATTCGATACTGATTTATTTATTGATTCTAAAAAAATACAGACTCAGCGGGTTATTTACTTTACATCGGCGCAATAACTCCGGAATAATAGCTATGCTCGCTAGTCGCGGAATGCTTGACACGTCGGGATTTATCGATCGTCACACATTTCCACAATCGGTCTTGAAAAGCGTTTTACAAAGCTAAGACAATAAATAGCTCTATAGCCGAGCATGGAAATACTAGATATGGTAAATACGTTGAAATATCGTACCGCGTGAAAAGCAACAGATTTGCTATGAAAAACGTGGAATGATTTATCCACTTAATTTTTAGTTTCTACCATCACTTCTGTCACTTAATCTAACATAGAGGCCAATACTTTAACCTTTTGGAATCCAAAGAGCATCTTATTTAAATCGATCAACTCACGATGGCCAATTTTACGATTCCGATGGATAATTGAAACCTAACCGCATACGATCGTTAACAAATTTATTTAATCGTCTTTGGCGACTAAAGAGCCAATTATTAACAAACTAGAATGAGGCATGTCAAATTCGAATATTATTTTATTGGACGATTTGAATGGATTTCTGTATCCAAAGTTCCCCACGCGATGGTTCACCTTTTCCATTTTCCACCTGCTGGAAATTCCAGTGCTTCCGGCGCGACGTAATAGGCGAGGCCTCGAATACGCCTAGAGCTTCTATTTCCAGGTTCCTCGATGCGCGTCAAAACCTACACGAGTTTCGGCCTGTGTGCGTGCTTCCCGAATTCCTACGGCGCCGTCCGCACGGCGCTCGATATTTTAACCCTTTGCTCTCTCGGAGTTTTCTACACGCCAGTCGACCGGCAGTTCCGACTTCATTTTCTGCCCTCCTGCTCGGCTTAACACCAAATCCTTGCGTTGAAATTCAATGCTGAAAAGCTATTTCAAACGACCAGCTCGCAGTGTCGACATTATCGCTTCCAGGTTATCGCAAAAGTTCTATGGAGTGCGTTAAACAGTTTGCATTGCGTTTATCATCCGTGCAATCGAGGCTTTGTACGTATTCCCACCTACCGCCGGTTATATTCTATTCGTGCAAAGAGGCCTTTTTTTACAGTCCTTTGGCTGCGCGGATAAAAATGCGTTGTGAGAACAGAGCCCGAAGATCTTAGCTATGGGATCTGGAATTAATTAAAGAACCGAGCATTAAAGGGATAGACGAATAATAAGCGAAATATCGATGTTTATTATTTCCTTCCTTTCATATCGGGGATTATATAAGAAGGATAACAATTATAGCTATGGGAATGATATGCACAGTAAGTTATCGTGTCCAAACACTACATTAATCGAGCTTCAATTCGTGGGCAGTTCATATAACTGGGGTAGTATAATCAAATAATCCCCACGCTTCGATATTCTATGCACTGCATTTAGTTTCATGGTAATCAATCAGGATAATCTACTTATGTTGCTGCAATGATGAGCTATAATAACGCTAACACCCCTGATCACCGAAGACAATCGTATTCGCGCGTTATCCGAATAGCGCCGATGCATACGCGTTGGCGCTAACTTTAACGATACTCGAATGATATTCGCGCATCCGACTTTAATCGTCGACTTCCGCGCATCACGAAGAAATTAATAATTATATACAATCAGGAATTCGAGGGCGTGTTTGCCGTTCTGCTTATTTTCCTTCGATTTGATTTTGATTCGCTCCGATATCGGAGCTCCATTCCCCCTAGCGTTAACAGCGAAATAGTTTCTCCTGCTCATCGAGTGGACTATAATTGCAAATACTCCATTCGATTTCCTCCAGGCCGTTCCTCGATCGACGGATGAATAAATCCTACGTATTCAAGGCCCCTGCCGAAGTATTACTGTATCAACCTTAGCGGCAATGAGAGCGTTAACCGTTGCGTCAATGACAAATCCAGGCCTCTGGCAATCGCAACGATCCCGGGAATCCACGTTCTTTCCCGATGTCGCCTCTCCCCCCCGGGCGGGAAATTCCATTTAACGGGCATCGCCTGAAAACGAATGTTCTAATCCAAGGACCGAGCAATTAGCGCGTATCGCTGCCAAATAAAAGTAAGCGCGAAAGGAGAAACTTGGGCGACAGCCCTGAGCTCCTTGGACGTCTCTCATGCCTCTCGCTCTAATTCGCTAATCGGGAAGAGGGAAATTAATACGCGATTGAAAACGCGTTTCTAACGGAGGAAACGAATCGATCGGTTAATTATATAAGCGAAGGAAAGTACTTTTCTTATCCTCGAATACGAGAGATCGTGGCATGGGTATGTTTTTCGATTCGTACGTTCTTGCAAAGCTTTAAACGTGTCTTGATTGGTGGAAAATAAGCGATGTATATATATATAGTCGCTCTTTACCCATCACGCATATGTCCGCGTTTCCGTATCGAAATATCCTCATTCGACTGATTAATACTCTCCTCCGGTTAATTAATTAACCGCCGAAGTATACCCCGAAATATAAGCTCGTTGAACATCGCGGAATGTTCATTTTTTTTCCTTCGGAATTGTTTGCGGAAAGAATTGGAGAGTCCGTCGTGCTTTTAGACGCTCGTTTTCCGTACCTTACGCGCGTCTATCGACGCGCCTCACCCGCCATTCGGCGGCTACGGAATCGTGTTCCGGTGGGGATCGAAGTGCAAACTTCTCATTAGGTCTAATTAGGAATTAATTGAATATCCCCTTGGTTTGCGCCAGATGGTTGCGCGCGTGGAAGGTGCATTTATGCCCGGTAACGAGCATATCCGTTATTGCATAAATATTGCTTATTCGGTGTTATCATTGCCATTGTGCCGGCCGCCTCTCTTTATCGCTCCACGTAGGACAGGCCGACGAGGCGCTCCTTTGTGCGGGATATATTACTTACGGTAAATTGCTCGTGTCTCGAGGGTGGCTATGATAAAGCGTCACACCCGAAAACGAGCGGAACGAGGGCCATAGTGTAAATGATAAAACACTTCATTTGGATAGTCACCGCGCGCTCTAGATGCCGCTTTGCCGGAAACCTTATTTCGTTCCTGCCACACGTATACGTAATAATATACACCTACACGTACACGACAATTGGTCTATCTATAATATACACGTACATACAGCTACGGTGGTCGAGGTACGAAGGTGCTCTTATTTTTTTGACGAATGCACTTCGTCACGATCGGGGCGTTTCGAGGCTCAACCCTTCCTCTAATCCGCCATATGTCAAGGTTGACTTCCAGATAATGTCGCGCTATGGCACGAGTCAGCTATCGTTTCCTCCGAAATTCATCGTGGATGATCGCGAGTTAAAGTACCAGTCTACGTTTCTTAAACAATATCCCGCTACTTATATCCTCCCTTCCCTTATAACCCACGCTCAAACGCGAGGTAAAATCAAGAGATATCCATAGCGTGTAAAACCAGAGGAGAAGAGAATGATTTTGGAAAAGTAAATAGAAATCGGTGGAAAGGGAATTAGGAATATCGAGTGCTCTTCGTGTCCCTTTTACTCGCTCTTACGGTACACCGATGAGCGAGAGGTAGCGTTATCGTGACCTCAGAACTGTTTCGACGCCACTTAAAGCTACCGTGTCGGAGTTCTGCATGCGACTATCATTAACAACACTTTCAGGACGCATTCGGCTTAACAGTTTGAAACTACGGCGGACTTTACAACGACGGCGATTTGGCTCGCGGACGCGGCCACGAGTCGATTTTCCTCCGCCTCATCCGCGGCTCTGTTTGTCCCCGAGTACTTTTCTCATACCGGTTATCGCTTATAGAGGACCCTCGAATTTCATAGCGAGCCGGGGGAGCAAAAAAAAAAAAATGAAAAGTCGAGGCTCGTTCGTATAATCGAGTAACAGTACCGTGCAGGAGGAACAAAGTTACGAGGCGTTCGTTCGCTTGTGTCGGCGCGAGCACGAGTCCGTGAATGCTCGCACACACCGACCAGGCGCCGAACATCGCGATATAGCACAGTTCCGTGCAAGGCCGCGTTGTGATTTTTCTGGGCCCCCAGGCACCTTTGCCTTCCCCTCCCCCGGAAAGTAATAACACCGAATATACCCTCGGCCAATCCAGGCAATAATTAGCCCATAAAAAAGGACCACTCGGTGGATTTCACATTCAAATCTTGTCCACGTTTCGCAATCTTTTCTATATAGATAAACTGGGTATTTTAGTATTCAAATTTGTATACACACGAGGTATCCGGGAAAAAATGTTACTCTATACCAAACGAAGTATACCAAAATCTCGATAGGAATTAGCAAACTAAACTAAGAAAGCAGACTAACACCACATTGCCACTCGATATTTTTAATCCACCTTATTACACTTACATCTATATTTGTGAACACTTAATTCAAGCTAAATATCAAGCAATCGCCGATCCAAGAGCGAGTACATATTTTTGGGATACCTTGTACGCGTGTATAAGGGAGCGTGAGAGAGGAGGATTATTTCGAGGAAGTTCGTGGACACCGGGCACGCAGTGCTCGTTATCCCCGATGGATAAAGTCGGCCCTGGTTCCGCGGTCTGTAGGCCTGCTCTTGCATCGTCGAGTCGGCGTAGGAACGGGCAGGGGTTCTCAACAGGTCGCCCGTCTGGTCAATAACGCCTAGGGACAGACCTGGCTTCGGGCAGTTGCTCTCAACTCGGCGCGTTACGACGTATTTCCACTCGAACGACGGCGACCGTCAGACGCCTCCGGCTGCCAGTGGTTTTCCATCGGAGGCTCGAGACCAGCGACGTCGCGTTGCACCTATCCGCTCGCACACACCACCTTTGCCCGGCTTCTTCCTACGCTTCCTTCGGCCGCGATAACGGCCCTTCGCCATATCGACCCTTGACCCTTTGCATTCTTAATATCGGCCCGCGTGGATTGCGCTTAAGGCGATTAAATCCGAAGGAGGTCGATGTTTGTGGCCTATCGTCGCGCAACAAACGGCCCCTCGATGTTTATAAATGCAAGTTGTGTGTACATACGTGCCGTGCGCCAGACAAGGTCTGTATTTAGCCGACCGATTGTTAACTCTAAACCCGCTAACACAACTTCTAGCCGCCTTCCCGAGATTCCGGCGCGTTCTTTTTATCGCGAGAGAGACGCGGGGATTTGTAGGAAGCTGGGCCTGGGGAAAATCGCTGTATCGAGGATAAGGGCAATACGTTATCGCGAGTCGAAGGGAGAGGATATTGCGAAGGGCGCGGACCGGAGGTATTGGCGATGACGATGACGAGAGAGAGCGGCGATGTTTGGAGATTCGGTTTGTTTTGCGATATGCGAGGAGAGATTGCAAAGCTACGTGAAAAAATAAACGCGATATCTTCGCGAATCGGCGCGCGATGTTCGGTTGCAAAATTCGTATTGTTTTAAGAAGCGCGCGAGTCGAGGACGCTCGTATTTTTCGAGTATTACGCAGGGACTTGGCGCTCAAACGGTTAATCCCGACTATGAGCCGTATTAGGAGCAAAAAAATTCAATGCTGGTCGATTCAAACTCGGGATCTTTATCCGCCAAGCGACCGTGGCCTTCCGAGCAATGGACGCGATAAGAGTATTAGGTTTGTACCGTTAAATTCTCATTTACTTCCAAAGTTACGTACCGCGAGAGGCAGCACCGAAAGTGGACTTGGAACCTCGGCGACTATAGCGCACGCATGGTGTGGAAAAATTCAGACGCGATAGATCGCATTTAATCGCGATGGGAGTTCGCGAACAATGCTATCGTACCCTCCGCCATCCTCGCCGGGTGTCCGCGAATTATCGAATCCATAAAAAGGCGGAAAACAGTATTGATTTATTTAATCGCTCTTATCTCCGACGGCGCTATAATGTAATAAGAAAAAATCCGCAAAACGGTCTAACGCTTCCCGCCTCCATTTTGCGAGGTCCGATATCAAATGCAGCGCGACGTCTGGATTTTCAGGGACTGAGCTCGTACAAGAATGAACAACGAATTCTGAGCAAAATCGTGAAAGTCGGCGGGGATGAAAACGCAAGGAACAAATAAACGAGTAACGGCAGGCGCCGTCGTCGGCAATGGCACTCGGCGAATAATTACGTCGGCTAACGGACTGGAATCGTTGCTGCAATTCCGCGGCGGTTCTCAAACCCGCGCGGAGTTTTCCCCCTCGCGATTTCAGCGGTCAACCTTTCTCCTGAATTTCGCGTTAAACGATCCTAGAAGAGTTTAACCCCCTGCGTGAAAGACCTAAATTCTTACCACAACCCTCGTCCTTGCATCGGGATCTTTTCGTTACTCGATACCTGCTCTGCCATAATCGCGCAAAACCTCGGCGATGTCTCGTGAATTTAATTTCTTCTACACGACTCGAATATCTTCTCGAGCTTCTTCGTCGTTCACAACGGCCAGTGCGAGGACGTGAGATTCGCGAAATACGATTCTTCGGGGATTATTCGGCGTTTTTGTTTTTCGAAGTGAACTCGTGGCGCATGGATTAAACGCGGTGTGCGTCGCTTGTAACACCGCCTTCCGCATTAGCCCAAAAATGCAGGATCACGCGTCTCGGGATATATAGCAGGCACGGTGTAAACAATTTTAATACGTAAATCCGGCCGTAAGTGTACGTACGTACGCCCTTGTAACATAACGAACAGCGTACAAGGTCCTCGAAGCTAACGCGGCAGTGGCTCTCAAGGAATCCCGGGGCCTCTTCGTTGCGAGCTGTTAATTTATCATCGGACGCTGCGAGATAACCTTAACGATCGCTCACACCGGAGCTGAGGCGTGTATCCTTGTTAACAAAAAGAAGGGGCAAGAAAAAAGCTTCTGTCTCGAAGCGACGCGAGACGGTCGCAGAAAACTTGTTACGGTATTATAAATTGCTTACGTACGTACATCCAGACGCGTAAATCCCCGGCCAACTTTCAGGTCCCCGTAAATCTCAATGTTTCTCAGAATCACACTCATTCTTCGCGAAATTAATGACGCGGGCCACGGGCATAATGATCTCTCTCGCGGGGAAAATTGATCGTCGATTCGCGTGCTCCGCGTGCCGCACGGGGATATCGTCACATTGCGCGTAGGTTTGACATGGAATATCGATACTTTGCGCGATATCGAGATAATATACGATAGCAAATGTTGTTCAACAAATACGCGTAAACATTTGCGCTCGGCGATATTCCATCTCGTTTTTCCGCCCGGAAAATATTACCCGAAACCAGAACTCAAGTGTTTTATTTTTTCTACGCACTTTAAATTTGACCACTATACTCTAAACTTGAACCTTTTGCTAGCGTTGCTTTTATTAACAAGCCGCTATCGCCTTTATTTATAAAAGAAGCGCTTTGCTCCTGGAGCGAATAAACATTCTTCCAGTGATATTCCCGAAACGGTCGTGGGCTTTAGCGAGTAACGAGACTCTCTCTCCCTGCGCTCGGTGGCACGAAGGGCGAGGCATGGCGAGGGATTCGAAAACCATTAGCATGGCCAATAATCGTGGAAGCCGTTCACGAGCGGAAAGCCAAAACGCGGATGCGACTGCGCCAATCGGCCAGCCATTGGCACCCGGCTCCGCACATGCTGCCTCGAAACGACCCTGGCTCTTCGTGGCTTGGTTCAACGCCAAAGGCAACGTGCACGAGTGTTTCCACCGTCCTCTTCTTTCCATTCTCCCTCCTCCTCCCACCGATGGCTAAACTTCCGCGTAGTTAGATCCGGAATTAAGCGAGTCCTCGTCGGAGCTGCGACGCGATTTTGCAAAAATCAGAGGAGGCCCCTCGCTCGTAATCGGCTCATCGCGAGTCGAAGCCCTTCTTTTTTCCTTCCCTCTTTTTTTTTTGTCCTTTTCCTTTTTTTCCCCCAAGGTCCTGCCTTTATTCGGATCCTCGCTTTTTTCACCTCGTCCAACGATGCCCTCGCCTTAAAATACCTGCGTTACTACGGCTTAGAAGGAGGACTCCGTGGGAAGCGGTCGAAAGACGAGGGCCGTGCATTTTTTATCATTGCTCGGCATAGCGGAAAGTTCGATCGCGATCTACGTCTTTGATCTTTGTTTCGATAGGCGATAAAGGGGGCCTGTCGAATCTGCCTTCTTTACTCCGCTGCAACGTGGAGGTTTATATCGACGATGATTACGTTTGCGAATCGTTCAAGTATTTCTGATTTGTTGTTCGAATACTACTCGCTCCACTCACTGTTGAGGAGTAGTCTATAAAACTCGTAGTTCGATCGAGCTTCTCCAATTATCGGCTTCTCGTTTTACACTTCGTTATTCTATCCATCTATAACTATAATTATCGGTATCTCGTTAGGGATTGCTCTTTGAGGATACATTTTTGGGATTGATTTTGCGCGATGAAAGAGGTTCGACTAAGATTTCCCTTTCCGTGTGTTTCAGAAGGGCATGGCATATGGGTACGCCTAAATGGTGGCTCTGAGGGGTCCCATAGAGAAGCATGAGGGAGAGAACACCCTCTGCGGACGACACCCCGAAGAGGGCCCCACCGGCACCACCCAGAGGTGAGTTTTATACTCTTTTGATGTTCTCGATTCACCACTCGGAGCATTCATCTCGTTTTCCGCCAGGAAGAAATCCCTCCTTCCCTCTGCGAAGCGCGCAACCCTCGGCCAAACTCTTAACCGAGCAATTTTGGCGTTACGACGATTCGACACTCGGGAGAATTTCCCGAGAAACGCGGGGATAATCTCGCGATCGATTCGCTCCACTTTACGGCCGGTTGAAGCAACATTTATAGCATAAAGCGCTATGTTTAGTCCGTCGATTGCATCACTCCTCGCGATCGATCGCCGATGGAGACGGCCGATTTTCGTCGATCGCCGCTCGATTCGCGGTTCGGATAACATTCGAGCGGCAAGGCGTCGATAAATCCGCGACATTGGCGCGATGCGGATTCGTCGGTTATCGCCGTGGCTAATCGAATCAGCCGCATTATTTGTGGGATTTACGTTATCAACTTGTACGCAGACGTGCCCGTTTCATGGATCGCCCTTCCGACAAGAGATCCGCGCCCTATAAAGGTTCCAACTGATGGATTTAACAGTGAACCTACCGAAGCGGTCCAAATGACCGGTCGGTCGTTTCTTAGAAAAATCGCCCTACGTCCTGAGAAGGCGTTTCTCGAGAATTTCCATGATTCCAGCGCAGAGCGTGAATCTTTGAGAATAAATCGTTGTAAGTAAATTCTCATAGAAGTCGAGTTGTTGATTTCGAGGAGAAAGCGAACCTGGTTACATACGTATATTCATTGTTCTTATATGATATATTATTACGTCCTATGTTTAACAATTTAAGCGGCCTTCCAAAGACCCCTAAGTATCCTTGGCGTTGTATCGTTTCTATCCCTCAGAACTTCAGAAGTGGAGTAACAAATCGTTCGCTTTCGTTGACATAAAGCAGAGAAAGGGCCGAGAAAATTCGTAATCGCGGTGCGCTCCGCTATCGTCCGCGCTCCCGTTGCTATCTATCGACGAGCTCGTGGCGCCCATAATTCCAACGGCGCTCGCAGTGCCCATCGTCCAATTGTTGTCGGGGCTCGGCTACGCGCCGGTTGTTTTATTGATGCGCACAACACGCCTCCATGATCTCCCAGGCGAGCGTTATGGAAACTAATTCGGTCTTGAATCATGCAGAACGCGGCCTTACGTTGCACGTTACCGTAATATCCGCGGAGATATGTAACGCGGCGACGCTGCGTGTACGAGGAAGTAAATACGTTTAAATTTCACCGTGGCCTTGCGGTATTAAACGATAATGCGGAGTGCACCCGGTCGGGCCTTTGTTAAGGTTCACGGAATAGCACGAGGCTGCACGGTGTTGCGGTCCTAATGTGCGCTAGACTATTAATAACTCTCATCCCGCGGGGAGGAATAAATTAGCCCGCGCTGATCGTATGCATTTGCTATCGAGATTGAAGATCGAAGAGGCTCGATCCGCCTTTCGCGTCTCGAGGAAGGGGATCGAGGCTATTTCCTTAATTTGTCGATATCGAAGTATACTCCGATACGGAAGGTCGAAAGTTACAACGACGGTAATGTACCTGGTAATATTATATATTACCATAGAGGATAATTTCCTTGATGCCTCGATATTCATGTATGATAACGTACTTAGTAGCGTTAAATGTCGTGGCAGTACCGTCGCGCTTTTCGGACAAGCCGTCTTTTAAATTCGCTTCTCGTTAGGCCGAAGCGTTTTATGTCGAGGGAGCCCGAATGTCGGAGTTAAATGTCCGAAACGAATTCGCGGTGTACCGAAGCGAGGGAAAGAAACGTTTCCTCGGATGCGGATGGCTTTCGTCTTTGCGAGGGAAAGCGCGACGTCGCTCATACGTCATTCATCCGTGGAGAGTTGAAAAGAGCGGAGCAGCGAAGTTGGCAGCCGACTTTGGCGTGGAATTAAATACCGTAAGAACGCAAAGCGATCGGCGGAGTCGAGGGATATTACGCGCTCGCGGCGCGTCACTTTCGAGCCGCTCTGTTCCCTACGAAGCCGCACCTTTTCACCAAAAGTAGGCCAATCCGGCGTCTCGACGTCATAGCTTCGGTAATTGGATAATCGGGGGACCGATGACGGGGTATGTCGTCACGATCGACCGACGCGCATTCCTTCCAAGGCGGTGGAATCCTCCGTATCCTTCCTCCAGATGCGAACGCTGAAGCTGCCCGTCATCCTAAATATACGGAGTTTCGCCAAGGGTTAACCATCTGCGGTCCATTTGCGTCTTCCAGGCGCGGACAATGTCTAGAATTGTAATCCAATTACGCACGCAGGGTGCTTCGAAATTCGGTCCACTAGAAATTCGGGCCACGGCTTGCGCCAACGGTACTTATCGATATTTATAAGAACCGCTATTATTACATCGCAATAGCTCACGATACGGATTTCGCATATTCAACGTTATTTCTCCATTGTCGTTATACGCGATTTATATGCGCGTATATCGATCCCAAGGGGGCGCGACTCAGCGCCAAAACCTCTCCTCGCAGAGCATAAGGGTAATGAGAAGGAAACGTCTCGGTTGCCAATAAATTATCGATCGCGTTTCTTCCACGCGAAACCGTCGTCTCAGGGTTAACCGCGAGCGCGCGTTATCCGCGAGAGTCGCGGCTCAGGTGCGAGAATCCAGTGGCGAACGATTCCTACTCCGGCCTTTCCGCCAGAATTTCCAATCTTTCCGCGTTATGTCATCGCGGTCTTCAGGGTTATTCGCTTTCGAGAACGAGCGGCCGAATTACGCGCGTTATTCCCGCTGGTATAAATCCCCGCTCTAACGCGCCAGCTATCCAGGTGCCACTCGTAGTGCTGGCCGCGCAATTATTGCTTTCAAGGACCGGCAGTCTCGTTTTACTGGCACGTATAACTCGTGCCTGTAACCTGCCCCGCGAGCGTTATCGGGCCTTAATATCGGGGCTTATCGGTAGTGCGTAACGCACGCACCGCGTGCGCTCGTGCGCCGACCGGATTACACCGCGCATCATCCGCGGAACCTGCAGTTACGCGACGCGGACGTGGTCCATCGAAAGTGGTCGCTGGGCTGGATCCTGATCGCGGTTGATCAAGGCCCGAACTTCTGGCCGCTTGGTGGACGTATTTATGATAATGCACGCGCCTTTGAAAACGAGTACGCGCTTAAATTTGGTTGATGTATCATAGAACTAATGCATCGCCGGCACTGAAATATGTGCCGTATCCTGAAACGGTTTGCCTCGCTTACGATAAGCTCGGATAATTAGTTTCCAGGTGGAAAAAAAAATCGTAAACGAAACGAGCGGGAGAGATAGCGCGTGATAAACGTAATGATCCCGACGAAAAGGTTCGTCCTTGGCTTCGATGCATCGTATTGACCGAAGGATTGGGCATATCTATTATTTTTATCTGGGAAATAAGTATACGAGGGTAGATGGAAAATTTAATATCGGCCATGTACCGATCATTGATTATATATACACAATAATCTAATTGTTATAATGGAATGCTTAAGAAAAAAGTTTTGATTGAACCGACATCGGCAGTAGCATCTTTCGTTGCTTCTCGTTACGATCGTTATTATTTCACGGTAATTAAATTATAGAATTACTTTAAACTTCAACGTCTGTCCGTGGCGTACTTTGAGAACTGCGAATGAAAAGGATAAACGAGTATTCGAGGTGGCGAAGCGAGGCTCTTCGAGAGCGCGAGATATTGCAGTGCAATTTGAGAAAATAGACATTTACAGCAGCATCCCTCTTCTCGACATAAACGATGAGCTTGATTACCGGTCTCATCGATGACCTATCGGATTGAAAGTACGGAGACACTAAGAAGACATCGTGAGGTATTGTAGGATAGTGTAAGACATGTCGTCATATAAGACCATTCGAAAGAAATCCTGTTTCACGGTTGATAGAATCAGTATCGAGCCATTGAAACGCCTTGCGTCGGGCTGTGGGATGTGATTTGTTTTATTGGACGTCTTACAGCCAACGGCGAGGTCCCGATACATTGCCAAGTACGAAAGCTGCGAGAGATTTTTTGCCATCCACAATATCGACCGCCCAGGATACTCTAATCAAAGATATTTGATCTACTATTTATTACGGTATGACAAGCAAAAAGTTGTGACACTCGCGAATGCGTAATTTATATCTCCGAGTGTAATTGAAAAGGTATTTTCTCGTAAGAAGTCCGCGTTTGTTCGCTCCTTGCTACCGTGACTTATCCAAGCTGTCTATCATTTCCAATCCGTTCCCCTATAGCTTAATAAAATGCAAAAACAAGCATCGATCCGCGATGTAACGCCTTTATTTTTTGAACCTCCTACACATTTATTCGTATACGCGACGATAATACACGACAAGAGGGGGATATCGCGAATGTAATTTACGTTTTCCGCAGTTACAAGAAATATTAATCCGTAAAATATGGCGATGCGCGATACGTAAACTGAGTTATAGAAATTTGTAAAGCCACAAAATGTATGATTTAACAACCAATAATTATAATGCATTAAGCATATATTGCTCGTGAGTAACAAACGATTACCGTGTATTTTGCTAGAAATTTCGGCCCGGTGGATTTATCGTAGCATAATATCCAGTCGAAACCGCGCGATGAATACTGCCAACCGCGACAATAACTATGGGCACAAATATCGGCAGAATATACTATTAGAATAACTGGATCGATTGATTACTAATATGAAATCGAATTAGTACGATCGCAGGACCCATGCGAATGAAATCGAGGCGCGCTTTGGCGTAATATTTGATAGAACGATTCCTGACAAAGCGTCGGTAGCTTTTGCAGATAATTTCAGATTTGAGGTAGCTTAAAGATTTTTCAAATCATATCAGCTATATCGTCGAACAATTTCTGATCATCGGTATCCACTCTCTGCGTCTACTAAAAAAAAAAACTGTGAAATGTTTAATAAATTCAACCATCGTACATATTTCAGAGCGTGAATTTGACGTTTATTTAACAGAGCACTTCATACGGATATATCTTCATGGCCTAAAATATTAATCATAACCTTAATGAAAAGCGGGGTTTATAGAGGTAAGGCTTATGAATAATTTTAGACGACGTGGGATAGTTTGACCACCACGATCGCCTACAGGAAGTTAATGTTTTATTACACCATCGGTGCTTGATGGGGTACTTTATGGGTGGCTAGTTCCTAAATGCTTTATGAGGTTTCTCGAAGGGATAACAAAATGGTCGATCGGGCGTCGACAGAAATACGCGGAAACGGCGGTCAGCCAGGGTGGTTGTATCGCGCTGTTATTCTTCCAGAGGCTCATTTTCCTAATGAGCCATTCAATATCCTTAAGCCTCTTCAAAGTACATTCCTGCAATCGTTGGTGGGATCGTTATACCGTAGCTCGTAATGCGCTACGAATCCCCGCCTGTAATTTAGATCCTTCGTTATCTTCATAACCGACGTACTCAATTAACCTGGAGCAATTAATCGAAAGAAGAAGAGGAGGAGGTCGTCCAGGATATCTCGACGGTTGCATAGTTGCACGCACGAGCGGCAATAGGTTCGTGCAAGAAAAACGAACGATAGCGGCTCATATAGAAATGGGGAAAGATGGCGGCCAGTGCGCCAACTCGTATTTATTGAGTGACGACTTGCTTCCGCCCCCGAGACCACAAGGATCCACAATACGTAAGCCCCATCGTAGCTATCGGGACTGCCTTCCATATTTGTTCTTAGCGCGTTACGCAAGCCTAATCTACTATTTGTGCTTTATTTATAATATACGATAAATGACCAAAAACCTTATGAATCGCTCGTCGAAGGCATGGGGTAAATCCGAGATCATTATCATCGTCCTTTTGTAACGATTTGAATCGCAAATTTGAAGCTCGTAAGAAATCCGCCGCGGCTAATCGATGATATTGCCTTTGGTAAATCACAGTCGATCGGTAGCCAACAACGCCTGGATTTATGCGAAGAAAACCGTGTTCTATTTCTTACCCAGGTAAAAGCGTACTACGAATACCTTGTGTCGCATATGCTGGAAGTGGGTATATCCCGGGCTCAAATTAGTTAGCATAAACAGGCTATTTAAATTTTTAATGAATCGCATATCGGTATGTGGTTCGCATGCAGATCGTTTAAATCATGATTGCGTAATAACGTCATACACGTGGTATATTTTTCAAGCATGATTTCTGTCCGCTCTTAATTACAGGATTTATTAGGTTATTCGACAAACAGGCAATTATATAATATAATCGAAACGACCATCGCGCAGCGTCGTTTGAGCGTACGCCACTGAATCACGATTAACAGGTTGCATACGTCTCGATGCAGTTTATAATACCCCTCCCGTAATTCGCTCCTCATTTATCCCCGCACTCGCGGCGGTTTTTCCATTTAGCCGTTTCCTATTTTCGCATCTTCGACACTCGGGGCCGAGGCCCACGGAAGGCGACACTCTGCCGTTTCGGTATAACGCGATTTCTCCTTCAATCATCCCATCTCAACTCGAGGGCCGCCACGTTAATCCACATAAATCGCATTTTCAAATCCTCGCAGAAGTCTCATCGGCGCGGATCCGTTTTCACGGTGCGAGGAGCAACCTCACCGTCCAGCGGCCATCCTAGATCTCGAGCTATTTGAGAAACGTTCACCCCATTTTTATAATTAGACCGCGTATTCCACCGCGAGCGGCCGCGAATTCCAGGAGCGCGCAGCGCGAAAATCGGACAATGGCCCGAATAAGCCGGCCGTCCTATACTTATCTGACCCTTCGTCCCTCCCAGCCGTTTTCCGATACGAGCACCGAAATATTACGGGCGAATCTCACGGGCCGTGAGAAAGAGCCGAGCGAGGCGCGTACGGGAGAAAATGGGACGCGAGCACGAAACAATGTCGGCTCCGCACGGAGGCGGCCGGCCGTCCTTTTCTCCCGGGCCTTTTTAGAGCTCGATAAATTCCAACGTGTTTCCTCGGCTCAGATATGATTACCTCCGGGCAGGGCTGATTTCGCGCGCCTTGGCGCCCCGCCAATCCGCCCCGGCGCGGTGCTTCGTTTTAGCTGTCAATCCGCGCCGCGGAATTATTCCGTTCGATTAATCCGCCGTGATTCCACTGGCGAGAGCCGTCTTAGAAAAGTTCGCGATGCCAATCGAGCATGATGACCCGGGGATTTGGGTTTGAATATTCGGATTTCGGCCCTGGACTTTTATCCCAAAGCACTGGAACTCTTAAAGGGTATGACACGGTACTCGTATTCGTCTTGCTCGGTGGATTAAGCGATAATGATTAGTGTATCAGTGCTCGCAAAGACCAGCTCGATAAATATTACTTCCAAAGGGTTTTCGTAGCGCGCGATGCTTTCTCGATGGTGGCGAGATGGTTTTCGTATCAGAAGCGACGTAATCGATAACGTCGGCAGATGTATTATTTATTTCGTAGGGAAGCATCGCTGCCGTGCTTTTTTGCTCGTACATCTTGCCGCAAAAATTGGAAATCTGACTCTGTCATCGTAAAATCGCGTATGCACATTCGTTTAATGTGCCGAGAACTCGTTGTTTGTATTGTGATTATTAGTGCGCTTTAGCCAGAAGCTTAAGAATATCTCGAGGCATCCGCTTTGCAGCGTTAATCCTATTTACTCGCGGTAAGAGCGTAATCTTGGCTTTTTTGTCGAACCAACGATACGTCTATTATCCTAATTACTTGAATATACATTAATCTTGCTCTCGGCGCGGTAACTTTTGTACGGACGAGCTGCGGCGGGTTGCTTCTGCGAGTGAATAAAACTCGTTAGACTTTGGAAGACACGTTGAAAAATTGAGTTACGGATGTTGAGGATTCATATCACTTAGCTTTTGGCGGACACTTTGCCAAGAGTTTATTGAGAATTTTATTACCTCCCGAGTTATCAGGGTAACCCAGTTAACAACTGGCTCACGCGTACGAGTAAACTATTTTCATATCGAAGGAATATATTGCGGCGCATTACGGACAAGACGGATGGATTTAGCCCTTCGCTCGCACAACGAGCGGAACTCGTTTTTATTAGATTAAGAGCGTGAGCCGCGGGATGAGTAACACTCGTGTTTGTTGGATTTAAAACGCGAACAGCGCCACCAGCGTGCCTCGACATTTTCACACAACGGGTTAATTTTCAGTAAACGCACCCCTTTTACGGGGCTGGTGCCTCCTCCGAGAGGCAAACCGTGGAAGCATCGACCTTTTCGCGCACGACGGTAAAGGAAAGGTCAGCCTTGCCGCTTCCAAGGACTCTTCCAATTGAATTCCGTGGAAGAGTCCATCTTACGTTCTATAGGAACAAAAGGAAAGGCTGCTGGTTCGCTCTTCCTATCGCAACGCGAATTTCCTCCTCCATATCGCCGCGACATACGATACCTTTTTCGTCCTCCACTCAAATTAAATACACACCGCCCTAAACTCACTCCGCCAACCGTCCTCCTACGCTTTTCTTCTTCGAGAAAAGGAACATTATTAAACAATGGATCACTCGACGAGCTAGGAACGACCCTTTGATTTACAAGGATCTACGGATCCAAAAAATCAACCGTAGCCAAGGTGACGCGCGAAACACACGTTGCTTTGGAATTATCCAACGTTATAGGAAGTCGAAAGGAACTTCTAATGGGTGACAATGTCCACTACGACGTGATATAAAGGAACGAAGGAACGTGGCGAGAACTTGGAAACGTAGGAGCATCCGGGTTGACGGGCGTGTATCTCGTTGGTTCATCGGTTACACGGATGGTATAGCGCTATTTCTGGTGTATTACTCCTTTATTATCGCGGAATTGCGGATACGCATTCGCGATACAGGCCGCGCGAGGTTTCCCGAAGGTATGGCGCAATCAGAGGCGGTTTGCGCATGCAAATGACGCGAAAAGGCGGCGGGATTGCAAAACGGCTATTTGGCATAAATCACCGAAATAAAGCGCGGCGCGTTTGCGGGGATACAGGGATGGAATTAATTGGCCCGCGAATAATCCCGTCTCGGAGGAGGAGGGGGGGGGATGAAATCCATAAAGATCTCCCGTTTACCGACAATGCGGCCGCGTTAATGGGGCGCCTTTAATATTCTCCCGTCACTCGAATCTTCCTCCTCCTCCTCTTTTTTCTCCTTCTTCTTCCCTTTTTTGACGGGAAAAACAAACGCGTACGACGTGCGTGCCCGAAGAGAGAGGCAGTCCTTTATTACTCGCGGCCGGTGCATCAAGTTGCAGCACCCTGTTTTTCTCTCTGCCGCAAACGCTCTTTCTCAGTGGGGGATGCACACGAGCGGCTTCTCCTTTTTTCCCTCCCCCCTGCTCCTCGCCCTCCTCTGCCCCCTACCCCAGCCGCTCCTTCCGCCCCTCGGTGCGTCCCAACGTTTGGTCGATACGCGAGCCGGCCGCAAAGAATACACGCGGCGATACCGTGTTGCGCCCAACTCTTTCGTCCCCCAATTCCAGGACCGATTCTTTTTAACCCTTATCTAGGCAAGCGAGCATCCTTCCGCCCGTTGGTTTTTGTACGAGTTCTTAAAATATCGCAAAACCGGTTCGGTGCTACATTCTTTGGATACTTTAAGGTTTTTCTGATTTTTTCTTTTTTCATTAATTTTTGGCAACGTTTGTTAAGGTCATTTGGCTTAGGATCTGTTGTTTAAGGTGGATTCCGAATTAAGGGAGTCGCGGTATAGGTATCGCGTGGAAAAACCAGAGACGATGAGCGGGATTCGAGGTTGAATCTCTCGTGTGGATGTTCAGGCTTCTATCCACTGTATCATCGTAGTTTTATATGTTTTAAGTTCGATCTGAATTTTTTTTATATAGAAAAAAATGTTGTTTTCCAAATTAAATTTGATGTGGTTTACGACGAATGTGGAATGGCGAACAAGGAATTCAGGAGCGACGATATGGGAAAATTGGAGCGAGGCGATGTAACGGATAGAGATCCGGGATATTGGAGTTGAAATCGTGGCCATTGCCCGTGGGTTTTTCCATGGGACAATGTGTGCCGAAGCTCCAGCAGTTCGCAACTTCGCTTAAAGCGCCTGGTTCCGGACCAAGCGTTTCGAGCAGTCGACCCGAAGATTCGATTCCCTCTCAAGATTGAGTTCCCTTCAGCGCGCGTCAGAGAACTCGGCGCAAAACTGCCACACGTTGGGCCCATTGTGGTTCCAGATTTTTACGCGATTTAGCAGAGACATCGAGGAGCTACGAGGATGGAGATATTTTTAAGACTTTGAAGAACACGCTTGGCGTCGTCGACTCCTTTGCGCTCGTTACGCGCTTCGATCGTGCTCGCGGACGTTGTTGGTTTATAGTTATTCGCGGTGGGTAAATGTACAATAACGAGCGCGAGGGTATAATGTTTGGATGGTAATTCGAGGGGAAAATGCGGGGCTAGAAACTTTAAGGGATATCAGGTACACTGGGTCATTATGTAAGTGACGTTTTCTAGCCCGTGCGTCACTCGCCGTAGAGGGTTTATGATAATGCGGCAAACAGGGAGAAATTCGCGGCGCTGGAATTAGATCGGTCTCCTCTGCGCTCTCTTGCGTAATACGTGTATCGCGGTGCCGGCTATCGAGCACCATTGAACTTAGGTCGGTGACCTTGCGCAATGATAAAAAGGAGACGAGGAAGTTGCAGTAAAATAGGCCCCACCGCTTGCCATTTGCGATCGCGGCATAAAGAGCTCCCGCCTAACTGCGAATAATAATTATCGGTAAGTTTTTCCATTTTCGCCCCGTATTGAAATTTTCATCGCTTTCACCTGCTTTCCAAGCACCTGCATTATACATGCAGACGGCGCCACGGTGTTTCGTTGAACACTTGCCCCTTGAATTTCCAAGTACGGTATATGATGCGTGAGTCACGTTAAATGCTGAATACTGGATTTGAAGCGCAGCCGGTGTACCGCATTAATATACAACGCGCATGCATATTTGTTAATTTATCACTCTCGTTCCCTTTACTATTGCGTCTATTATCTTCATTACCTCTACTTCGCGATAATACAAACGAAGCACGAGAGGTCCGGATGCGCTATTTACCGCTTATCGTGCCTCCCCGCGAGCCATCTTAGCAAAGACTCCGCGAGCGCGCGGCCCGGGAAACGTGAAAAATCCGAAAGGTGATATAGCGGACCTTTGATAGCTGCCGTGGAAGCCTTACAGGGGCCAAGGCTCCGGGGCGCCTATCCGCGTGTCATCATTCCTAGAAAGTATACTCGCATCGCTTCACCGCGATTGAGGCCTGACTAGCCGAAAATATGAACCCCGCGGTATAACCCGGAAAATTCATTTTTCCTCCTATCGCTCAACGCGCTGAATTTTCCACTCGAGCCATTTAGAATTTTCCTCGCAGAATGAAAAGTGAAAGAGGAGTCGTTTCTTACCGATTATAAAAATCGTAAGACATACGTAAGAACCTCGCAAAATCGCAAATGAAAAATCGAAGAGTCATCGTTCTTAAAATAAAAATGAGACGTAAGTTAGCAGCATATGAAAATAGCGTGATGATTCGAACGAAAATCGGAAACGAGTCCGAGAGCAAGGAAGTATCGGTCCGGCACGGAACGCGTTAAAGGCGCGTACGCCCCAAGGAGAAACTCGAGTGGCTCTAATAGCGAGAAGGCTAATTATTAAAGAGGAGCGATCGGCGGACTGCCAGGGGGAAGAGTCTCGGCATCGGCAACATCGCGGATCGGCCGCTCGCCACTGCTTGGCTTCAAAAGTTAATTCCTCCTTCCACGCCGCTCGCCTCCTCTCTCTCTCTCTCTCTCTCTCTCTCTCTCTCCCCCTCTCCCCTCCCCGCCGACCTCCAGGTATATCCCTTTTATTCGCACGTACGACACTTATAACGGTGCCTGCATTAGTCAACCGGGCCCCTGCGGGGTTTCCTTTTCGCCCGAACCGGGATACACGCACCGCGCGCGAAGCCTGCAATTAAACGCCGCTGTTGCGGTAGCCGCGTTAACGTTACGTGCGCCGGTTTTATCCCAGCGTTAATTCGACGTGGAATTTGATACGGAACGTATCGGGCCGGCCGTTGCGTGCCGTTTATTCGAGGGCCCTCCGATAAAGCGCGGGTTAATATTTCAGTTACGTTTATGCCCCCTAATCCCGCGGTTACCTCGTACCTGCTTGCTAACGAACAACGCGTGTTTAGTTTGTTTATGTATATGTATATGTATATATATATATGTATATATATATATAGTTTATGTAAAATTTATAGTTATAGTAAGTAAAAGTAAAAAAGTGGTTGTAGTAAAATTATTTTATAATTTACGTTGAATTGAATTTTTGACAAACTACTTGTCTTTAGTTTGTCCGCGCACCTGCCAGTATCTATGCAAGGCTTAGAAGTGGCTGTACAAAGCGAACCGGGAATTTTGACGAACGTAGATATCGCGTGCGTTTGGCCATATTTCCGGATGCCATATCGTAGGTGAATAATCACCTTGGACGTTAATGGTAAATGGGGAGACATTTTGGGAGAGGGAAAGGGAAGGAGTACCTGTTAACGAGTTGATCAATTGTCAAGCTGTTAGAGTTATGACGAAGTGTAAGAAGCGAACGCGAAGATTTGCCTTCGATCATCGATGGTAAATCGCCCACTGCTCTTCGTTTAAGCGGAAAGAAGCGCGTGACGTATGGCGCTGGAATTTGGAGCCGCGGCGTGAAAAATCGTGCATTTCCGTTGTCTCTCGTATCGCTTTAATCCCCAATCCAGCGTAAGGAGAGCCACGATTTTTCCAGCGTTTTTATCGCCGCACAGGACTTGCGCTTTGCAACGAGAGCCAAGCTTAACGATGCTGTGCGCGAGAGGGAAATATACAGAAACTGCAATTAAAAGTTGCACACGACGCGGCGGAACTCCCATAAGTTCTGGCCTCATGCAGTTCGGGCGCAATTCGCACGGGACCGACGGAGTAAATAAGCCTCTGCCACTAGTCTCTCTCTCTCTCTCTCCCTCTCTCTCTCTCTCTCTCTTCCTCCTAATTTTTTTTTTAAGTTGTTAATGTCCCGGTTTTTTAACTTCAATTACACAATTACGCGCACTGTGCCGACGCTGATGTCGCGGGATAAATTTTAATTAGGAGCCTGTAATTACGGCCGTTTACCGTTAAGTTTTACGGAAAGCCGGGAGGAGCGGAGGCTCAAATATTTGCACTCTATGAAGAGGAGGGCCGGAATTATGTTCGTTCTCGGTTGCAAAGGAGTTCGACGCAACGCCCGGGGATTTTTCTACGAATTTGCCTTTCGCGACCGCTTAAAATAGTTCGTCAATACCAGGAGAACGATGCGCTTTGGAATCCATCTAGGTTCGACTCGAATCCTCGATTCGTTTTGAGGACGAACGAGATGATTTCTGGCTGGAGAGAAGTCCGGGAATTGCGCCCAAATGAATCTGCCGGGTACTGGAAAAAGCGGGGCAGGACGGAAGATTGGAAATATAGCCGTTCGCGGAGAAAGAGTAGTACGTAAGAAGGGTAGAACAAAAAGCTCGAAGAACACGACGCTTCTTGGAACGAAATACGTCGCGTTCTGTTCTCCTTTCGCGATCGATAGAGCACGGCGAAGTCACTGGCACCGTTGCGGGGCTGCTCGCCCTTTTCGAGGGTGGAAAAACACGGAAAAATTGGGGTATTACCGGCGAAACCGACCTTTCGGTTTCTACATCTACCCGATTTAACTTCTTCCAAGGTGATTTTTCCAGTAGCCATTTGAAGAAGCGGAAGGGACAAACGAATCCGGCGATTTGAGCCATTTTTATTGCGCTGCGAGAAACTTCACGGCACCATTTTCTAGCGGTTCGATATTACTCTCAATTTTCACTTGGTAATTTGTACGAAACCAGGATTAATATGCGCTATTGCTCGCATTAAATATGCTGAAATCGAAAAAAATCCCGTCATTGTCCTGACGCGAATATTCGAACAAGTGGACACCTTGCACACGAGCAACATCGCGAATACCTCGGTCCTTCGAATGCAATAGTCACGATACATACTTGTACAGCCTCGCTGTAAATTCGCGAGCTTATGGATCGAAGGGACGAGTTAACGCTGAGGGAAGTGCATCGTAAAAATATCATTGAACATCCTTCGTTTTTATTTAAGCGACGGTACAGTAGGGCTGGAACGTGGGTGTTTTAAGAGATACTGGCCTGTTAAACAAAATGCGTTATCTACGTGCTCGGACGCATGTGCCAGGAATCTTAAAGAGTTGAGAAGGATGTTGGGGCCTGACCCTTGACGCTCTTTCTATCCAGTCGGTTTTTATGCCCCCCTTTCTTTCCTCCCCTTCCTTCCATCCATTCTACGGTAGCACGGCTCCTTGGTATGCGTGGACCCATTGGCCAGGCCAATCCGTACTTCCGGGAAGCTGCGGTCAAAATTTCCCGCGTCCTTCCCTCCTCGAGCTCTCTAGCCAGGCACAAAATTCTGGTGGCGCGAGGAAATTGGATTTTCTATAAGCAGCTCGCGAAAAGCCAACGTCGGCCAATCGATAGGTTAACTAATTAAATTATAATTACGGTTATCGGTTATGGCGTATTCCGTAACACCGCGGCGTGGAACTTCTTACCGAGCGCACATCGGTGTATATTGTCGAATATTATGGGATTTTCGATGTTAGTCTCGCTGGCAGGAAGTAAAATTGTATTCTGGTATGGCTAAACAGACTCGCAATTTTCGAAGTTGCGAGTATAAGTATTAAAGATACAGAGGCTATTTTAATTTAATATACTTATTGCATCAGGGTTTATCAAATATAAAACGATTATGAATTTATCCCGAATTTAAAAGGACTATCTGTGCATTTAGAACGCGAAGCAAGGCATGGATATGAAGAATAAAGGGTACCTTAAAGAAGCGGAGTCTTGAATATTTTGGAAGTTGTTGAAGTTTACAGCGCGCGATGGTATATGGCGTTTTAATAGCAGGTGGAATTAAATTCTCACGGTCCGTTGCTGCCCGGCGCTGGATATTAATTGGCCGACTGTTTAATGAAGGATAGACCCCTACTCGCGGAGAACGAATTCTCCGGCTGGAAAATTTTTCTCTCTCGCATGATTCTCGGAGCTGCTTAACCATTCGAGGAAGCTTTTCCTACGGCGGAAGGTTTCGAAGTAAATCCACGTGTCAATTTTTCCTCTTACATCGTTTCGCGTAGGCAAACCTCTTCCTCGTCGTGGCGTATTTCACCTGCTTTTTTTTTTCCCCGAGCGCGTATTCTCTCTCCCGTATTCCGCCATGAAAATATTCTTCGAAATGCCCGAGAAGGACCGCCGTGAATACCAATATTTGCGTCCTCCGGGGATATGCAAAGACTTTCTTACCGGGCATTGTAATCCCGATCGATCTTGCTTCGCTCGCATTCATTTATCGCGATGCATGAATAAGTCATGTTTAATCAGAACAACAAAGTTATACAGTAATTCTTCTTTTTTTTTTCTCACCGCTTCTCGTTCCTCTATACGCTTCGTTATTCACACGTTACGCATAAGAATCGTGGCGCGCGGTATTTTACTTTTCCATCGAGCGAGAAGGCGGTACGGGTGCAAAAAAACGACGATCGGATTTTGCGCTATTCGGTATTTAAGCCATGATTTATTTACCTCCAACGAATGTAACCACGATTTCGCGTGTCAAATCAGTTTGACGGCGGTTCCTCGCCACTTTTATCGGCCGTCTATCTTTGCGTTAAGTGAATCTCTGAAAATCTGCGTGGGCTCGCCGGGTATCATCCTGCCGCGCTATAAAACACACGCGGTATGCCTGCAATAAAAGGTTTACTGCCAAAGGTCGCGGGATGTTCCCAGTTTCACACGGCGGAAAGATTGTTAAATCATAGATATTCCTCTTAATTTGCAATCGCACCGCACGGCGTAGCCGCATGGCACATCGTGCCGGGTTTATTACCGCGGCGCTCAGGTATCTCCAGTTTCAGTAACGTCTGCGCAAACACTGTAGAATCATAGACATCTCTTAGAACCTCGCGTTATACGTTGCGGGAACTCTCGAAACGTACGCCGAATATCGTGAAGAATGAAGAGCATTGGCGAAGTAACCAGACCATACTTACCATCAATATAGGCTTCTGCGTAGCGCTCGTTAAATCGAACAAAAAAAATAGTAAAAGTTTCTTAAATCGATGACAAAAAAAGTGTTGAAAAAATGTAATTAGAAAATTAGATTAAAAAATTAAATCTTTTCTTAGCAATTTTTAAAATTCAAAAAAGGGAAAAAATCGCTTTCTACGATTATAATCACGTTCTTTATCCGGATATATATTAAATGCACACACGATCGCACATATTACGATACATATTAAACACCGTTATTCTCCTACCTTCTCCTTCGCCATAGCGGAAAGTCGACGTTACGATCGATACTCGAGCACTCTCGACGAGAACGCGAAACTATACGAACTTGAAGATGAAAACATGTTTTTTCCGTTGCCTCGTCAGCGACGGGACGACATCAAAGTTGCCTCCCTGACCGTGATTTGCAAGTTGGGAATTTTCTCGGATACAAATACGATCGCTGCATCGAGGCACCAAAGGGATGAGGGGGGATCCGGAACGACGAGAAGAGCCGTACGTTATTTTCGCCAGGGAGCGGCAATTCTGGGCCGTTTTAAAGGCAGGGAATCATCCCCGCCGCGGTAAATATAGGGCCTCGATCGGGCACCTGCCGTGTAATCACTCGCGATAAGGAGCTGCCCTCCTCGCAAATCGCCTCGCAAACAAGCGATCCCTGTCAAAGAAGTCCGCGCGCACGAAGGTCGGCTTTCATAAATATCAGCCTTATCCGCGGCGCGTTTCTGTGCTCGCGAAGCTGGCTCGTTCTGTCGGCTTCTAATCTCCGAATAAATCCAACTTTAAATTAAACGTCGGCCCTCGCTTAAAAGGAAAAACCGCCCGACGTACTTGCCGGCCATTCCCGGGGAGGAGGGTCTTTGCCGCTTTGCCACTTTTCCCCATCCGGGTTATTCGTAATTATTCGTCTTTCAAAGGGGGCATCTTAACAATGCCCCTTAAAGTCCTGTTTGTCGCGATCCGAGTCCCAACGGTCGCCAAATTGGTCCTTCGAAAATCCTCCTTTTTAACGGCTTATGACTTTTTTGAAGGAGCTCGCTCCGAGCGCGGGGCGATTTGAGAGGAGCCAAAGGCACGACGAAAGGCTCTTTTGTCGTAGGATAGAGGACCGACTCTAATTACGTTAGATCGTACTATCCAGGATATTCCAGCTTCTAGGAAACATCTTAAAGCCTTTAACCCGTTAGGTTCTCCGTCAAGGAGGCTATCCCTCGATAATTAACGTACGAGTTATCCTCGTAATAATAATCGGCGCTCTCGCTCGAGTCGGAGAGGAGGGTAATTTAAAATAACAGTGGGGAGTATTTTTAGGTAGCCGGGATTTTAGACCGATCGTGATTCAGCGATAATGCTATCGCGATTCCATTTTACTGTAACCCGTTCCCAAGCAGGGTCATAAAGGTGTTTATGTATCACGATTACCATAATACTCCGGTGCGAGCGTGTAATAGTCACCCAGTGTCGTAACTTAGGCTAATTACACCTCGATACTTATTCGCTCGAACTAGTTTCCAAGTGTGTATCACTTTTTAGATACCCTCCGCGAATGCTCGCCGCATTCCACAATGGCTTCGCTTTCTGGTCGTATCGTTTATTAACTTTGATAATCTTGCTTTATCGGCCGGAATGTTATTCGCGATCTGGTTTCATGAATGGAAATATTTCCGTCCGAGAAATGCCGTTATTACCAACTGCCGGGAAATGAATTCGATAGCATCGCGTTTCCCTCTCTACATCAAAATCGCCTATATCCATTTACGTCCGTTGCATTAATAAACTGCAGAAGTAAGCGCAACACGGCGGACGGTTAATACGAGGAAGAGCGCGCACGTCGCTGGAAAAATACGTCGCTCACGAAAATTGCTCCGGCTTCTAACGTACGTGCAACCGTGTATTTCTCGGGAAGTTCTCATTTCAGGCTCGCTCTTTTCACTCGACAGCAATCCCGGCGCCCTTCTTTCAGCCAAACCCGTTTCTTCCCCAAGACTTTCTCGCATCCGCGCCATTAGGAGGACTCTATAGAGGCGGAAGACGCATAAAAAGAGGCGTTGCTAATTCGCGTTTCCCGTTGCTCGTCGCCTTTTTGGCAGATGTTCCGCGGTACCCGCCAATTCCCCCGCGCTCTTTTTTCTTTTCCTCCCAACCAAGGCCCGCGCAACATATTCGCGATCGTAGGTCCGCTCCTTGGCCGTGTCCTCCGGACCCCGAGATCGAGTTTCCAAATCGCTTTGAGAAATTTTATCGAGGCTTAATCGGCCCCCTCGTCCGGCCACTCGCCATTGTCGCGGGATGGAGACGAGAGGGTGATCTTGGTTGTCTCCTCAAAGGAAGAGCGTAAGGCTGCAAGGAATAAAGGGAAAAGCTCGAGACGCCGTAAAAACAGAATTATACCTCGGGCGACGGTTATCAAAGCGGGCGCATTCGAGTCGGTGATTGCATAAGTCGACGGCGTACCTGTCGGATCTTACGCGACGAAATCAGGTCGGTTTGTCGCGCTACCCTTCTATAGCGACTTGATGAAGTCCTATTTATCCTTCGGGAGAATGGTAGGGGTAAGCAACTTGCACTTCGTATTACATTTACGATGTGGATGTTACTCGAGACAGCTCCATTCCGATCGGCGATGCGAGCGAAGTGCGAAGGAGTGCCCCTTTGAAAGTCGGACGTGATACTGGATACTTAATAAGCGCTCTTTGTAATGTTTAATATATTGGTATAGAGGGATTACGAGAAGATCGTTGCGTTACTTTTGTCAATGTGTTTGTTTAATTGTATATCTTTGAGGAAGATCGAAGAATATCGCGGATTAGGAATTTTTATCGGCGTGCGTTTTGCGGTTTGCGGATTACTTTCGCGACGGAGCAACGTGTAATAACGCGTGGCAGTATTTTTAACGCGACAGCCGTGGTAGAAGAATGAAAAATCGAAGAATATTTCCCAGGGAGCGTTTCTGCGATCAATAAAAATACTCTGCGACGTGCGCAGGTATTAAGCACGATCCGGAAAAAGTTATTCTCACTCTGGCATAAAGTTTTATAACCAAGGAAGCACACGGTGTGGCTTTATTTTTCGCGATAAGATTTCCTGCGAAACAAGGTTTTTTTCGGCCGTCCTTGTAAATCAGGCCCGGCCAGTCCAGATTGCGCCACGAGCCGCATCGAGGATCTAAAAATCTCCAAGGGCAGTGCCTAAGTGAGAATAACCGCGATTTTCTTGCAACGTTTTTTTCTCTTTTTCTATATCTAGCTTTTCGTCCAGCTATATGACGAATTTCGTACTCACCGATTTTGATCCTAAGCGATTTGCGAAATGATCAAAGTTCTGCCTAAAATCGGGGGATCGATCCAAGGGAAGGCTTCGATCGACGATCGTCGATCGCGATAATCCGCGAGGAACGTCCTCGCGGAATGATACGTGCACACGAACGAACTGGAAGGTGGGCGAATCGATAATACGATTTAATTTCCCCGATAGAAGCCGTGGTTACGTTTGTAGCGGAGCTCGCAGCCGAATTAATGCAGAGGGTCACGCTAATCAGCAGAATGCAGCGCGTTCCGAAGATTCGGGAGACTTTATCGTTCCTGCGCAGTGCAGTCGGTGTGGCGCCGACTAATTAGACCGGCGTTCGTTGATCCCGAACGGTTTTGCCGAATCCGCAGAGTTCGTTTTCGCGTTGTTTTCCGCCTCCGCGTAACTCCTCGCGAATATTCGCGGCCGGATTCTCAGGCCGGGTTGCGCGTCGTCACTCGATACGCCTTCATTAATTGGAACCGGATACCAACCGGGTTGCATTCAACCGTCCGTCTGGAATTCAGCCTGGATATTGGAAATTTAGAAAATCCAGGCTGCAGGGTATCGCTGGCAATGTTTTTAGAAGTTTCAGCCCTGCGGTCTTTGCGATATATTGCGTGGTTCTGGTATATTACTAAACTCTGATTAATTTAACAATGGATATCTCTTATTCTTCTTACTCTATATTATTAATATTTTATTTCGTTTCGTCCAACGAGCGATAGTATCGCGAAGATGGAATTACTGTGAATAGAGAAACTTTAGGATCGGTGGTCTTTATACGATTAGAGCTCGTAGAGTCGAAATGTTGATCGCGAATAAGGCAATTTGCAATTACTCCAGCTCGAAACCACTGCTCGCTGGAGTATATGAAACAAGCTGACCCTCGATACCGATTTGGTGGCACGATTACTTTGGCCAGATCCATCGTTTTAAGTGAATTTCGAGGTAGACTCGAATAGGTCGGCCGAATCGAAAGGTATCGCCATGTTTACGATCTTCATTGTAAAATGTAGCGGCATACCGTTCGCTCCTTCTTTAATTTTAAAAAGACAGTTGAGAAATGTGGCAATATTTCCCAGGGTCTCTAGTGTATTTTGGTAAGGAACGTTCCAGGATAAGGGGAATGATATAAAACTCGAAATACTCGGGTGCGGGCCGGTAAACTGGGTCACAAGAACTCTTCGTTACTCGAGAGCTTGAGAAATGAACTTTATTCGAATGATTCGACGGTAAGCGTACGCTCTTCTTATTTTTATCCTACTCAATTCTCCGCATCGATCGCACCGGTTACTTAGTCTAAAATCCATCGTTCAAGGTGCATTTCGAGCGCTCGGCTCTGCACGGAAATTGATAGGCGAAATTCGAACCCGGATCTTTCTCTTGGAAATCCAAGGCCGTGCCTGTCCTCCGCGGCCAGGCGTTATGCTTTTAATCGGACTCGCTCCAAAATCGTGCCGAACAGGATCCTCCTCGCGAGCACTCCTTTTCTTCGACATTCTTGCACACATACCCAAACGCGCGCACACACACACGTACACACACTCCCAATTCTAAAGCAGATCCCGTCCACTCCATGGACAAACCCATTTTCCTCTTTCCCTTCTCTTCCTTCTATTTCTCTCGAGTTCCTTTCAAGAACACAACGCCTCGCCCGGTTTCCAAGCTTATCTCCCGCAGGAGCGGAGTAGCTCCTCGGAGTTCGGGACAAATAATCGTTGGCGCGCGGTGCTCCGCGTCGATCATTAATGAGCATGACCCGAAATTATGAGGCTCGTAATCATCGTCGACCATTAGACAGGAGCGTCTACCTGCTACGTAGGTGCCCTCATAGATCACGATCGGTGGTGCCGCCCGATTGGAGCCCTGCCAGCGGTTGCACGGCTCTTCCTTCTAATCTTCTTCCTCCCCCTTGTCCCCCTTTTTTCGCGACCCCCCCCCCCCCCCCCCCCCCCGACGAAATGGCGCGGGCACAATCCGTACCTTTTTGTACCTCTGCGCGAATTCGAGCGTGGCTCGAAGGGAGAGGAGACGAAGAGAGAGAGAGAGGGGGGGGGGAGGAGCATTGTCGGAATCCTAAGGGGTGGCGGAGGTGAAATGCTACTTTTATCTCCGCCGCGGTTTCCTCTTGAGCCTCAAGCCGACCGCGCACGAGTTCGGCCCGAGGAACCAGAATACTAAAGGCTTGGCCCCTCCGCAGCGGAGCCTCGGTCATTGTAAACGGATCTTTCGACAACCTTGATTTATTTGCCTCGCCTAAGTGCGACTCCCTCGATCCTATCCGGCGCAAATTATTGTTCTTTGCGTAGGAAAATGGAATTTGGAAGAAAAACGATTTAGAGATAGTTGATTGGTTGATGATGGATGATAACAAGTGGGGTAATCATTGGGTTGGAAAGGATTGAAGCTTTTATTCGGACGATTATCGAGGAAACATCGAGGAAAAATAGTTTTTGTCTACTTTTTAGAGTAATACCAGGATTCCGATTACTGCAAACGCGGATTTATAATCGAAGACTATATACTTTATGTACGATCTTCTTCTCCTTGACAGATTACATTGGAACGTTTTCATAGGGTTCAGAATGCGCGTTTGATGTTACATATAGGCTTTCCATCTTAGAAATCCGGCAAATTTGTGGATATTTATGGATAGCATAAGTCACGGTAGGTGTTTGATCGCGTTGGCCGAAGTTTCGCGTTTTATTGATAGGTTGCACAGGCCGAAGAGATATAGTCCTACATTAAGGATGAGGGATTCTGTATTATAACCCCCGATACGACATGCCGACACATAAATCAGACTTCCTATATCGGTAATTCCTTTAAGAAATTTGGGGATAGGGGCAAATTTTATTCATGAGTACGCTATACAAAATTGTGTTCCTACCTGTCGCATCATTTTTCGGCAAAGCCCGGGATACAGGTTCGATTCAACGTGGAATCCATTTCCAAAGCTTTCGAAGCAGGCGCGCGTGGATGCCGTAGAAAATTCCCAGCCGACCAACCATTGGCTATGAGGTAAACAAGGGCGCAGAGTTAACGACGACGAGCCCTTTCGTTCTCGCGGAGGAACGTATCGATCGTCGATGAGCGTAACGAAGCGACCGATTTTCGTGGCCAATGCTGGCCGAAATAACGTTTCGTTTCGTGCATAAACATCCTTACGCTCAAAGAAAGGTGAGCGTAGTGTGCGTGCAGTGCGTACGTGTGCGCGTGTGCGGTTGTCGGATCGAGGTAAGGGTACGGACTATCTTAAGCCGTTTTCTGAGATTAGAACGGAGCCTTGGAAATCGGGAGTAGTTAGGAGTAGAAGGTAGGATTGGCCAATTAAGATTTTGGTGGTTGGTAGGAGGTAGAGATGGGTTTGGAACACCTAACGCGTATATCTATGTGGGCATGTATATATAAACGGCCGCTCCTGATTGTACAGGGTGTACATCTCGAATATTAGCGATTAGATTATCTTACGGCGATAAGGCCGATAGAGGCAATAGTATTAACGACGTTATTGACAGTAACACTAGTAATGGCGATATTATCGGCGACAATCGGACGGGAGGAGGATGTAACGTCCGGCAAACCTTCCTCTGCATCATTTATGTCTTCGTATTATATCTCATTAACGCCGATAATAGTCCGACCCATTTATAACATGTGGGCCAGCATCGCGATAAGTAGGCATACGTGTGCACGCTGCCGCTAATCCCCCTTTTTTCTCGGTCGCCTGTAATCGCGCGTACAGGCCGTTGAATAAGAAAATCATATCCCCCGCGTACATTTATTTACCAATATCGCGGATGTGATATTAAGAAATCCTCGATGCTCGAACCAGTTAAAGCCGCACTGCTCGTCTTCGAAGATGCGCGAGCACTGATCGAAGCTTAAAAAAAATCGAGGCGAGTGGCTTGCTGAAATTATTGTTCGCCCCGATGAAGCCTTTTCAGCCCAATGATGCCGTTTGGCGTCATTCGTATAATCTGCTTCTACTATTCGAGTATCGCTAATTTGTTTTTCTTCAACGTATAATTTTTTTTATTAAGAAATAATAAATTGGGTTGGAAAGGATCTGAAAACTTAATTTTCGGAAAGATCAACTTTTTTTATTGAGAAATAATAATTTGGGTTGGAAAAGCTTTGAAAACAATTTCACGAATTCCAAGCGGACCATCGCTCACCTCTACGACTACTATCCGCTTCTGGAACACAGGCTTACGTGGAAAACGCGAGGTGAGCCATAATCCCGACGTTAGAAAGTAAAGGGACTCGTCGGTTAGAGGGGATTAAAGAAATGCCAGAAGTTCCACTTGGGCGATATTTTCTTCTCGCGGCTCAGGCCAATGATGCGCGGCCAGCAAATCAGGCTACTAAGCTCGTGAGCCTAGTCTCCGGCCATTCGGGCTTGGCCTGTAAACGGAAATAGTTCCTTCCAATCAACGTGCCGGCCTCTCTGCATTGGCCTTGATTTATTTACCCGATCGCAAACATTCGGCCCTGATTTACTCGTCTGCGTTGGCCGCTATTAATTTATGAGACTGTGACGAGCGATCCTCGCGAGCCGAGTTATACGTTTGTATCCTAAAATCGATTTGAATTCGGCCGATGAATTTCGGTGTTCGATGTTTCGGTCATTTATTTTGACCGTATCTCGCCCATTATGGCTCGAAATAAAGGTCGATAATTATCGAATGTTGTCGAAAGACCCAAATAATTGGACTATTTATGCTTTAACGTTGTACCTAAAACAGAATTGTGGCTCGTGATTTGTGAGTTTTAACCTTCGAGCGAAATAATGTTCCTCGATGTTCCGCGCGGATCAATTTTTAGACCATGCAGAGAACTTTCCTTAATCTTTTACTACTCCTGAGACGTGAATCATTCCGTATTCCGAAGTTCTATAACGAGTCTGCTCTCAGAGCGAGTTGCTGCTTCAAAATTACCTTTAAAGTTGAATATACGTGATGTGCTTTGTGTTCAAACTTTAAACTCGATTATTCTACATCCTCCTACGTGTGACTTTCGAATTAATGGACGTATCGATATTTCTTTCAACGATCATTTTCTTATACTTCGTGGCGAATAATTAAAACCACGATAACTTCTGAATGAGCGTACGTACGAAACCGTGGGCTCGGATTTTTCAAAATTAATAAATCTCATAGCGTCACTAGTTGTGAGTAATTTGCACGAGTTGTCATCGTTCCGAGCGTGATTTATAAATCCAGAAACTAATAGAGGAGAATCCACGCAAGAATTGATGACCACGGTTTTTCTCGGAACGATGTGCGGGTGACACATTTCCGAACGTTGATGCCTCTATACGTCGATATGTTTGCACTCTATTCGCTCGCGGTGAAATATTTTTTTTTTGCGCTCCCGCCTTAATTGGGAAAACTGCGATGTCGTGAAAACCCAAAGAGAAGAAGTCGTTTCGCGCTTCTTATTCCACGTACATTCTCGGTGCTTTTTACTCTGCAACGCGGATCCTTTTTTGGGCAGACCGTCTTAATTTAAGGGGATAAAAGATGTGAGGTACGAAAAAGTACGATAACGTCTAATGAAATGGAATTTTCAATACCCAAGGAAAATAATATTCTTTTTATAGACGTCTACGGAAAATGATAATTTTTAAAGAGAAACTGGTATACGCTGGTCGTTCGAGAGACTTTTGGACGATGTTACCTCATGCTCGTGTTTCTCATGGTTGAGGTAGAGTCATTTCTATCAAAATAACAAAACCAGCTCGACCGCTTTCGAATCCGTGTTAGATCCTGAGCCGTGGCTAGACGCATTCCAGGAAACGGATCGTTCACCTGCGTTCTTTGGAAAAAAGGAAAAAAAAAGGAAACCATGTCCGAAGAAGCAACGTGCGACGACACTTCCGAAACTAAATAAAACAGCAAAATTAACGAATCCACCTGCTCTCGATCTCCCTTTAATTATTTTCCACGATTATCAATGCCCCCCGTAAAATCGCACGATAATACACCGCATTACCTCACGCACCATTTCCATAACATTCATTTAGAATAGAGGGCCGTACCACATTATTCCTTACGAAACCTCCCAATGTTTTCAATATTATTCGCGCAGCACGATGCACGATTATAATTTAATCGCGGACAGGTAGGATTAGCCACGAACATCCCGCATTGTGCATCGCGCACAAATTACATCAGCGCGCATTTTCCGTAAAAGCAGAATGGAAATTTGATACACCGAGCGAAAAACGAGTCCGGCCGGCCATAATCGGTCGCGAAATCGGTTTTTCACTGACCGGAAAAGCTGCCGAATTTTCTGCCCGGCCGATGGCGGCAACAAAACGGTCAGAGCGCCGGCGGTCGTCATCGTGTCACCGTCATCGTTTCCTGACCAGCCGGTCTCCCCTCCGTGGGACACCCCGGCGGGCTCTGGCTCCTCTCGCTTAAAACCCATGTCAGGAGGGTGGCGGCAACCCCTTTCGACGTGGCAGAGGGGCGGTTATCGATTCCAACGGCCTCCCCGCCCGGCCCCTTCCGTATGAAAGGGCGTCAGGAGAAGCGTGCTGAAGTGTGGAGCATCGGTTTCCTCTTTCGCTCTCTTTCCCCCGCCCCTCGCCCCCCTTCGCTCCTCCACTTTCCAGGTTTCCACGTTATTCTCCATTGGCTCTGTCTCTCCGTCTCCCGTCTCTCCATATCCATCTCCGTCTCCCTCGGCCTCGCGCTCTCTCCTTGCTCCGCTCGGTTCAGCCGGTTCGCCGTTTCCCTCCGTCGCCGCACACCGACCGTCCTCATTTTTCTCCTTCATATCTGCCCCCGTTTCGCTCCTTCGTCTCCACCTTCATCTATTTTTTCCCTCGCTGCACGCTCTTCGAGTTGCTACTTTACCGATTTCTAGATTATTCTGCGTATGTCTATCTGCTTCTTTTCCTTTGTATCGGTTCTTTTTTCGGAGGAGGAGATGCAGGGAGTGGACGTTTACTCGATTCCTCGTCTTTTATACTCTATAGCGATGCTGCTTGCGCTTATGTTTATAGCTGTAAATATTAGGTCGATCTTTATTCATTCGTTGCGATATCGTTTCTCCTTCTTCGATCCGTTTCTTCCACTCGCTTCTCGTTGGCTCTCCTCTACAATCTCTCCCTCCGTCTTCTTTACTCCGTACCCCGGGTCGCTCTCTCTCTCTCTCTCTCTCCTCGCCACCCTCGTCCATCCTTCTTCCTCCTCTTACTCTCCCGCGGCGCCCTTCTGCTCGCGCCCTTCCTCGCGTCCGCTCTGGAGCCTCTAAAAACAGAACGATCGGGGAAGGAGGACCGGCATATGGCCGCTGCTCCGAGCCTCCGAAGCGGCGATGCGCAAGATGCGAGAGCGTCCTGCGAACTTTCGACGCCGTTTGGACGATTCGAGCTTCCGTCTAAAGTCCCGAGAAATACGTAATGGGAGAGGGGCGTGGAAAAAGCGGGAGGAAGTGTTCCTTGCTTTTTAAAACACGAGCCCCGGCTACGATCGGCGGGTGACAAACGATACACGTGCTCGAGTATCGATTACCGTAGTCGACGCTCGAACCATGCGTCCGCCACGGTTAGGCGACTTGGTGTCGAAGTTGATTTTTCCCCGGCGAGTTTTATTTCGACTCGGCTGTTTCGCAGATTCTTTTGCGCACTGCTGCTCATCCCTTTTTCAGGACGGACGTGCGAAGGTTGTTATCGTTACACGAAAGAGCGGGCATTGTTACGGCTCTCGTTCCGGGCTGTTCGTGGTAGTTCCTTCGACCGGCGAATAAAGAGTGGACGGCTGTCGAAATAATAATCGTTTGCGCGAGGAGCAATGGTTCTCTTTTGGAAACTGCAGTTCATCGTAGAGTGAATTTTTATAAAATGTTTGCAATTTTTTAATGTGCGATACAAAGCGCCCGTGCATAACCAACGGCTCCGATGGCTTAATATATGGGTATAGACTTTGACCCATAAACCGTAATGCTAAAATACGCGCTTATCGGTTGTGAATTTTTCATGCAATACGCTCGCGGTATTCTTGGTAAATGTGATCTTAATACCGTAGACCGCAAATTGCACTTAAAGCTATTTCCTCACAAAACTCGGCGGATTTACGATCAAAATATATTAAACTCGATGTAACCGAGTATAATAAAACGTTCGTGCACAATGGAGCCGCGCATATACAATGCAACGAGAAGTAACAAGCGTAGTAACCATTATTGCGACCATTCGAGTTTCCGAACTAAACTGGGTGACGACTTTCCGTTATCCTCCATACGACACTTTGTAGAGATTAATAGGAAGCATTTAGAGTCGGTAAAGTTTAATTGCGTCCCAATCTCCGGCGGTACATATTATTTCTTCGATGCGAAACGTAAGGAGGGCTGTTTTTTATTTCATTGGCAATCGTTATAACTTTTCTTACCTCTCGAACGTTAAGCTCATTCGATTTAGGACTTATCGGTTTAACGCAGATCCCTCGACACTGGCGGTACAGTGCTTATGCATATAGCATCGAAAATTCTCCAGAGGTGAATGGACGGAATTTAAACTCGAACCTTCCGCGTGGAAATTCAAGTTTCTATCCACCGCACCACCGTAACTCCATTACTTTATCAGTTATTTAGTACTCACAAGGAGTACCTCTCTCCTATACCTCTTCCCCATTCCAATGAGATCGGCCAAGTTTCGTAGGTCTACCTCTCCAACGAGCGTAACTAAAATATTAACCGCGGCTGGCCAGTCGGTTATGAGGAAAACGCATTCAAAGTTTGGAAAAATCTTACGATTCGGCGTATCTCTCACCGCGCCAGCAGCATTTCGGCCTCGAGATGCGCAATGAAAGTCCGGAAGAAACTTTGTAAGATCGACTCTTTCCTTCCAATTTCGATTTCCAGTTTTCGAGATTTCTCAGGATTACACCGCAGAGTGTGAACAGTTCTATCGCTCTATCGATATGTCGCCTTAATAATCTCCTTCTCCGCTCCAGCTACTCGATAGTCCAAAATCTTTTCCACGCTCAACTACGCACAGGAACCAATTAACATACAACGATAAAGCTTCTCCGCAAACCCCTGGCATATATATCTCTTATTACTTCCCTGTCTATAGATCATTAAGAAAATATATATCGTTCCACGATTCCCTGGCACGTTCCTTTAATAATAAACAATCCCGTACATTAACAGTCTTTCTTTAAACATATCCAAAAAATTAACCTATAGATATAGCACTAAAAATACATATGCGGTAGCTAAACCCGTCCAGAAATTAGCCCGTCGGTTCGGCATCGATGAGTCCACGAATGACGGCATCAGTAGCGAGACGTAGGCGCGGCTAACGATCGGCGTCGGGTTTACGCCGATGGAGAAAACCTATCGATGCAACGATGCAGCTGGCGGCGAATGATACAGGAGGAAGTTGCGCCGAGGTTGGCCCGATGAAATGCGCTCGGCGCGATAGACGTTCGCGGCGCGACGGAGAAAGTGCGCCTCCGTCGATGGAGAGAATATACCCCCGGTGCAAAAAGGGCATTGCACGTGATGCAACGAGGAGGAGAGGGCTACCGGCACGATAGCGGCTACGCCTCGGCGCGAAGGAGACAACGGGAGGAGTGTCTTGTTGCGCGAGGCAACAATAATGCAGGCACGACAAAGAGGCCCGGCTGCGGCGCGGAGGAAAAGGAACAAAGGACGGGCCACGGGAAAAGGAAGGCAGAAGCGAAGTTCATCCGCCTTGTTCGATTTTCGGTCCAAGTATCGCGCTGCTCCGGCTCGCGAGCTTTCCACGCGCGAGAAACGAATCGCGCTCGGACTCGATCGTGGAAGCAATGGATAGCGCTGCTTGCTTTCTTTATTTGTAATTCGAGTCGAATCCCAAATGGATCGAAGGCGAGAGAGGAGCTGGGTTTTGGTGCGACGTTTCAATTCTATAATGAGTGATCTTTGGGTACGTTAAATTAAGATACTACACTGGTACGGAAATCGGTTGGAAAATAAGATCGTTTAGGTATTCGAGATGCGAAGAGGAAGAACGATACGGTAAACGAGGAGATAAGCTGAAGGCTGCGTATAATATATCATAAAGAGGTAAACGAAACATCGTCCCGACCCGTCGCTCTTCACTCTCTTTATTTTCATATCGGAAACGCTTCTATAATAACTATAATAAATCGTCCGACGATTAATCACGATCGGTATAAAATATTACACCGAGCCGCAAACACGCCTAATCTATTTTTATTCGCCGCACGGACCGTCGATCCTGAGGGTACAAAGTCTGCTCGAAAGGAGTCCCAGATCGACGGACACGGCGGTTCCAATTCTTCGTGCCGCACCGACAACGAATCTCATCTACCTCGGGAGGTCGTAGCACCAAAGTTGAACGACCCCGCTCGTTTAAAGCCCAGAGTTAAGCGGGCGAGCCACAAAATCCCGGCGGTCCCGCCGCCGGTCCACCGGGTCCAAGAAAAGTCGAATGTTCGCGAAGGGAAGGGCGGAAGGGCCGAAGACGACTGGGGCAGTTGGATCCCGGATTCACCAGCGATAAACCAAGGGCTGAGAAACGAGGGAAAAGAGCGTCTATCCACGGACGTCGAGGCTGGCGCAATAGAGAGAGAGAGAGAGCGCGGTGGAGGAGGGAAAGCGGAGAGTTGGTGCAAGAGAAAGAGAGAGCGCGGAGGAGGAAAGCTGTGGCCGTTGGTACGAGAGAGAGAGAGAAAGAGAGAGAGAGGGGGGACGTCGTTGACGCAAGAAAGGCGCTTATCGCGCGTGGGAGAGACGAAGGTGGGTAGCGCGCGAGCGAGAAGGAAGAGGGAGAGAGCGCCTTGGGTGCAAGTGGGACGAGACTAGGGAGGAAAAGAATGCAGGCCAGGGGGTGCAGGCTGGACGAAGATCGAGGAAGGAGGAACGAGGAGGCGTATGAATTACAGAGACGAACGTTGGGTGGAGCCTCCTCTCCCTGCTCCCCGTCGGGCGTGGGCGTGGGAAAAATGTAATTATACTCCCGGAGCCTCGTCGGGGTGGTAGAAAAATAAGGAGAATTTAATATAGGGCGACTAATACGAGAAATACTGCGTGACGTCTGCGCGAGGAGGGAACCGTGCGGAGCTCTGCGGGGATTTCAGCTTTGCTCCCGATCGGATCCTCGCGCTGGTGTTTTCTCTGCGCCGCCCTCTCTCTTTCTCTCTCACTCTCTATCTATCTATCTATCTATCTATCTCCCTCTCTTTATCTTTATCTCTCTCTCTCTCTCTCTCTCTCTGCATCTCGTCGAGTCCTTCTTCCCCCCTCCGCCCCTTCCTTTTTCGAGTCGGCCGTAACCAAACGATCGATGGTTTTCCTCCTGGGCGCCATGTGCAATTAAACCCGCGGCTCGACGGACCGTGAATTACGGATTTGAATGTACGAGAATTCGAGCATCACTTCTGCTTAAACGCGGTTATCAAAGGCGAAGTGGGTAACAAAGGGGATATTTTTTCGATGAGGGAGGGCCGAGGGGCGGAATGAAAGGCAGGGAGGAGACGCGCTTTCGGGAGCGGCTCGTCGGTCGGGCGTGGAAAGAGAACCGGGGAAATGGTTCGAAACGGAGACAAGAATAGATATTGGTGGCGCAGTTAGGAGGATGGAGGGATAAAAGGAATACGGGGATTCGACGGGGATGAAGGATGGGTAAATGGAAAACAGGGGCGGCGCGACGATCGGGCGAAATGCGCCGATTCGGAATACCGGAAGAGGCGCGAAAGTGAGGGAATTTCGGAAGGCGGTTTTATAATCGCGGAACCGCGAGCGGATGGATCGGCGAGAGGCCGATACGAATATGGGCGGCGAGAGGAAGGGGCCGGGGGAGGGGGGGGGATGTAAAGGGATAGTTTGCAGTCAGCATCGACTGTCCAATCCACTCGTCTGGCTGCTCGTTGGTATGGCAAATGTTCTGTACACACAATTCCATCGTTAGTTAACAGACCGGAAATCTAGCTGGCGAATTTGAGCGCCGAACGGGGAAGCGTCTGGATATAAAGCGCAATATGTAAACGTTGCCGGCCACTTTTGAAATTAAATTTTAATAAGGTAAACTCGGTGCACGCTCTGCAGCCTGCATGCCGATATGCGACTGGGTTTAATGTTCGGCAATGCGTGCGAGTTTTGGCCTCGTCGATTATTACGTTGCGTGGAAAGCCATTTTTTTTCGATGGAGGAAGCGAAAGGAAGTATCATCGATCGTGGATGTACGACTTTTAGGGAAGGCTCCCCGTTAAAGCTGACTCTAATACGTAGAACTGTAACGGGCAACGTGCACTCTAATAACGAAAGTTGGCAAATAAATAAAATATAAGCGCGAAGGCACAATACTCTACAGGAAGCGGGAAGTACATCCGATAAATGGAATTGGAAAAACGAAAATGTATTGGAAAACGGAAAGAGGGGGAGAGAGAGAGAGGGGGAGAGATAGGGAGAAAAAAAAAGAGCGAGACAGTTTCCCGGATGAGGACTTCCCTGAAATGGCTCTGAATTTTGTGCGGATGGATATAATGCGAATTTATGTAACTACAACTGTTCGGAGTTTAGTGTGTTTTATTGCGAAGAATAACTCTGAAGTTACGTAGGAATTGTGGACATGACCGATTAAGGGCGGCTAAAAATTAATGTAAGCTGTCCAGAAGAAATTGCTAATATTATTAAATCCTTGACTTATCGATCGACCTTGGATATCTGGTAATATTTAAATATCTGATAATAACCGAGTTATCCTATAATCTCCGCTGAGAAACGCGTGGATTATCTGCGATTCAGCTTTTCCTTTGATTATTGTATATCGGATCGAACATTGCGGTGTATGAGCATCGATTAAAACAGCTATTACTATTGTCATTGTCCCTTTCCATTATTGCTATTGGCGTTAGAATTAGCATTGTGATATGACCGTACGACGCATACCCTGAAAGGATACAAATCCAGTTCCATCCTTCTGCAATCCGCTTCGGTTCTAATTAGTCTCGTTAGTCGTTTTTATGGTTTATCTTTAATCGCTTCTGTATTTTCAGCTTCTAGTTTGGCCTTACGAACGAATTGAAATAGTAATGATTTCAACCCCGATGTACCAATGGAACTCGAATAGAATGAGGTATATTTACATCGCTGGTGCCAATATCCACGGCAGTGCGAATGAAATTAAGGGTTATCGACGTGGATACATATTTTATATGACTTCTCAGGCCGTGTAATTACGTTTTGACATCGTGATTTAATCATCGTGATTCTCTCATGATCGTATCATGGGTTTCCCGATATCGAACTTTTTAATTTATCCGAGTTTTTCTAACGAAGATCGGTACAACATTTTTCGGCCGAAGATGAATATTAATTCTTATTAAACTCAATCAAATTATCGGTTTTATCCATCGCGTTCATTTGCGCACTTGCGTGCCGTTATTCCGATGCTTTTTGCATTCGCAATCGGCGTATCCATCGTAACAAAATAAAATACGTGTTTAGAGGATGGCGTAAAGTGGCCATTATTATTGAACAAATGTAGCAGCGCCGAAATTACTCGGTAAATTCTAGCAGTTGCCTTCCGCAATTTTGTGGAAATGGATTCGAGCAATTTTCGATTCGAGGCGCACGGAATAACCGGAAATGAGCATAAAATTGCTGTTAATATCAAGATATTCAGCAAAGTAGAGTGATCGGTAAAATACGAATTGATAGCCGTAAAAATGGCCAATCGTCGCTACGATGAGAGGATAAATGATGCGATTATATGCAGCTTACGATCCTCGAACAACATATTTTCAAAATATGACGGCGGTAATCTTTCCACAAATACGATATTTCTTTTTTACAAAGCCGAATTACATTTCATATCCGGCTTCTACAAACAAATGCAATGGAAATATTTGGTGCGATACGAGAAGCAGCTTACATAACGGTTTAATGATTATTTTTCATTAATTTATAAAACATTAAATACAGGATCCTACACGCGGATCATATTTAAAGTATTAAAAAAAAAAACTGGCACAACGTACGCATAGATAAACAAAGTAAACGTTTAAACAGACGCGTAACCGTCCAATCGATGAATACCGCCAATATCAATATTGCACCAGGATATTTTAACGCCGTTAAATACATTTCACGCTTTCATACCAAATTTCGCAATATATTTTTCCACGGAGAAAAGTTTATCGGTTAGAGTTACAAATAGTTAGAAATTCCATAACCATGCATAACGCGGTTCAATTTTTTTCAAGGTAAAACTTTTGATTAGTTAGATTATAATGCATTTTACTTTCCCACTAATATAAGCTATGAAGGATAAAACTTCCGCGTTAAACAGGGAATCGTTATTCCGTGATTCGTTTAAAGGCCAGTTTATTAATCCAAATGATCGTGAAGGACGCGCCATTTCTGTTAGTAATACGTTTAAACATTATCAAGGTAAAACTCTTTATCGTTTAGCTTCGAGCTGATTTGGGCTTTGCGCTGAAAAAGAGAGACGGAGATTTTCAGTATGGTAATTCCAGACCCCGTTTGTCATTCCTGGACATTTCCATAAAATACGCGCGATCGTGCATATACCTAATTCTGGTAGCCCAAAAATTCAGAGTGTCAAATCAAGGAAATTCCATTCGCAATGAAGCGACAGGTTATTTCGTTCCTCAAAGTCAAGGTTTAATGCGAAAAATTTCTACGGAGCGAGGGCTCCTCATTCGTTACGAATTAATCTTTTTCTTTCTTTCTTTCTTTTTTTAATCAAGTCTTTGGCGAATGTCGAAAAAGTTGGGAGCAGATCGAGCCGAGCTCTCGGCTCGTTTCCACGCCAGTTTGACAACGCTTCGCGAGGCGACAGACGCGGAGAATCGCGAAGTGCGGGAATACATCGAATATCCAATGGCGTATGATCAGAATGACCCAATTAGAAGTTGCGGGGCCCCGGAAACGAAGCTGCAACTCCTATGCCTTCGAGTTGGCACGTTCCGCCCGGCCCACCATGTAAACTCGCTTTCGAATCACGTTACCGTTATTTCGAGCTACGAACAACGTGACCACCCCTCCATCCACGCGGGGCAAATGCGCCTATCGATCGTAATATTTAACAGGTTGAGCACCACTCGTCCTATCGGGGTACGGGAAAGGCGTGCTCCGATGCCATACGTGCAGGCCGAAGGAATAAAAGGACGCGACTAAAATGCGCTTCTCCGCGGGCCTCCGCGCCCCCTCTTCGCGCCCTCCTTGCAGGTATAAACGCATTGCGTAAATTACTCGCTCATCGATTGGCCATCCCCGCTGGAAAAAGGCATTACCGGACGAGGTGTGAAATATCGATCGTATCGTGGAAGTAAAGAGCCCCGAGTCGATTTCCAAGGTTCTTACACCACCCCAGCTAACTTCCACTAAAAACTTAGTTACGGTTCCCTTTAATCGCCTCTCTCTCTCGGCGAAAAACTAGCAAAACCCATGCGCCAAGCAGACGCGCCGCTAAATTCGGAGAAGCTTATTGCCGCGATTAAGCGGAAGGAGCCGGGGGGAAGCGAGGTTCGTATCAACGCCAAACAAGCGGTCGCGATGATACCGCGACGATCTTTATTTTCCTCGCAAATCTCATCGCGCCTCGCGAGAAATATCCTCCATTAAGAGGAGCTCCAAGTGTGTTTACAACCCCTAGCGAGCGGAATTTATACGGATCGGCCGAGCGGCGTAGCCGAGGAAAGGCTTGACCGTAACTCGAATCGAGCCCCGCGGGAGGGTGCGGTCGCGACACGGTGCGATTCCGGGAAAAACACAACGCGCTGGAATAAAGTTTCGTCGCGGCGCTGGCGCCCCTCTCGCGCGTCGGTCGATGCCAGGGCGACCGTTAAAACGTCAAAGGCACCAGGGCGATACGCCGAATAATGACCCGGTCATTATCGCCCCCGGGCCAGCGATGTAGCCTCCCTATTGATCTAAACACTTTAGCGCGCCGCCGGTGGTTGCGATATTTGAGCGGAGCATAAATCGGCGGGCGAGACATAATTCTACGGTTTCGCTGAAAGGCGCGACGGCCGTTTCATTTTAATGGAAATACGATATAAATCCGGGATAGCCCCGTGGCTTTTTCCCGGCGATACGCCGCCGTCGCCGATTTATCGCGCAAATGGGCATCAAGCGCGGGATGATTTAATTTGCATATTCGGATGATAATGGAAGCCGTGAAATCGGTGGAAATATTAACGGGCGGAGGGGCGGGGGGGGGGGGAGTGGGGAGGAGTCCTGCGCGATGCGTCGCCCGGTGGATACGATGAGATTTACCGTATCACTCCGGGATGCTGCATTGTTTCTATGCGTTTGCAGAAGGGGACGTCTGCGAGGGGATGGAAACGTCGGTCTACTTCTCTTTTCATCGCCCCTCCTCCTCCTCCCGCCTCTCTCTCTCTCTCTCACTCTCTTTGGGTCTCCCCGTCGCTCTGCCCCGCTCTATGCTAAATCGATGGCCCCATTTGCAAATAAATAACGAAATTACGTTCCGCCACATCGAGTGAATTCCGTCGTGCATAATTTCCGCGGCGATGATCGCTTTCCAGGATAACGCGGAGGATCGCTCTTGGGTGTTTTTTCGCCGCGGCGATCTTTCTCGGCGCTACCTCGGCATCCGCTCGCTCGTTCGGCGCGGCCGATCGTAGGTATAACGGGCCGCGCGAGCTTGGATTATACGTGTATCGATGGGTTATATCCGTACCGCCGGTTATCCGATATTCGAAGTGGAAAAAGTCTGAGTGGCAAAAGTCAAAGTGCCGCCGACAATCCTGTGCGCGCACGGTGTACAGTGCGATTTACAGAATTAGAACGGGTTATATTTAAAGCGCCGATAAAAATAGGGAAAATGTAAGCGCGCGAGTCCTGCTGCACGCTTTTTTCTCCGATTATTTTCGTATCCGATGCATACGCGTGTACGTTAAAGAAGTATAGTTTTGCTCGCTGGGCGTTTCTTTTCCTTTTTTTTTCTTTTTTGTTTTTTTCCCTCTTTCGATAAAGTCGTTTTACTCGCTCTAACGTTTGACGGAGTAAAATTGCTGGCCGCGCGAGCAACGCGAGCAAAGGATTTATCGTATTTACGACGTACGATACGCGATTTGCTTTTCCAATCAAAACGGTATGCGCTGCATCGCGGATGCAAAAGGTACGTGAGCGATTATCCGCGTAAAAATAATCCGCGGGAAATAAATTTCGATGGAGGACATAATTCGTTCTGCCATTTTTAGAGGTTCAAAGTGTTAGGCATTCTTCGTGCACCGTAATAATCCGTTGATTACATTATTCTTTCTTTAGAAGATTATTATTCTAAATACTAGACGAATTATTCGAAATATTAAATTGGACAATTATCCTCCACGATTCTGGTCAAGATACAAACGCATCTGTTTCACTATTATTGGGCAAGGGGAGGAAGAAACAAAATTGACCTCCCCATTCTCGACGATGGAAGTCCATCCGTTTGCCATCCTCTTGAACGAGTTATTCGCATCCGAGCGAAGGTCCAATTATCCTTGGCTGCGTTTGTCCCAGTGATACGCATATTCCATTTATTCCAGCGCAGAACGCGCCGTCCTTTGCCGGCTATCGGCTCTGGCCGTTCATTGTACGTAAATCGCCAGAATGAAGCCCGTGCCGCGCCATTATCGATGGCGCCGGTTACCCGCTCTTCTTTCCTCCCACCCTCCCCCTTTTTTTCCTCCTTCCTGCGGAACAAGCGGAACGAACAACGCGTAGGCGGCGCGAACAAATAGACAGAAGTGAGCCACGGTTTTATTTACCGGATCGATCGGCCGATCCGCGGCTGGGCGCTTCGCCTAGGACGCGAAAATACGGCCGAAGGCGCCGCGGACTTCGTACCTCGTTTCGTCGTTGCTCCTTTGCTCGTAAGATATCAGGTGTGCAACTTTGCCCCACTGATTTTTTTTATAGAGGACTATAGCGATAAACAGTGGTAGAAATAATAGTTTATTGGATAAACTCGGGCATCTGTCAAGCCAACCCCATGGAAACGATACGTGCCCGCATCGTAAAATCATTTTCGAAGATGCAGAATTGGAGGCATTGAGGCGTCGAAGTCAAGTAGTGGATAATTGTGGTGGACAACGCTTTGAATCCTAAAGGTATAAGTTTCTTACGATAGAGCCCCGAATTTCGGGGAAAAAACGGCGGATGCAAAGTTGCACACCTGATACAAGTGGAGCGCTTTGGGGGAATAGGAGCGAATGCACGGAGCGCGGTGCGCTCTCGATAAGAGCGGGAAGGCGAACAAAGGAAAATAGACAAAGGTGGAGGAGAAAATAGGCCGAGAAGCGCGGCGGTCAGTTCGCGTTTTTACATCCTAGACTTCGGTTGCGGTCACGGGCCATCCGGTTATGTTGCGTGTTTACGAACCTCGTAAGTCTTCGTTCGTGCTTCGTGTACGAAGGTTTCCTTGGCTCTCCTGCGTCGTTCCTTTATTCCGCGCGCTCATCTTAATTGCGAAGACCCAGATTGCGGTACTGCTTCTCGCGTGGTTCTTCGATATTCGGCATCGACCGCCAAGGTCGCTTGATTTATTCTTTACACTTTGCACCGAAAGTGTATGGAAGGAGCAACATTGAAGACACATTGCACGCTTCTACACGATTAACGTTACACTGCTTATACACACCGAGAAATTTAAGGTGGATTCGAACCGGAAGAAACGCGAAGGTACATTTTCCTGGGAAAATTCTCCAAGGGCGATGGGCGAGAGTCGAGCTCGGATCTTCCACTTGGAAGTCCGTGTCTCTAAGTATATATCCACTACACCATCGCTGCTCCATTCGCTATTCTCGAGGAAGAAGGGGGCGATCGTGAATTCCTCGTGCTCGATGAGCCGCAATTATCTTAGTTCGGTATCCTTCACGCAAATCCTGAACTTGTGTGCAGTCACGAGCGAAGACGCCGCGACGGAGATCTTCCCCTTAGGAGCAGGAACGCGTTAATGATGACCAAAAACGCTGTGAAATCCACGGATCTCGGTTAAACTACAAACTCGCGAGATCTTTTACATTCCAGGAATTGTACGAGGCTTCTTCATTCCTGTTTTCATCGGGGATATTACCGAATATCTTCTGCGCCATGTTTGCTGCTTTTTCACCTGGAATTATTATCTGGTAACACTCGATTTCCGCTGCGCGTATTTTAAGACAATAAACTGGTTGCGATGCACGTTTAAAAATTTCTAAATGACTCCGAGCTGTTTTCGATGGAGCTCTATAATAGATAGGAACATCGGTTGGCGGCTTGCGTAATTTCATATGCGCGAGTCCTCGCTCAGGTGACTTTCTCCTTTTGTTATCAATGGTGCGAAGTGCCCGAGCGCGCCTCGGAGGCTTTGCCTTAAAAATAAAGCCAGCGATGCTGAAGCGGCAAGAAGCAAGGTAAATCGAGCCGGGTCGATGCCGGACGATCTTAAACGACGAGTAACCTCGTTACCCCGCTCTCTATTTTCTAGGTTAAGAAATCACCGTCGGATTAAGCGGTCGCCTGTGCGAAAAGCGAGGGATGACATTAACGAGTTGACTGCTGGAAAAAATGATCGGAGCCACTCTCGACGAGATCGAATTATAAAGGGGCGGACGATTAAATTGCTCTGAAGGAAGAATTTATCGGAGATGCTCGAGCGTTCGGGATTCGAAATCATCGAAACGCAAGCTGACGACTAAAACGTATTCGTCGTACTGATATTGTCCTGTATTAATAACTGCAACGCAAACTCGGGCGGGAAATTAATCCCCGACCCTTGTTGCGCTTGTTGAGACGAGTTTCGGAATAAGTATCGAGCCATTCATACGAAATTCGGACTGTACGTATTTATGACGAGTACATTATTTGTCACGTTCAACAGTGAAAGCGTATTATTAACACGGTAAACGCGGTGTTGCTGATTCGTGCACAAAGCACAGCATTATCCGACCTTCCCTACTTTCGAGAAATTTATTTAAATTAGGAAGGATGATCTTATCGCGCTGCTGATTAAAATGTTAATCAAACGACTCCTTTGCATGGTGCACGATTTAAAAAATCGATATGCACAGCCGATAGATACTCTACTCGGGAAATATACGATTTCAGCTTTGCCCGGACTTTAAAACTTGCACCATCGTATTCATATTTGCTCCGAAATAATATCGAGCCACTTTAGATTCCGTCCGTGCGAAATTCCTGGGAGATAAATACGCAGCATAAAAATGTCGAACGTTGCTCGCGATAGAGCGAATTAATGGATCGTATTCGAGGACGTTGGCACTAGTAGGTCGGCGCATATAGTTTAGCATACAGAGAACAACGTACATCGAAGGAGCACGTTGGCTTGCAGCATACTTAAATCCACCGCGCATTTCAATTCAAAAGTCCAGAAATCGTAGGAGCATAGTTGCTCGAATAAGGAGGACGTGGAAAAAAAAAAGGCGCTCTTAGTAGCGAAGCCTGAACGGTTATATCATTTCTCGATTTGACTGGTAGAAAACTACGCGGGCAACCTCGATGCATTACCGCACTGTCGTTTAAGCCGACCGCGTTTAGTGCTCCGGAGCGTAAAGCGTAAAATAATTATTTCGACATTTTACGACATGTTTTTCTGGAGCGCACCGGAACTCTAGGATGACCCTGTTTCCCCTATTTCAACTCGCCAAGTCTACACAATCGAAGTATTCTCAGGGGAGGAAGGAAAACAGTTCTCGTCGAAGAAAGGAGCCCGGAAAAATCCATACCGACATCGCGCGACGCTCCTTCGCCCCTTGAATAATGTTTGCCATGCCTGTTTTATACAATTTTCTAACATCCCGGCGGATGCAGAGGAGAGGCGGTTACGTGGCGCAACTTACCGAATGCTTTTCAAAATGTACATAAAGTCGTTTGGCACGGGCGGGCGCCGTGCATTCGCAAAAATCACAAAGTCGTCCTTTTTATTTAAAGCTGAACAACAAGCAGTGGTCCCGTCTGATCTACTGCAAAACAATGCAGACAGGGAGGCGAAAACTCTGTCGCCCCCTCCCCCCCTGCTTTATGGGGTTCCATAAGGTTGTAAATCTCGTTCGAAGTAACAAAAAAAAAAAAAAAAAAATTTGGCGTGTTGCAAAATCTGATTTCCGCGATGACAAAAAAAAACGAGAGAGAGAAATATTCAACGATAAATTGCCGCCGGGTAAAATATTTTCACGGGCACAACCGTCTATGCGACGTGAAGAATATAATGTATACGCTGCATTGTACTTTGGGATGAATAAACGATTAAATCTGCGCGACGCGGCGGAACGATAAGCAATATTTTTGGAGAATGAATATCACGTCGGGGCGGAGAGAAGTCGGAAAAGGAGTAAATTACTCGAGACCGTGAGGGATAGGTATGGTGTCTTCCATTATTCTGTTTGCAATAGATAGCGCCGAGCGTCTGCGGCGCATAATTAAAAATATCGGCCTCCTCGGCCGACGCGAGCCGGTGAATGCGACGTTTCTGTAAAATTCTATGCATCCCTGAACACATCGCGGTCTCGGGAAACGAGTGTTCGTTGGAGTTCGTCTGCATAATCCAACGGAGGATCGCTACTTTAACTACCTTCTCAACCTGGCGATGGTTTCCAGATACAATGACAAATTGCGATCGATATCTCTCGGCGGCGTTCTCGGAGAAAATTGCGTTTTGCACGACACCTAGATGGAGTATAAAAATAAAGTGCATTCGCTGTATAAGCATGTAATCCGCGTATCTGCGGGCACGGTAAATCACTATCGCGTATTCATCATGCCGATAGGGCGACTATAAAGGAACGTCGGCGAAGTGGTTCCTTCGAATAATGCGGTATATTTTTTTCAATCCAGGAATACCTGCACAGTGCACGTACTCGCGGTATCTCGCATCGATATTTTTGCACGTGCGCCCATAGAATTATGCGATGAAGGTATAAAAACGTCGGAGATTTGAGTGATGCAAAGTAATGAGGTACGTCACTGATGTACGATTTTTTATTAACCGTAAATTATGTTCAATTATGTTATTTACGGTCGCGGAGATTTTCTTAAAAATTGATCAATGCGACGCTGGTTGGGCTGCCCGTTAATTGAAATGCACCTTTTACAAGGCATCCACCCTCTGGCATTCCTATATACGTACTTTCCAGGGACTTTGTATACTGACCAAATGCCTTGGGCAGGGCCCTCCAAACCTCGCTAACGAGTCCGTAAACAGATCCTAAAGGGAACATGCCATTTTCGTTATGACCTTCGTCCATTCCTCTGCCCTTTCCTTCCGAACAGCCATCGACATCGCGCTTCCCGATACTCAAAATTCACCCTTCACGATACTTGTATAATATTCAATAACACACTGTACACATAATCCTATGTGTAAAGTCATATATTTTTTTATATAATCATGTATCCTGGAAGTTAGCCTATCCACATCGAAGCTGATGCTCCCTGCACGTGATACTTAAATCGTATCTTATACGATATACGAATAAAAAAAAAATGACACCATATATCAATAATAATCCCAAACAAAGCGTGGTCCCCTAAGCCAGTACTTTTTCAAATTTCAGAGGCGGCCTCGGCGGACGTATCTGGTAGCCAGACGACGAACGGGACTGTCGAGGCCTTCCGCACGGCGAAGCACAGCCCGGCGACGGTGACGACGACGTCGTCCGCACCGAGGGCTGCCAACAGAATGGTCGCCTCGACGCACAACCTCGATGATCTCGGCGTGAGCCACCCAGCGAGCGCCAACAACGAGCGGCAGCAGCAGCAGCAGCTACAGGACAAGCACGGGCATACCTACAGGTCGGCCCAGACCGCCCAGGACAAGAGGAGCAGGCTGAGCAACGTGATAAACAACCTGAGGAAGAAGGTGCCGGACTCGAGGAGCTCGGACTCGCCGCGGAAGGAGGAGGACGACAGGAACAGCGTCGAGAGGAACTTGGAGACCCTCGAGAAGTACGTGATGACCGTGCTGAACGGCGTGATAAAGGACGAGGAGGAGGAGGAGGGGGGAGAGGTCGAGAGCAAGCAGGACCCGGAGGACAAGGTCGAGGAGTCGGGCAAGCTGAGCAGCGAGGTGCAGGAGGACGAGGACTCGAAGGGCCCCGGCGCCAAGTTCGAGCCCTCGAAGCCGAACGAGAGCAGAACCGAGGCCGCGGTCCTGCCCGTGGATCAGAGCGAGAGCGTCAAGCAGGAGGCGCAGTGCCAGGTCGAGCAGTCGAGCGAGAGTCGATCCGAGGCCAGGAGCGAGGCCCGCCTCGGGAAGCTGGAGAAGGCCGAGTGCTCGAGCGAGGCTGGCAAGAGGAGGATCGAGATGGAGGCCGGCCAGGTGGAGCTGGGCGGCTGCAGCGGCAAGCGGCTGGAGGCGGAGGCGGCCGAGGGGGTGGAGGAGGCGGTGACCAAAGAGCGGAAGGGTCCTTCCAAAGAGTCGAAAGCCGAGGATCGCTCGGAGGCGGCGAGGACGTCGCAGGACGTCGTGGAGGAGAAGAAGGAGAGCAGCCGCTCGCTGGGCACGCTCATAATGGAGAGGCTGAGCGAGGAGAAGGCGAGCGGGGAGAGCAAGGAGGAGCCGCGCGAGTTCGCGGCGGAGAATCCAGAGCTTCGAAGCATCTGCAGGGAGCTGCTGAACGACCTGCTGAACGGCATCAACCAGCTGATCGACGAGCGCCAGGACGTGGACGAGACGAGGACGTCCGAGTGCGCCTCGGAGGAGGCCTCTCGGGACTCGAGGACGAGCCAGGATCTCTCGACCACGAGCCTTCACTGCAGCCTACCTCTGGACAAGGTCGCCTCCGTGCTCCAGAACTGTCAGGCGAGCGAGTCGGTGGGATCGTCCGCCTCCTCCTTCCTGGCGTCCTCCCAGAGCCAGGCGAAGTCACCGACGAAGTCGCCCTCGCCGACCGTCAGGCACCTGTGCCTCTACTGCGACAGGAAGTTCCTGTCGATCTCCCTCAGGCAGCGACACACCGAGAGGGTCCACCAGCTCGGCGGTGGCAGGCGTTCCGAGAGAAACTCGAGGAAACCCTCGCAGAACTGCCAGTATTGTTCGGATAAGTGCGCGGAGAGTCTGGAGGGACTGTTCCAACACATGGTCTGCAACCATGCGGACAAGTATCACGCGTGTGTCCAGTGCTCGACGAGGTACCTCACCAGGGAGACCCTGGTGGGTCATATGAACGAAATGCACGGCTCCACCGTGGAGAGAAGTCAGCACCAGGTAAGGTGTAGGGCTTTGCGCTCGACTCAAATATCTCTTTCCCGCTAGAATTACGTTTGAACGTTTCGAACGCGGATGTCTTTCTACCGTCGAGTAATCGTATTATCGGTAATAATCGAGTAGATACAACGAACTTACCGCGAATCCTTTCATTCGTTCGACGCTCGCGAGCTTGTATTATTCGCGGGGAAAGAATCTCGGTGTAGCGCGTTTAATACGATTAAAGATACGACGTTTATGCCGCCCGATATGAATATTCTGTATATCCCTGCATCGACCTTATCACCGTACGATCCCTTAACCCCGTCGATTCCCACGAGCGAAACCTGAGCGTAATCGAAAAGCAGCCGGGCCACGGGGCGGACAGAGGCGTCCATACACCAGTCCCACATTTTCGCGCAGGAGAAGCTGAAGGACGCCGCCACGGCTTGCAAGGAATGCGCCAATCAGAGTCCCCGCGAGAAGCCGGAGATACTTAGTCCCAAAGAAAGAAGATCGGAGGAGGCCGATCTGGAGTACCGCGCCGAGTGCACGCTACTAAAGCCCGTCAGCTCCACGCCCAAGGACAGCTTCAGCAACCCTGGCAGCCCGGAGTTCGACAGTTCCTTCTACAGCAGCGTCAGCTGCAACATCCGCGAGAACCTGCTGCACCACCTCGATGGCAAGCTCCAGCCGAGCACCCCGTCGTCCACCTCGATGGCCTCCTCCGTGCTGGACGCCAAGCAGCAGCAGGCTCAACAACCCTCTCAGCAGCAGCAGCAACAGCAGCAGCAACAACAACAACAACAACAACAACAACAGTCCTTCTACGAGCACAACGTCAACCAGATCCAATTCCCCATCGACATCTCCTTGACCGCCGCGACGCCGGTCTACAACAAGGACTACCCCACGGAGGACTACGAGAACTCCAGCGAGTACGCCCAGAAGCCCGGCAAGAGCAGCAGATCGCACCCCCGCAGGGTGTCCTTCGAGAAGTACAATTTCCCCAGGAAGTACGACGGCAAGGAGCAGTGGACCTGCTCCATCAAGGACCTGAGCAAGTTCGACATCTCGACGCAGCTGTCCCTGAGGAAGAAGCAGCAGCTGATAAAGGAGCGAATCACGATCAGCAGGCTGCACCAGCTTCCCTTGCTGCAGGTGACCGACGTGGCTCAGACCAGCGTGGAGTCTGTGCTCGAGACGGTAGTCGGCCCCCAGGAGGGTTCCGGGAGTCAGGAGGACGTTTCCGGACGCAGGACGACGATCGAGGCCAAGGCGCTCGAGCAGAAGTCGGCCTGCGCCGCGAGCATCGAGTGCAAATCCGAGATCGGCGAAGGCTCGATCGAGGCCAAGGCGCTGGTCTTCGAGTCCACGGAGTTCAGCGTGGAGTTTGGGAACTTCATGAGACTGAGGAAGTGGGACGAGGCGGGCAACGAGGCCGCCAAGACCCAAGAAGTCGTCTACGCGGAGCTAACCGGGGAATGGTCCAGGCCGAGGATCTACATCTGCGGCGCCTGCGCCTCGAAGCACGTGAGTTCCTCCTTGCGCTTTTCCTTTTATACGCGCTATCGTGATTTTGCGCAGAGTAGCACTATATATATATAGACGGGGATATTTGGAGTTTGGTGCGCGAGGCGTATTCTCGGCCGTTTGGAGGTAAGAATATCCCTCGTGTCTCGAGAATCTTTATCCGCGCTTTTAACGAGACACGCTGAAAGCGCTGCTCGAAGGAATCTAGGAAAAACGCGATTCGGCGCGATGGACGATTAGTGTATCAACGCGATGAATTAGGATCGCGTTTGTTGTACGTATATATCGTGGGTGGAGAACGTCGGTTCGCTGTCTAGATGGATGAATTATTTGGAAGTAGAGGCAGTAATAGCGGGGCTCGCTTCCTTCTCTTCTTCGCGTTTCCAAGAGTTTGGCATTAAATAACTACTTCTCGCTCCTCGAAGAAGAAGACGTTGGTTCTTTAAAATCTGTACCAACCAGACGGACTTCTTCTTCCTGTCGACCCTTGTTTAAGCTTGGCACACAAAGACTCCCCTTTCTCTCTCTCTCTCTCTCTCTCTCTTCCTCTTTGGGATACCAGGCTGGTGACAAATGACAACGGCCAAAATAATTCGAGGCAATTTAGGAACAACGTTTCGATACGAGGCTCTGGCCGCACAGTGGAATATGCCGTGCGTTGGAGCGAGAAGGATCCGCGCCGCGATACGCCCACTCATACGCTTTAAGAGGCCATAAGTCATGATGGATTACTACACGAGCGTCTCCGAGCGAGGTGTTTATCCATCCCCGAGGAATGCCTTCCTCGATCGTGGCATCGCTTCTCGGAATGGTTGAATTTCAAGAATCATCCGAGTACGTATCGCGAGCGAGAGAGGAGCGGGGCGCGGATCGATATTAGCCGTGTAACCCGAATTCCTTTTCTCTCCCCGTCGCATTACGAATTTCCCCTGCTTAAAACCCTTTGGAAAGACGAGATTTCCAGCGAAGTTATCGCGATAATCGCGAAAGCCGTTTACTCGGATCGAGTTTACGAAGGACGATGCGATTAGCCACGATCGAGCCGGGCTCTTCGTTAATTATGGAGAAAGTATAAAAGAACTCTCACGGTTCTTCTTCGATGTTCGAAGTAAGGCTGGAACGATCGACGGATTTATTTACGTCGAATCGATTACCGAGTTATTGTGCTCGACGGACATCTCGATACTCTCCACCGGAAGCGAAGCCGGCAGGGATTCTTAAAAGCGTCGCGAGAAATGATCGCTCGAAGTTCGAGGAGGGAAGCAGGGAGGGACGGGGGAAAATAGTTGGAAACTCGGAGAAAGCCGGCCCTTGGAAAGTTTCGAATTATTCGTGTAATACTTTAACGAAATCAACGGGCTCGATCCTGGGCTTTGGTGGGCGCCGATAATTGCCACGAACGTAGGCCAGATAATTTATCGAGGAACCGGTTGATCTTTGACATTTCCGCGATACTATCCGTTGGTCGGCTGTGCGTTTCGTGCAGACCTCGATACGTTTATCGACCAAGTCTTTTTCATTTTTCTTTCTCTTTTAATTCATTTTCTGCACCGACTGCTAAGGCCATTGGGCCTAGGACCTGCTGTTTTAAAGTGGGTTTCGAACCAGCAGAACCACGGTATTCACATCGCATGGAAAGGCCAGAGGTGATGGCCGGGATTCTAACCCGGGTCTTTTCCAGAAGGGGACGCCATCGACGACTTCGAGAGGGTTAACCGAGCTCTCCTAGGAAAGCCACGGTCCGCTTTGCGCCGCGGTTCCACGCTCTCGGCTAATTAAAGTCGCGAAACACCGCGCGCGGGCCGCATTATACGTATCAAACGCGGCAAAACGAAGTTACGCCCCGTTCGGCGTATTTCGGCCGGAGATACGAGGGGGTCGAACGTGTAGCAAACTAATAGAGCATTTTAATCGAATTGCCAACCGAAATTTCAGCCATTGAGCGCCGGGCCACCAACACTCGCCGAATTCCATTAAGTCTTGCGGAATGAAATTTGTTGAGCGATGGAAGATAGCATTAAGAAGGTAAATTCCGCGTCTCGCGTAATTGCCGCTTGAACTGGTTTCGATTAAAGGAATTCCATGGGAGGATCTTTTCAGCGGTTGCGCGATCGTTCCGTAAATATCGAACGGGGCCAGGGGATACGCTTATTCCGGAATAGCGTATCTCGTTGATTATTCAATTAAGCGAGACTTACGTACGGCGCTTGCCTACGGGCTCGATGTCGGGGCCGATAAAAAAATTCGCATTACCCTGCGCCGCACGCCGCCGCTTCGCGGGTCCAAGCCCCGAACTTCGGAGTGGTAATTCCTGCATTATTATCGATGGAAACTTTGGCACTGCGCGTACTTTCGCGACGATTATTCATGCATAATCCTTCGGGCCTGGCGGTGCCATGAGGGAAATTAGCGCTGGGCCCGGCGATGTTTCGGTATCGTTTTAAAATTTACACCTCCACCGCCGCGGGTTTTTCCACGTAATTCGCCGGGCAGGCTTTCGATATCAATTACTGGACGACGAAGGGAGCCGTGATAAAAATATGCTGATTTATCACGAGCCGCTTCGCGCATCGCACGCCGATTTCGTTAAATAACGCGCGTCCTTTCATGCAAAGTCCATATTGTTGCGATCCGACGCGTAGAATAGATACGCCCGTTGATTCACCGGGCGATAAACGAGCGATATTAGCGAATAACAATGCTGGTATTACTCTAAATTCCCTGGGATTCGCAAAACTCGTGCGCCGCGCGACGCGTTAATTATTTAAACGACGCATTCTCAATAAGTATCGTATACATATAAATATATATATATATATATACATATAAATACATATAAACCATTAAATACATATACCATTAATTCGCGCGGCCTTATAAGCACGCGCATATCCTTCCCAGCGAAGTCCATTTCACGCGCCAGTCCAAACATCGACCGCCATATCCCTCTTGTCCGAAGGGCCGTGGTATTCGACATTCGAATTCGCGCGTGAAGTAGATTTCACTGGGAGAGCTACGCGCGCGAAGCTACGCACAACGCCGCAACGATTTCCAAACGTCGTGGCACGAATCGAAAACCACGTTCGATTATCCTAAGAATCGAGGCCTCGTCTTCTCGTCGCCCGTCTTCCCCTCGAGCATTCCGTAAATCGAGCGCTCCTGTTAAAGGTAACCCTGAGGGAAATGGAGGAGCACAAGGCGTCGAGCCATCCCAACGTCTGGTGCTCCCACTTCGAGTTTTCCGGCGATCAGAGGGAACTGTACAAGCACCTGTTTTTACCTGGACGGAGCGTGCCGACCGCCAAAGCCAGGAACGCCGTCCTGGCCGAGAAGGTCTGCACGAAGTGCTCCAAAAACTGCAACACCCTGCCGGAGCTGCACAGGCACATGCTGGAGTGCGGAGGCGACCAGGCCTGGCTGCTCGGGCTCTTCGGCAATGGGAAGAAAAAGTGCAAGTGGCGGCCCTTTGGCAGCCGCAGCAGGAGGCGGAGGCAGCGCGGGATGAAGAGGAACATACAGAACTCCCAGACGCCGCGAGTGAACGTGCCCAAGGAGAAGCAACCCACCGGGCCCCGTGTCCGACCCAGTGACCGTAAGATACATCTCCGATAGCATTCTCCTTTTCAATCTCCCCGGGCCCCACCCTTTGCTCTTGCCACAAGCCTCCGGCTTTTAACACCAAACCCACCGGACCGGTTGAAATGTGGACGGTCGATGGGTTCCCTGAAAAATTGCAAAAACATCGAGGCGCAGTATTTTCGGAGATTCTGCGCGATTTTGTTTCCTGGCGTACAGATGGACGTACGGATTTATCGACACCTTCCTTAAGTTCGGTCGCGTGATAACGCGTCCGCGAGCTTGTAGGAGCAGTATCGTCGTCGCGATACGACACCTCGGTGAGAACGAAGTTGTTGAGGATGTGCTTGGTGTGTCTAAATATGCCTAGAAAGTGGCCGGTGGGTTTAGCGTTGATACGAAGATATTCGAAAGCAGGTATCGCCTTGCTCTCGCGCTAAATGGCTCCCTCGCCGCATTGGCTTTGGAACGCGCGAATTGCACCTTGGTATCCATTGTTTTAACTCCGCGATCAAACGGTAGAGACGATTGGATCGTCGAAATAGTATTTGCCGTTTTGCGCTACGGGCTCAATCCCACAGTGCGATGTACCGATATGATCTAAAATAATCACGGGTTTACCCGTAATTCCGCTCCGTAATCGCCAGTCGCTGTTACACGCCGGTAATGAGTCGTTATTGGATTTGTAATTTGATCAAAACTCGGTCGTTATAAGGTCATTCCCCGCCTAGGATCTCCCATAAACGCTTAACTTGGAGCATTTCGGTGTAATCAAGCGTGTTATTGTTACACGCTCAACGTTAGATTCTTTTAAGGGGGATCATTTTTCTCCCCCTCGACGCGCCATTATCTTCTCTCGGCTCGCGCACCTCCATTGTTTCCTCTCTTCCCACTTTTTCACCAAGACGCGCGATTTTCCAGCAACTCTGCGCGATACACGGAATTATGCAAAGTTCGTTAGCGGGCATTCCCGCCGCCCGGAATCTCCCGCGGAATCAAAAATGCGCGGCCCGATGTCCGCGCGTCGTTAATACGCATTCGATTTTATCAAAAATTCGGCGAACGTCATTATCGTCCGATTTTATGCAACATTGACGCGCGTCCGGAGGATTTGGCACAGCTGTCCGATATCGAATTTCATCAAAATGAATTTGGCCGCTCCCGCAACGGAACATGCACATGAGAGATTTACCGTTCGAATCCATTTAGCGAACGGGAAGCAGAATTTGCATAGAGGTACAGATTTTTCCGCTTTATTTTTTGGCGCGAAGGAATTTTTTTCGCGCTCCAAAGAGCAGGGCGCATCGTGCCGAGGATGATCCGGGGAATAGAAGAGAATGAGGAGCAAGGAGCCGCGCTTCGGCGGGGGCATCTACGCTGCTTGGCTCGAGATACGCGATACCTAAGAAAAGCATGGCGCTAGAGTCGGGCAAATAAGGCAAACATCGATGGATAAATTCCTCTCCGTCGTTAACGCGTTTATCGTGCCATTACCGCGCATAAACATTTGCATAAAAGGCACGAGATGGTGCTAAGCGTTACGCAAGCACGCTCCTACGTTCGATAACGAAAGAAGTGGCTCGGAACGAAAGTAAAGTAGGAAGAAGTAAAGCAGGTCCCCGTATGAAATGCCACGCGAGCTTGTCGCCCTTTATCGCGCCTCCCCGTGTCGTGGAGAGTCCATCGAATACCCGAAGGAGCCCAAACCGCGCTCGAGTTTCCTAGGGAAACAGCCGCGCAGGATTAATTCCGCTTTGTTCCCAGGTGAGAGCATTCAGAAAATGTTAGCCAATCTACCGCCCAAGAGAGCGACCAGGAAGGTCCTGCAGGACAGCACGATGCGAGCGCAGGGCCGACTTCGCAATGTAAGTCGTCGCACGAGTCTTCTCTGTACGCTCCTTTTTTCATTAGACTTATCTTCCTGGGTTATCGATTTAAAACGCGCGCGCCACCCTTTCGATGCGCACTTCGAGCATCCGAAATTGCGATCGGTTCTCTTCGAGAGCAGGGACGATAGGAGGAGGCGCTGCTGCGATGGGAATTTTACGAGGGCGAAGGGTGAATTATTTTTTCCAGAATAATCCAGGTATTCTGCCGCGAAGCATATCGAGCAGTGCTTGTTAAGAACGGTTTTTTAATCCGACTCGGGCCTGCCGTGAATTAATCAATGCCCATACCGGGTAATCAATTATATTCCACATCGGTTATATCTTGCGGGGAGAATTGACAGTGACGCAAATCTGATCCGTAACATCCGCACGCCCAAGTCTTGATTGTTTTAAAATTCACATCCTGTTTTCAATCAATTATCCGCCCGCTCAATTTTCCCCCCATTCATTTCTCCATTTGCTCTATTTCCCTTCGATAAAATTTCCTTTCAATCAACCGTATTTTCAATTTAGCCGGACTAAATTTCTTCCGAGGTGATTCTCCTTTCGGGACGTTCACTTTCCCGGCAATTATACCTCGGCCATTTATTTTCGATCAATCTTCCATCGGTCGGTTTTATACCGCGCCGCCGCGACGATATTCGGTTTGCGAGAATTTCGTGTAATTTTCTTCCATTATTAACGCGCTCCTAGTGAATCCCTTTGATTCGCGGCGGGAGAAAGAAGGTTCTCGCGATGTCCTACCGCTTCTAGGAAAATGCGTTCTCCCACTGTTGGATGACAATCGTAAATCAGGGTGGTCGGATATTTCGAGCGATCGAAATTATACAAAGAAGCGGCACGCGCCATGCCCAATGACGCGCATAAAAAATACGACTGATAAAGCTACGAGACGACATCTTACAGAACCTCGTTTGACCTAACATCGCGTACGTTTATCGCTCGTAAAAGTCTCGCAGGCGAATTCAATCGATGCCGCGACAATATACGACGTCTCAAATCTCGCTCGTCCAAGAAAACCGCTCTCCCACGAAGCCGATACCCGCTCCGTCCGAAAGCGGATAACGCTCCATTCTACTCCAAGGAAAAGGGATCAAAGACCTCTCCTCGTAATCCTAAACGTTGGAAAAATAAACCTGCATCCCCGACGATTCACTCCTATCCCCATTACGATTCTCACCTCCGTCCAAAGGAGCCAACCTTCGTATCGACAGAGGTGAACGCGCAAGCGAGTAGCGCATTATCTCGCAACACACAGGGCCGCGCGCGATCCTGAAATATTCGCGAGCCTTCGGTTATTCCAGGAGAGAAAACACCTCGAGGTACGTGCTTTCGACGGGAGACGTCACTCTCGCTCTCTCGCCGCTATAATCCCAAAATCGATACACCATTGCCGGAGACGGACACGGCTAAAATCGTCGGAATATCCTTAAGGACCGGCGCGGCCTCGTCCTATGCTTACAACAGGATCCCGGAACGATCGCGTAAGCGGGGAAATGGTTCGCGTCCTACGCTAGAAATTGGGTAACGATCCGCTTGTAAGCAAACGATCATAGTCCCCGTTAGCACATGACCCGAATACTGGCGGACGCCGAGGAAAAAGATGAAACTCGATAATGATAAGGCAATAACGCGGAGCGGCTCCGACTGGACGACATAGATATAAGTAGAGTATTGATTAGCCAACACGCCCGTCCGCACCAACACGCGCGCACACCTTCGCCTACGCGCTGCCGCGGCCTCGCACACAGCCAAGGCGCTTTTCACGTTCCGCCGGCGCTAGGATGGTCCTTAGCCGCCGCCAGGGCTTTTTTTTTTTTTCTTCCATCGAAACCTCCTCGAAATTCAGCGGCCAGGAAGCCGCGGACTTTGGCGCGTAACCTTCCGTCCCCGAAGATTCGGGTCGATCGACGATCGGCGGCTCGCTGCCGCTCTCTTATCAATGGAAACGCGCGATGGCATTCCTAGGCCGCCGCTTACGCATTCGCGGCAGACTTTTGCCTGCCCCGGAGTGCTCGGATAATAACGTATCGATCTAGGTGTCCCGTCGTTGTAGTGGCGGAGAATTATCGACGATGGCCACCACCGGCCGACGAGGTTTCGGCCCGTTCGATCGAATCTCGATCCGCGAGGACTGGTCGATCGAGGTAGGATGTCCCAGTTTTTTTCTTACGCGCGCTTCTTTGCCCGGGGAGTGCGATTAAAGCGCGGATCCGAGGGAAAGTACAATACGATCGAGGAATAGGATCTTCTGGTTTTTCTCGCGTATACTCGTTTTCCTACAGAGTAGGATTAACCCTTTCGATACAAGCCTGACGAGGTGCCGTACCGTAAAAGCGAATATGCTTTTATACGAAGATTTTCCTAAGCGTTAAATGAGAACTGTGCTTGATAAAACGATGTTTCGCCTAACGAGTGTTGCTTATAGGTCTGATACTAAAAGATATATATATAAAATTATATCGATCGTATAAGTAACGCTTATACAAGATGATATACAAAACGATACATATCATTGTCATCGTGCCGGAACTGTTAAAGCACGGATCCGATCAATTCTCTCTGCGAATCTTTAAATCCCACTCTCCTTACGTACATCCCCGAATTCGTGACGCGGTAGATTTACCAATACGCTCTTTCAAAATTCCTACGAGCCTTGGGGAAGAATCAAGTTAGAGATACATCGCGGAAAAGGAGGCTGCCGATCGTCGAAGCCTCTCGAGGGAGAGAAGAGGGCCCAGCGCGGTTGCCGATTGCATAGTTCCACGCAGAGCTTAACTGTTTGCACAGGTGCAGACCCGGTCCAGGCCCCGCATGGTGGGCGACAATTCCTCCGCCTCTCGAATGTCGCGGAACAAGGCGGCCTTGAGGAACAAGCTGCTGAAGAACGCGAAGTCGATCCAGCGCAATCGCTGCAGGAGCGACAACATATCGGCGATCATCGAGAGCGTCGTGAAGAGCTACGCGGACGAGGAGAGGAGGGAGGAGGCCTCGAGGGGCGAGGGGGAGGAGAGGGAGGGGGGGAAGCACGCCAAAGATAAGCAGGAGGCGACGAGGAGCGGGAGGGGCTCGGAGGTGGAGGAGAGGGGAAACAGGCCGAGACTGGCGAGGGGGCCGAGGGTCCTGGGGAAGAAGAGGAACGTCAAGACGAAGGAGGGAGCGCTGAAGATCCTGGACCAGGGCAGGGGTCGAGAGAGGACGACGAATTTCCGGCTGAAGGGGAAGAACGCCTCGAAGAGCGGCGCGGAGACGAAGGACGCGCTGGAGGAGGAGGCCTCGAGGGGCAGCCCAAAGACCCCGAAGACTCCCTCGAAGAGCTCGACGAGCAGGGAGTCGGACGTGGAAGGTTCGAGCGCGGGATCTGCCGAAGGAAAAACCTTCTCCTCCTTCTCGAGCAAGAACAAGTCGCCCCTGCAGACGACGCCGAAGAGGAAACGACCCGTGGACCCGAAGACCTCCTTGAACGCCTCGATAAAGGCGAAGTCGCAGCTGAGGACGCAGGATGGAAAGTTCGCCCGCAATCCGAACAAGGAGTTCCTCTCGCCGCAGAAGTCTCCGGAGCTCAGGGCGCCGATGTCGGCCCGACAGGCGGGCAAAGCGGCTCGAAGCGGCGAGACCAGTCCGGAGTCCTCCGTGACGCGCTCGAAGGTGAGGGGCGTGAACAAGACGAGGAGCGGGGAGGGCCAGCTGCCGAGACGAACCAGCAGATTGTCCTCGGACAGCGACAAGATGCCGACCTTGGAGCCCGCGGCTGAGGTTCCCTCGAACGAGGAGTACGTCGAGAAGTCGACCAACGACCTCCCGATTTTGTCCCCGGTGGCGCTGTCCTCCGGCAATCCGGAGCAGAAGACTCGCAAGGGCGGCGGCGCGGCGAGCAAAGTCAGCGACGAGGAGGCGGAGAACGCCTCCGGCCAGTCGAGCAGCGTGGAGAACCTGGATCTGGAGGAAGTGCTGGAGAAGAGTATCATCGACGTGGCCCACGTAAGGGGCGGCCTTGCGCGGGGCGCTGAAAAGGAACAGAGGCAGACAAAAGGGAAAAGAGGGAGGAGCGAGACGAAAAACGTGGAGCAGGAGGAGGATAAGTGTCCGCGCGACATCGCGGAAGTGTCTGCGCGCTCGAAGGAGGATCCGAGGCAGGGCAGCGCGGAGGGCAGGGCGAGGAGCAGGAAGGGCGCCCCTACGAAGAGCACGAGTTTTGGAAAGGACCCAAGGGAGGAGGGGAAGAGGGTCGCGGGGTCGAAGGAGCATCCGGCGGAGGGATCCACGAGGAAGGAGGCCAGGCAGAGGAAGGAGGACTCGAACAAGACCTTGGAGACGAGGAGTAACTCGAGGACGAAGCTGGAGCGGCTATTCGATCCTTCGGACGACACGATTAAGCTGGAGAACGTTCCCTTCGAAGTTAAGAAACTGCTCGGTGCGGACAGCAAGGAGGATCTACTGACGAAGCTGGGCCTGACGTCTCGCGACGCTTCGAAGCGAGTCCTGCGACAGTCCACGCCTAGACTGAAGAACCTGCAGACGAAGGGGAAATTTCAGAAGGACGCGGAATCGGATAGAGGGACGGAGCTCGGTTCAGGAGCGAGCTCGGACATTCCAAGAATGACGAAGAAGGAGAGGCTCGACGCGAGAAGAAGATCGCCCAGGAACGTCGAGAAGAAGTCGAGCCTCGACTCGGAGAAGGTGGCGCATTACAAGTGCTCCGCGGAAAGTGGAAAAACTCAAAACGCCTTGGAGGAGGGAAAGGTAGTTTCTCGAGGAAGAAGAAGCGGCAGCCTTACGGGCGAGAGCAAGACCAAGGCTGATCCAAGTCCCGGTATCGAGCAAGGAAATCAAACGAGGACGGAGTCGAGCGGCCAAGGTGGCGCTGCCGTCGAGGCACCCGGCAACGAGGACAGAGGTGGCAAGAGGCAAACCAGGGCCTCCTTGCTGGGCACGCTCGACGACGACTGTCAGCCGAAAGAAATTCTCTACGAGGCCAACGACGTGCCGCCCAAGAAGAACACCTCGCTGGGCAAGAGACGCGGCCGGATTAAAACCCTCGCGGATGATAAAAAGGTCGAGGGTGCGGATAAGAAGTTTCCAACCGATACGACGACGGACAAGAAGCGCTCGATGGACATGGGCGATAATCCCTCGGACAAAAGCAGCTCGACGGAGCTCGAGGACTCGAGGGACAGATCGGAAGGAAACGTGGCCAGGGATAACGAGGAGTCTTCCGAGGAGAGCCAGGAGGACTCTGGGAAGAAGGAGGAGGATAAGGAGGACGAAAACGAGACTTCGAGAGCCGTTCGAAAGCAGACAGAGCCGAAGAGCGTCGCGGAGCGTCTGGACGCCGACCTGGTGAACCTGAGCCTGAGTCATCTGCAGCTGGAGACGGGCAGCTCGATGGACAGCGGCAAGGAGAACTCCCTGGAGACCAGCGTGAACGCTCAGAAGCTCAGGATCGGTCGGCCCAAGAAACCCTGGGGCTCTCGTCGCGAGAGAACCTCCAAGCGATCCCTGAGCAACGTCATAGGGATCCTGACCGAGGGCATGAACATCCCCGTGGAGGTTCAGCAGAGCGTGGTCCTGACCGTGCAGACGAGCTTGGACAACGTCAACCCCGAAAGCATGTTCCAGAGCAACGCCCAGCAGCCTGGCGAGAGCCACGTGCCAAGCACCGAGAGCAATCCCAGTCCTCCGTGCAAGGAGAAGAGCCCGGAGAGCGACGTGGCGAGCTTCTCGACCTCCGTCGATAACGTAGACCGCGACGGAGAGGAGACGCGCGTGCAGAAAGCCGAGAACGAAAGCACGCAGACGTCCCAAGCCTCTGGACTCTCCCCCAAGGAGCTCAAGGTCAAGGCTTCTCTGACGAAGGGCCAGAGGCCCGACGCGAGTCCCAAGGACCCCCAGTCGCCCGCCAACGACATAATCCTCGACCTCTCGAGGCGAAAGACGAAGGGCAAGGGCTCCTTCCTGGAGAAGATCGTGTCGAAGATCGCGAAGCAGAAGGACGCCCTGCTGGAGGGCGAGGTGGGCTCCCTCCTGGACACGGCGGCCGACGAGCTGACCAACATCCTCGACGAGGTGGCGCCCAACCACTCCGAGAGCAACGCCTCCAACGACGCCAGGGCCAATTCCAAAAGCGGCGAGGCTAACGGACTGAGAGCGAAGCGCTTCAAAATGGCGGAGGGTAAGATAGCGGAGCAACCACTTGTGGAATCCTCGGCCACGGTTAGCGCCGATAAGATCGGGGATCTTAACGGGACTGCGGGCTCGACGGGCGCGATGCAGAGGCGAGATTCCTCGGAGAGGAGCGCAGCGGTCAACGAGCTGGAAAGTTTTAATTGCCGCGAAAACGGCCGCGAATCCATCGGCGCGCCCTCCTGGGGGATCGAGAATCGGGCCGAGAAGGCCGAGGCCTCGAGTCTGGAGAAGAGGGACGAGGCGGGGGAGGAGCGGTCTAATGAAATTCCAGGGAATTTCGGGACACCCGGGGACATTCTTTCGGCCGTGGCCCAGTGCATTCCGAATGGAATTCGGTTACCGGTCGCGCCCAACTTTTCGGAGTCCGTGCGGAAGGATTCGTCGATGGGCGAGCTGTCGAGCTCGAAGGAGGAGGAGGATCCTGAAGCGACTGTGGAGATCGCGGAGGAGGTTGCGAGCGAGGACTCGAGGGCGGGGAGAAAGTCGAAGAAACGCTCCCTGGAGGTTGGTTCGCCTAAAGGGAACAAGAGGAAATCGATCGAGGCCGCGGAGGTTGGCGAGGAGAATCTGGAGGAGTTGCACCTGGCGGACATCATGAAGCTGATCCACAAGCCGCTCTCCGCGGAGGAGGAGCTGGAGGAGGCCGCGAGGAGAACGGGCAAGAGCGAGGCGCGCGATGAGAAGATCGTACCGGGGAAGAGAAAAACGCCGAACGACGATTTCACTTCCAAGGATTGGTCTGCGAGTAAGTGCACGCCGGTTGAGAATGTTGATAAGGATTCAGCAAGCGCGCAAGACGATGTGACAGCGAGTCGGAAGAGACTCAAGACGGACCTCGAGCCTGAGAAATCGACGTATATGGCGAACGACGAGAGACCACTGTTCGACGTGATACGAGAGACGTTCGCGAACGATCACGAATCTCCAAAAAGCCGCGATCGGGACGAGGAGGAATCCTTCTCCACCCTTTCCTCGAAGCCTGCCGATAAAACAAACTCTCATCTAGAAGATCTACCGGAATCTCCGAGCGAGGAGTCCTCCGACGAGCGTTCCTTCAAGAGGAAAAACCTCGAGGAGATCGAATCCTCGACAGCCCCCAAGGACAACGAGGAACTCGATCGTTCGAAGGAGTCCTCGTCATCCACCTCGATCGAGGACACGACGTCGAACCACGACGCGTCGAGAAGGAGATCCTCCAGAACGAGGCCGCTGGTCGACGAACCTGCCTGCCTCGAGGCAGAAATTGGGAAGGATGCTGACAGCGGTGCGGTTTGCGATATTAATAGCACCGTCGCGGATCCGCCTGTCGCGAATGAACTTTCGGATCTCAGCGTGGAAAAATCCGCGACGCCGATGGAGGACGCTCTTTCCTCGCGACAGACGATATTACGCGTGCCGGAGGTCTCGAAGATATTCGAGAAGGACGGAATCGAAGCCGAAGAACCTCGCGCGATCACGACAAACACCGACATCGAGGTCGATCGATCGCAGCCTTTGGAGGCCTCGATCGTGCCGAAAGTCCCCAAGAAGCGTGGTAGGAAGAAGAAGTGCGTAGCTCCGGAGAGTGTTTCCACCGCCACGAGAACGGAGGAAAATATTCCAGGGCTGAGCACACCTCTGGAGCTCGATAAACCGGTGAAGAAGAAGGGCACGAGGGGCAGGCCGAGGCTGGATCGCAACAAGGACTCGGCTCGGACCATCGACAAGGAGGACAAAGCGCCCACGACCTTGGAGCACTTTAAAATCCCGGAGGTATCCGAGGTTCTGCAGCACACGAAGAAGCGCACGTCCAAGAGAAAGTCCCTCGCGGACGAGCACTTGGAGCTGCAAAGTAGCTCGGTGACCTCCGAATCGGAATCGAGCAACAGCGAATCGCTGGAAGTGGCGAAGTCTTCCTCGAAGGACGAGGAGGAGGGATCGGAGAGCGGCAAGGTCCAGAGGTCGACGACGGCTCTGGAGGATCGAGGACGAGCGAGGCGGAGCGCGGAGGCGCAGAAGCTGGAGAGGTCGAGCTCCTCGGGCTCGATCGATCTGGCTCCCTCGAGTAGAACGCGATCCTCCAAGAGGAGGCAGCTGTCCTCCGAGGACCTCTCGAGCGGCGCGGCCTCGAGGTACGGCGCCGAAAGCGTGGACAACTTGTCGGAGGCGTCCTGCGCCAGCGAGTCGAGTTACTTCAGGAAGAAGCGGTTCTCGAAGAAGAGGAAGGACTTCCAGGAGGCGGCGGAGGACGTGCAGACCGACGCCTCGATCACGGATTCGGAATCCGTGGAGGCGGAGAGGAGCGGAGACAGGAGGCAGACGTTGAAGAGGAAGGCCAAGAAGAACATTTCCCTGGCGGACGAGCACTTCGATCTCGTCGACGACTTCGAGGTGCCCCTCGAGGCGGAGGACGGCGAGACGAAGGAGAAGATCGAGGCGGAGAACCTCGAGGAAGAGGCGAAATCGAAGTCCTCCTCTCTGATAGACAACGCGAGCGAGGATCGGCTTGGAGAGGACAAGCAGGAGTGGGAGGCGCAAGACAGCGAGTCCGACGACAACGCGGAGTCGACGACGCGCTCGACGATGGACGACTCGACGCTCGACACGGAGAACGATCAGAACACGGAGGACGTTCAGACGCCGAAAAAACGCGCGGCTGGGAACTTCGTGGTCGTGCACACGAAGAGCGGCGAGATTCTGATAGTCGAGAAGCGGAAGAAACTGACGAAGGAGGCCGCGAGGTTCTTCTGCGACGTGTGCGCGACCAGCTTCACGAGGAAGAGCTCCTTGAAGAAGCACAATCTGTCTCAGTCGCACCTGCTGCAGGTGACGAAGTCGGGGAAGGAGAAGAGCGGTGCGACCGAGTGCAGCGAGAACGATTCCCTGGACAATTCCGAGGAAACGGGGAACGAGGATTGGAAGGTGGACGAGACCTCCGAGGGGGAGAAGCCTCTGGAGGAGGAGAAGGCTCTCGACGACAAATCCGCGTCGGAGGATTCCTCGAAGGAGGATTCGCGAGCGGAGGAGAGCGTGGAGCATCGCGAAGCCAGCGCGGAGAAGTTGAAGAGAGCGGAAAGGTCCGAGAGTTACTCTCGATTCTCGATAGACTCGACGAGCTCTCTGATCGATACGCGGGTGACGCAGCAGGAGGCCTTCGAGGACGAGCTGTTGGACGAGGAGATTTGCAAGATAACCGAAAACATGAGCCACGATGAGTACGTCCTCACGGACCACGTGAGCCCAATCGCGCCGGAATCTTGTTCCACGCCTATAAGAGAGGCGCCCGCCAAGCCGGACGAGAGTCCGAGGAAGAAGAAGAAGGGCGAAAAGACGCGGGATAAGTCGAAGAAGAGAAATCTGGCGGAGGAGCACTTGGCCTTGGACACGCCCGTACCGGAGAAACCTACCGATGCAAAAATATCGACGAGCTGCGAGAAAACCGCGGAGATTCCCGCGTCGTCCTTCGACGCGATCTCGAAGGGAGAAGCCGTCTTCTCGGAGAAACCGGCGCAGGAAGATATTCCGGAGTCTGGAAAGACGACAGATTCCTCCGTCGAGGATGTTAGATCGATACCCAAGATCTCGATAGCGATAAAGAATAGTCTTTCCAAAGCGAAGGAGGACTCCCAGTGTCCAGTGTCGCAGGAGCAAGAGAGTTTCGAGAAGAATACCGAGCTCGTCGTATTGGCCAAATCGACGGAAAAGGAGGACGGAGAGAAGCTCGAGGCGGAGAAAAATAGCGACGAAGAGGAGGAGAGGGATGAATCTCCGAACGAAGAAGCGTCCAAAGTTCAGGACGAGGATAAAGAAATAAATTCGAAGGAGAAACACTCCGACGGGGAATCCATTTCCGAGGATGATCTCGCCCTGCACGAGCGTCTCAATTTGAAATCCGGGAAAAAGAAACGCAACAAGCAATCCGTGGAAAGAACCGAGGTCGACGCGTATAATGACTTGCAACGCTCCTCCGATATCTCTGAATCCATACGTTTCGAGGAAAACGACGAGACATCCGCGGAACAGGAGAAAAAACTGTCGGAAATCGAATCCTCGTCGAAATCGAACTCGTCGTTGAAACAATCTAAAAAACGAAACCGAGGAAAGAGCGAAGATTTACGAAGCACGCCTGTCGCGCACGATGACTCGAGCTCCAAAGCGGAGGATCCTTCGATGGCGACGCAGCAAGAAGCCGAGGAACGTCTCGAGGTGAAAGATTCCTCGCGAGATATTCATATGGAAAGCGAGCATTCCCCGGATCGCGACGTTTTACGAGCAAAGAACGAGGAGGAAGTGCCGGATTTGGACGATTCCTTACTTGGAGCAGAATGCGAGACTACGAGCACGAGCGATCAGCGGCGTTCGCGATCGAGGAAGAACAGAGGCAAGAAAGGTGTTGGCAGCTTGGAGCAATCCGACGTCTTCAAGCAGACGAACGAACACAAGTCGCGGAGATCCTCAAAGTCCAAACGCGATCAAAGCGAGCCGGTGCGCGAACAAACTCCGACATTTACCCCGGAAACGAATACGAGTTATCCGACCAACGAGCAGCTGGAAAGTCCAAAATGCGTTCAGCCTGAAGAAGGAACGGCGAAAGTACAAGAGTGTACAGTCGCGGATAAAGAATCGGTCGAGCAGCCTTTGGAAATCGATGCTCGAGCATCCAGCGATGCTTCGAATGACTCCGCGAGTTCGGGGAAGAAGGAGGAAGCGTCGTTGATCGAAGTTAAGATCCCCGAGGAAGAGTCGCAGAAACTCGACCGCGGTTCCTCGCTCGAGTCGATCGACGCGCACGAATCCTCGTGGCGCGAGGCCTCCGAGAATGGATCGAACGGCAAGGAGCTGGAGGAGACGGAGGATAATACCGAAGCGGAGACTTATCTCGAGAAGGAGGCGGATTCTGAAAGGAAAGCCAAACATTCGGAGAATTTCGTTCCGGACGACATCGACAATGCCTCCTCGTCGTCCAGCTTCGAGGACAAGCCTCTGGCAGAACTGTTGTCGATCGTCGATGAGCGACTGACCAAAACCTCGAATCAAGCAGTGGAGCAGCCAGTGGCGCCGAGTTTCTCGAACCTCACGGAAAAACCGAACCCCGAGGAAGAGGAGCGAATTCAGAATATCGATCCAAAGGAAATCGAGCCCGAGATCGAGGAGTCCTCGCATTTACCACTCGCGGATGAGAAACAACCCAACGACGATGAATCGAGCGACAACCTACGGCACGAATCTCAGATCTTCTCCGAGGAAGAGCAGGAGACCAGCTTGGAAACCCCAAGAGTGGAGAACGCGACGAAAGATCTCGAGGAATTACACGAGAGCAAGGGATCCTCGGATTCTGAGAGCAGCGACGCGGACAATTTCGCCCTCGACAAATCCTACGCCTCTCTATCCGAGGAGGACACGGCCAAGCAAGTGGACGCGGCTGAAACGAAGCGCGAGCAAAGCGCGAACGTGGATGTAAGTGGCGTCCATCGATCCAACGAAGGCGAGGGTCAACACGCGAGGAGAAAACTGCCCAGGGGTCGCAAGCCGACGAGCAAGGACTGCCACAGGAAGTCCAGGGGGCCGCGAAGCAAAGCCAAGAAAGCAACGGCGAGGGCGAAGATCGCGGACCTGACGAGCGACAGCGACGGCAGCGACAACGAGGACAGGCTCGAGACCCAGAACAAGAACAAGATCGTGAAGAGCGTCTTTGGCCGAGTCTTCGGCGGTGAGAAGGCCGACAAGGTGAAGGAAGTGTTGAACGACTGGGTGTCCAAATCGGAGGACGACTCCGACGTGTCTAGACCGACCTTTGGACAAAACGCTGAGAACGATGGGACACTGCAGAAATCCAGAGAGACTCTCGAGGTTGAGAGAAGTAAGAAGCGCCACTCCGCCAGCTCTTCCAGCTCCTCTGGCGGTAAGAAGAGCGGTCGAAGGTCGAAGAAGAGCAACTGGTCCTCCGATCGAAGCAAGGACAAGCACTCGATGTCCGAGGATCAGGAGGAGCACAGATCGAGCGGAAGACACGCGAAACAGAGGAGCGGCTCGAAGAATCGGCGAAGGCACGAGACGGAGCTGAGCAACGGTCATTCCATCTCCTCTTCGGGATTCGAGGAGCGCTCGACCTCGAGGTGCAGGCAGAGCAAGAAGAGGGCCGAGGAGAGGATATCGATGGCCTTCGACCTGGCCTCGCCGGTTTCCTGGGAGGATCCTGAAGTCGGCAAGAAGTCCTCCAGAAACAGAGACGTGTCTTACGAGCTGAGAAACCAAGGGAAAAGCGAACAGAACGAGAAGGACTACGTATCCCCCGATTACGAGGAGGAAACCTCCAAGGCCGACCACGATCGCTCGGAAAATACGCTCGAGATGGAGGAACAGCGAAGCGGGAGACGAAGAAAGTCCTCCGGTTCTAGGAAGAGTAAGAAGAGAAGCGAGGAGGAGGACTGGAAGAATCTGGTGATCGAGACGAAGCAGGCGAGATCCGCTAAAAGAAATACAGCGAGTCCCGGAGAGGAACGGATAAAAAGCTCCAGGAAGGAGGAGAAATCGAGGAATCAATTATCCACCAGCGTGGATCTGGAGGAGGCGCCTTCCTCGCCGATCTACGACAGCTTGACTCCCAGCACCGCTCGAAACAGGTCTCCCAGCCTCGATGGCAACTCCCAGACGACGCGAGACTCCGACATCGATGAAGAGGAGGATCGTGCCGAGGAGGCCGACATCGGACGCAGAAGAATATCACCGCTGTTCGCTTGCAGAACACCCGAGAGCTCGATGGGCAGCAGCTCCAACAGTGAGAACGAGGAGGAGGAGGAGGAGGAGGAGGAAGAGGAGGAGGAGAGCGTGGTCGATGGCGAGGGCAGACGGAAGAGGAGCTCCAGCGAGTTCTCCAGCGAGAAGGTGCTCATCAGGTCGCCCTCGACGATCCACAGGAACGAGGTCGTCACGATAGCACCGACGGACGCCATCGAGGACAACGCCCTGGACGTCCCGCGCGAAATCGAGCCGACGAAGCCGCGCCAAGGCAAGGTCCTGAACTTCGACGAGGAGCTCTTCGTCGAGTGCTGCTCCAGGCTGAAGGCAACGACGGAGAACGAGCTGAGGGGCGCGAAGAAGATCAAGCTGGACCACACGGAGGCCTATCACAGGAAGGAGGATCAGCAGCAAGGATTCAGGGGCACGAGGGACCGATGGCGGGACGTCGAGAGTCAGAACAGCCTCGGGAGTCTTCTGGAGTCCGTCAATCAGGTGAGTACTGGATCCGCCGTCGACGCGAACGGTCTCGATGCCGCGTTCATGGTTCGCGCGATCCTGGAATGGCGAGAAACGCTACGCTCTTTCTGTCGAGCTTCTATTAACCCCTTAGCCCACGATGTCGACGCTTTACGGCTGATCGAGCTAAGCGCGACACAGTACACTCTATTCGAGGGGTGAGCAATTTTTTTCCATCAACGGGCCTACTTCAATTTTTATATCACGCTCTGTCTGTTTTTACGAGCAATGATATGTTTATTTTTTTATAATTATTATTATTCGAAGAATTAAATGTATCGATGGAAAGCATTGCCATGTGCGAGTAAATTGAATGGTTCGAAATTTTGAATTTTATCGGGTCTATCTCGACGACATCACGGGCCCACGCCTGCTCTATTTCCTTCACCGCATTCGGACCTGCAGACATACTTTCTCGGAGAAATGAGGAAAGTACCCTTCAGAAATCCGCCGACTTCGGCCACTCGGCCAAACCGTGAATGGTCGACGTGCGAGCGACTTTGTTGTCGCTCTTGGAACTTAAATCGTAGGGCAAGGGGTTAATCGTGGCGCTTTGCAAGTTCGAGGCTCCTAAAGTGAACGCTTGGCTTTGATCGAGGCGGTACCGTTCGAGGCTGCCATGTCACGAGTGACGTATTGCGATGGCCCGGCCTTGCATGACCGTCGACACTTCTTCTTGTCCCTCTCTTCTTTTTTTTTCTTTTTCTTTTCATAGCAAAGAACGCGACCTCGCCGCACGCAGAGTTTCTTCCGCACGACTTGTCGCTTCGCTTAATCGCTGCGTTCCCTTTGTCGAAAATCATTTACTTTGCCGATGCACGTAACTCCCATGTCGCCACGGTGTGTGCGCGCGCGTGTGTGTGTGTGTGTGTGTGTCCGAGTGCCCCGCCCCTCCTGTTCTTGCGTTCATGGAATTTTCATCTGTGGGGGTGTTTTCTGGTAACGAAAGAGAGATCATCGGCAAAGCTCTCGCGCATCCATCGCGATGCCCGTGTCCTCGAGTGGAGTTCGTGGAATGGATTACACCCTTGCATGAAATTCCAGGAAGGAAATATTTTCTCTACATTACTGTGATAATGTTTGCAGGACCTATGAGCCAGCTTTATACAGACAATGTCTCTCAGTATGCATGCAAAAGGTAGTTCTCTCATTCCTTTAACATTTCTTAGTGCGTATGGTAGACGCGGTTTGTTTCTCTACTTTCGTTCTTTTTTTTTTCTTTCTTTATTTGCGGGGAATGACGATCCCGAAGGATTCTTTCGCGGTATCGCTTCTTTGAGCTTACGAGAATTATCCGATACGCCTGGTATCGTTTGCGAGTAGATCTTGAAGAGAGCAAATTTGTTGTAAAATATATCGTTTGCGATCACGGTCGCGTGTTCCGTTAGAATCACGAGGATGTGTACGAAATTCATGAAAAATAAGTAACGGTGGGGGCAAAGAGGTATTTTGGATATATGGATTTATTAAGAGTAATAGTATAAGATGTTTTACCTTCGTAATCGTAATAATGTTAAAACACAACGATTCGCGTACGCTAAATACCGAGCGAGACCGCGGTTTACGTAGCGAATTTCAATGCTCAAAGCACACGATGTAACAAACCAAATTACTATTTACGTAAAAGCGTAATTCGCTGTTCCCAATAATCGAGAGTTTATATCTCGATCGCGGTGACTAGCCTCAACGTTAAACAAACACTCGACGATTCATCGCTCGGTTTATAAATAACGAACGCACGATTCTCAATTAGCACCGATGCACGCGAAATACATCTTTCCTGTGCCCCGATAAAAACCCAAACATCCTCGATAATGCATTCACGGCCCCCAGTATTCACGAGGTATTTAAAAACGATGAACCTTCGAATCATTCGTAAACTCTTATTCGAAAGAGCCTCGAGGGCCAGCTCGTTTCACGCGATAAATCGCGAGCTCCCTCGGTGCGGCACACGACAAATCGAGGTCTGCCTCGCGAATCGTCCTCGACAAAGTACGATACACAACCGCAAACTTCCTCGTTCAACAAAAGCCCATATTCCAGCGGCTGATCGCCCCGCACCATTAACATCCGCGATTCGTGCCGTCTGTAAATACCGTCTTACGATCCTCCGACCTACACGGAAACCGGCTTAATCCCCCCCCGGAGGGACGAAGTTTCGTAAAAGCGCGAATTAAAATTCGCGTAACGGAGATCTAACGAGGCATCATCCCCGCATTAACACACGCTCGACGCCGCGAATACGGCGAACGCGTAATCCCGCTTGGTCTGGGCTCGGTGAAGGAATTAACAGGGCGCACAGCCGCGTCGAACGATTCTTCGGGGCCAGGAAAAGGGTTCTCACGTACGGCGCTTGGCGCGACTTTCAGCTGCTGGGCGAGGAGATGTACAGCACCAGGGAAAGGGATTACATGAAGCGCGCCGGAAGGAACCTGCGGAGCGAGCATTCGAGCAGATCAGCCAGCCCGGACATGTCTAGGGCGGACAACCTCGGCTACGAGGACAGCCTCGACGTGGCCTTCGAGCACAATAACAAGCTCAGGGACAAGATCCAGCAGCGGATGCGCGAGAGCGAGAATCTGCTGGCCAGCACTTTCGGCCAGAGGACCGGCAACGACGCGATGGGACACAGGGATCATCGTAGGGAGGTGAAGCACGAGGATCAGGGAGGCCTCAGGAACTCTTACGTCGATACGCACGATCACTTGGCCTACAGCGATGGGATGCACGTGAAGCATTCGCAGGAGGATGCTGGAAAGGTCCAATTGGATTCCAGCGGTTTCAAGAGCAAGATGAACACCGCGCTGGGCGGTCTTCTCGACAAGGCGCTGTCCAATTTGTTGCACAACAATGGCAGGCACGATCACAAGTAAGATTCTCTTGTTGTCGGATCGTTATCTCGTTTCTGATAATTGGTATGATATTTCTATCGCTTGGATTTTGTTTTCAAACAATTCTTTTTTTCTACCGCATATCTTATTTATTAGACGTGCTGCGCCTTCGTCGAGCGTCGCGACCATTGGCGCGCTCGGAAAATTCTTTCCTCGCGTTGGAATTAGAGTTTGAGCGGCTAATACGATACGTCGGATATCGGAGCACCTTTTTCAGTTCCGCACCTGTTGATGGTGTCACCTGTGATTGTTTATTCAACTGTTCTAATATCGCGTTTCTGCCGGAACAATGGATAACGCTTCTCTATCCAGGTTTATTCGGAATATTTCGCGGACGGTCTCAAAATTCCAGCATCACGGCCGTTATTATTTTCAAGGCGGATAAATCTCTCCCTTTCACGCGTTTCTTTCAACGTTCGATGTATCGAGGCTGAAAGCTGCTTTGTGCCTCGCGTTATTCTTTGAAATTTCTCTTTGTAATTTTCCGAGCGATACCGAATACGTAATGAATTTTTTTCCCCTTAAAAACTCCCCGGAGAAGTTTGACGTGGGAAATATAAAATAAGCAAGACTCGACGAGGTTTTCAATGGCTTTATCAAGGTGTACCCTTAACGACAGAGGAACCGACTCGTTGAATGGTTTCCTGTTCGTTCGTGTTGTGTATTGATCTGAGCCCGTCACTCCACCCACCCACGACACACTATCTCTGTACAACAGTACTCGGTATACACGTCATTCATCATTTGCCGAACGAGCTATTGAAAATCACGGGGGATAGTAAAAAAAAAAAGTTGCCGAAAAAAAGAATATTCCAGCAACACACAAATACATTATACTTTTGTAGCGCGTAGAACGAGATACGCATCGAAATCACGAACGCCAGGCATTTCGCCCCATATTTTTTGCGCCGGCAAGATAAAAAGATTTACAGAAATTCCACGCTTATCAGGTTACGCGCTCTATGCGGAAAAAAATAAATTTGAAAAAGAATATCTATATTCCGTAAGACAGCGGCCAATCATTCTATATTCATTTTCCGCCTTGAATCGCGATTACGAAGCCCGAGAATTCAACGAGCCATTGCACGCTTCGATAGGAACGATAATATTTAATCCTGCTCGAAATGTAAAATCTTTAATCTATCCGCAGTGGCTCTACTCCGATGAAAGTCCTGGCGGAGCTGGCCTGTGCACGAGCGCCGACCACGACGTCCACGGGGGATGCGGGCTCCCAGAACAAGGTCCAACCCCTGAAGATCTCCACGGTCGTCAAGGATTCCGCCCAGGATCCAAATCCCGCGAGCCTGCCCAGAGAGGCGCAGGCCAAGAAGCCGAGGAATCCGATCAAGGAGCTGTTCGAGCGGAAGAAGGAGATAAACGAGAGGAAGCAGCAGGAGAAGTCGAAGGCGGAGGCCGCCCTTCGCGAATTGAACGTGCAGGCGCCGACGAGGAAGACGAAGAAGGCGAAGAAGCGGCCGGACTTCCCTCTGATCCGTCGAAACGAGCACGGCGGCCTGGCCGAGAAGAAGAAGCGACGGGACGGCCTTGAAAGGAAGGAGGAGATCGCGTCGGGCAGGATAAAGGACGTGTACGACTTCGACGAGGAGGAGAGCCAGATAGAGCCAAACCTTGGCAGCGTGATGTCGTACAGAAGCAGGGCGGAGAAGGGCTACGAGGTGAGCTGCCTGAGGACCAAGGAACTGGACGTGGCGGGCCTGATGACGAAGGCCATAGGCGACACCCTGGAAAACGGGAAGACGGGCGACGCCCTGGGGACGAGGCTGGAGCTGATGATCGATCGAAAGTTCAAGGAGTTGGAGAAGTTCGCGCCGAAGACGAAAGGCGCCTTGAAGGCCTTCCAAAGCGAGGAGTACCAGCAGCGGATAACGGGGCCGATGGACGAGTTCGTCGAGAGGAAGCAGCGCTCGAAGCGCGTCATGGAGCAAGGCCTGAAGCACTCGAAGATGAGGAAGAAGAGCCGGAACCCGAAGAAAAAGACGAGGAACGCCTGGTACGAGAACGACAGCTCGGACGAGTACAGAACCGTGGTGAAAACGGAGGACGTCGGGGTTGGGATATCGAAGAGCCAACGGACCTGCTCGAAGGGAAAGCAGAACCTGTTCGCGGAGCTGTCGACGTCCTCGGAGAGCGAATTCGAGGCGGACGGCGTCGATTACGAGTCGAAGAAGCAGCGCAGGGCGAACAAGGCTTCGAAGAAGTCCGCCGAATTCGAGGAGGAGGCTCGGAATCAGGAGTCGGGCGACAAGTTCTGCATAGCGGAGAACGAGGATCGGGACGAGTGGGAGGACCTGGAGGGCAAGCTGGAGGAGGAGGACAAGAACGATTGCGACAATAAGAAGTCGGAGTCGGAGATGTCGGACCATCCTCTGGTGATAGACGAGAGGAAAGACGCGGACGAGCAAAGGAACAGCGACGAGGAGACGGAGACCCAGTACGAGAGGGGTTTCGAGCTCGACGATCTTTACAGGGAGGACAGCTCCGTCGCGGAGTCCGACGTGGAGGATTCGTCGCAAGTGGAGAACCGAAATACCCCGCAGAACGCGAGGACGAAGAGTCCGAGCCTGCAGGAGGGCAAAGTGACCAGCGCTAAAAAACCGGATTACATGGAAGAGGACGAGCTGATACCCTTGGAGGAGGCGCTGGACCTCCTGGACCAGCCCGAGTGCCTCAACGCAGAGTCCGAGAACTTGCATGCGGACTCGAAAGCCGTCGATCGCGCCAATTCGGTGACCATAACGGCCGAGCCGGTCGAAAATAATTCGAACCACGTGGAGGAACCCAAGGAGAAGTGCGCTAGTCCGGTCGAGGAGCAGGAAGAGGAACCCGACGACGACGTGCCAGCCTTGCCGGAGAAATTATCGGGCAACGAGAAGCCGCAGAAGGAGTCTGACAATCTGCCGCTCCACGTGTTCCTCAGCAGGAAAGTCCAAGAGTCGAAGAAGCGGAAGCAGCAGCAGCTGAAGAAGCTGCAGGAGGAGCAAGAGAGGATACTGATGGACTTCCAGCCCACGAGGCGACAGAGGAAGTGCGCGATAGGCAAGCAGGGACTCCTGGCGGAGATAAGCAGCTCCGATGAGGAGACGTGCGCGAAGGACGCCAGGAGATCGGGCGAGAGGTCCGACCACGAGAAGCCGCGCAAGCAGAAGCGCGAGTCGAAGGAGAAGAAGAAGGAGAGGTACATCGAGAAGAAGCACGAGCAGATGATAGCCAAGGAGCAGAAGGCCATCGAGGAGGAAATCCTTCGCGCCCTCGGCAAGAAGAAGGACGCCCCTTCGCACAACACCGCGGAGATGAAGACGGACTATCCTCCTCCAGCGAGCGATAATAAGCAGAGCCTGGAGTCGAACGAAGCCAAGACCGTGCAGCCGCAGAAGAAGAAGCATTCGCCGAAGGAGAAACAGAAGAAAGGCGGTAAGGAAAGCGAGAATGTCGCGAACAACGGCACGGAATGCCCGAGCGACGCGGAGAATTGCAATCGATCGATCAACGACTTCGAGGAGAAGGAAACGCTGGAGAACGGGGACAATTCGGAGTCCCCCTCGAAGCTGATGAAGCACTCGAAACAATCGGCGGCCAAGCCAAAGAGGTCCTCGAAGCTGGACGTAAAAGCTGGAGGTAGGAACAAGAAGAGTAAGAATCCAGGCCCGGACAAGCCGAAAAATCGGACGATCTCGAGCAACGGGAGGGACGCCAAGGAGAGGAGATCCTCCAGCGGGAGGCGCGACTCGGACGACGAGGAACTGAAGACGACGAAATCCTGGAACAAGGTCGAGGAAGGCGTGGGCGTGGCGATCGGTCGCAGGAAACGCGCCGCGGCCAATCAGCTGTACTACTGGTCCAGCTCGAGCGACGAGGAGGAGGTGATCGAGGCGCCGCCGATCGTCGAGGAGGAGGAGGACGATCGGCAAGAGCAGCACGGCTGGATCGTCGGTGATTCCCACAAGCGGATGATAACCATGCTGGCGATGGAGAAGCAGCTGAAGGAGAAGCGGAGGAGGAGCGAGGACGAATTCGAGCCGAGTAGAGCGAAGAGCAAAAAGCACAGGAACAGTACCTCTTGATACGTGTTTCACGACTAGATACGTCGAAATAAGCTTCGCGTGACCTTCGATGCGTTACGATGGCCAGGAGCAATGTTGCGGTAATCCTGGAGGAGACTCGTCCCAATGGCAGCATGGATGCGCTTGCCGAAGGAAATCTAGGGCGGTCGGAAATTCAAATAGCCGGAAGAGGAGTGAGAGACGTTGAAACTGGCCGCTCTTAAGAGCCGCTGAGCGACCAGATTCCTTGATAGATACATCGAGGAACATCCTGGTTGATCTTTAGAGGCATTCGAGGAATGCGCGATTCGGTGGATTCCAGGCGGACCTTGCGACAAGATGCAACGATCGCAGGATCATGGACGGAGGAATGCTCGCGTCGAATTTTAACCTGGCAAGACTAATGTTGAGCTTGATTTAATGCTTTCTTGTTCGCGTGAGATGAGATAGGAGATCTTCGATGATGCGCGACCAAAAGCGGGGCGACGCTCACGAGTGTGTTCGGTTTCCAGAATCGGTTCGAAGACGATGGCTTTTGGTTTCTTCATATTCTGCAGGTGGATGTTTAGTTTCGTTCGTCCTCGAGTTTATCGTAGAATTTCCAACCAGCGTGCAACGGTGGAAGGTTCGCCACCGCGGTTGGTATCACTTAGCGAGCACGTTAGACGTGCGCGACGAACCACTGCCAGGAAAAATTATGTTTCTTTTAGTTGAACAGCGTCGGATATACAGGCGTCCCGTACGGTGTGACACGCATGACGCGTAAGGAAACGGCAATCTGTACATAGCCGCTTGGCGATATATTAATATTAATATTAATGATAATAATAATAAAGAAAGCGTAGCTGATAACCTCCCGTCGCGCTAAGAATCCAATTCCAAGGTCTTATAAATACTATAAATATAATATAATTTAGACTGAATGTGAGAAATAGCGGAAGTAACGCGGAAAGAGCACCCTTAGACAATACTAGAACATTTCTAAACGTTTAGTTGTGTAGAGGGTTTCCTTTTAGACGGTGACGAGAGAAAGGTAGAGAGGTGTGGGGGGGGGGGGGGAGAATTGAGGAGGAAAGAGAAAAACATGGAAAACCAAAAACAGCTGATTAATTATGAACGGACGATGTAAACTGGGGTCCAATCGAGTAGAGCGCTTTTGCCGGCTTTTTCGTGATTCGTACATATCGCAGAGGGTATAAAACTAAAGCGAGGGTAGCCTCGTACCGAGGGTACGGAGAGCAACGTGGGTTGGTCGGCGTTTGGTGATACCGAAGGGACACGCTGCTTTTTCAACCTGCTAAACGCCGATGCAAAAAACTTTCCGTTTGATGCGTTCGAGTTTTTTTTAGATCTCATGCCGCGGCTGGAAATATGCCACGTATTTAAGAAAATGCTTATCAACGCGGAACGATATGATATTTCTTTTTCGTATGCCTAGTGGATGCACATAATATAAGTACGCAGATTTTCATATGGTACGAAGAAGAAGTTCTATGTATAACATAAACGATTAATGATAATAGACTTTAATGTAAATGTACTGCCATAATCATATTACTATACGAAAGCCTATGCGAATAGTTATATAATATTATTCCTGTAAAGATAAAATGTTAGCACAAAACTAGACAACAATCCAATGTAAATAGAGCATATTTTCAATGTGTCCGGAAAAGTATGTTTTGTAATATAAGGATTGCAAAGGAAAATAAAATTATTAAAGAATTCTTCCTTTTAACGTGTATGTAAAGCTAGGAAAATGCCCCCCTGTAGCTTTCACTACGGCACTGTCCGATATCTTTTCTTTTGGAAATCTATTATGATAAATATAAAAAATTACGACAGATTATCTAGTTTTATGTAACCTTTTACCATACTTTAATACTGACAATACTTATCACACATCGACTGCTTTTGCGTTAAACGCAACTGACAAAATTAGAAATGATTTCTTGAAAAAAGATACTTATTCTCCAGTTACGCCGCTTGTACAGTTACAAATCGTTCATTGTCCTTATTTGATAATATGAAATACATCTAGTTTTAGAAATGTTTATATAAACTGACGATAAATATATTTCAAAGATATTCACGAATCGTGATAAAAACTATCGAGCTTTAATTCACACATTATTGTTTGTAATTTTTTTCAAGTCTGAGAGACTCGCGCCCTATTATCTTTTTTTTTTTTTCGATGGAAAATCATATTTGCATTATCGTACACGCAAGGAGGATCTCAGGAAAGCAAAGCGATCTTGTATCGAAAAACAAGGCCTATTCATTGACTATGAAGAGAGGCGCGCGTATTGCACTAAGTTGGTACTTCGTAACCGAACGATTCGCGCATGTGTTCGCAAAAACCGTGGATTTCACTTTAGAATGTCCCTTTGCAGTACTGGAATAGATTAGAGTATAAAACAATGTACTGATAACCTAAACTTTGGATTTCATTCGGTTTTTGAAGGATTTTACAATACGGTTTGATATAACACATGTGTATCATTACGGGAAGAGAGTTTGCTAACCATATATCGTAATCGATAGCTGAAAGCATCTTGGAAAATGAAACAAATTCTATGTAGGAAAATGGGGTAAGAGGATAATGATTGTGTAAATCATGAAATAAAATTGTATCTCGTGTCGCTGACGAAGCGCATCTTCGTACACGCTTGAATGTAAACGTTTGACTTTGTCATTGCATACGTGACTTTTAATTCGTAGAGGTTATATATCCGTCCTGATACTAAACTTATATTATTACCATGAATGTACTGTCTCTGAATAAATAACGTGACTGTTTTATATTTTTACAGAGATAGCATTTTGCTGATCTCCAAAACATCTAGACATCCTGTGTCCATTATCAATACACGGAACTTGATGTCAGGAAAGATAGGCAGAGCGTGTCGACCTCTCTTAGCATCTCCACAGTTACGTTACTTTGGAAATCCCAATCGTGGCTACGCCATGATCGTTGCGAGGATATTGAGAGGCGCGTTAAAAATCCGATATCTATTATTGGGAGGTGCTATCGGTGGTGGGGTTCAGTTGCAAAAGGTAATCAGATCGGATAAACTAACGTATTAGCAACGTTACCTTGGTTATCTAATGATTCTTGTAAAAAATCTATTAACGAGCATCGTTGATATTTTCTGTAAGAAATATGAAGAGTGGAAGGACGCATTACCAGATGTAAGTTGGTTAAATAATATAATGCCCAATGAGCAACAATGGCAAGACTTTCGTGAATCCTTAATGACTGCTAGAAAAAATATAGCTGAAAAAATTGATATCGGTGAGTGAAAAAAATATACACGAATATATAAATTTAAACAATGAGCGAGAAGCATTTGAAGCAATATGCTATCCAAAACAAACAAACAGATCCGCGTATAAAGCAGCTAGGAGAAGCTAAGTATCAGGAATATAGGACATGGTTTAACCAGAGACTGGATGATGCTATTAAGGCAGCAGAGTTTAATGAAAATTCCATAACAGCCGATGGTTCCTCAAAGAGTGAGTCATGCAAAAATCCTTATGATGTGAATATATCATGCAAATTATCCCAAAATTTTCCCCACTCCTTGATGCACCTGAGGTTATCCTATGTATCCAGTCCTTGTTGTATGCGAAGGATGCGTATCCAGTATTGTCACTTGTATGCACAGAAATACTTCACATATGCTGAAATTATTGCAAACCGTAAAACTCATTGATCATACATGAGTACTAACGGCGATCACATTAAAAGGGTACATTTCAATCTGTGTTAATCCCTCCATCATCCTCCACCGTGGAATAAGCCTTCATGTATTTATTTTCATTGATGTACATATCATCTCATCATTTTAATAAAGACACTGAAAGGTGTTAATAATTTAGTTTTCCACTCGTGTTATTCCTTGATGCTCCAAAAATATATGAATATGGTCTGTTCTGTTCAGGTATATTTGACGCAATCTCAACAGTAGCATACCAAATCTATGCAGGTGTGTAAAATATTTAAAACTATCAGAAAGTTACTGTCTGTCCATTCAGCATTTGCTAACTACGCCAAATTTTTTTAGATCATTGTTAATGTATAATTTACTTTTTATATTTTTGGCGCTGTAAGAACGGTAGGAATATGAAATATATCATGATTTATTGCAAAAGTATAAAATTTAAAGCTTGAATACTGAATGGGACAGACCTTTTACATAATTCTAATTGGCTTGCTTTATTACTTTTTTTGCTTTCATAGAAGAAAACCCATTTTTATTTTATTTTTTAATGCACAATGTTCATAGACTCATTCGTATTACAACATATCCATTCATACGCATGATGTATGCTTAGATTTTCTTATAAAAATACTTCATGGTTTTCCAAATTTTATATTAACACGTGTGTATTATTACATTTTGTGCAAGCAGGAAAAAAGGAGCAATTAGCACAGGGTACAATTGTACATGCACGACCTTTAATTAATGGCAATATTGAAGAAGAACGTAAAAGGGCCAGTATGTATCTATATACGTCTACTATTTGCTTTTTCTAAACTAAAAATTTATTATTACAAGGTTTTAAAACATATTAATACATTTCATAATTATCCTATTTAGGATCATCACAAGAAAGATTAGATGCCATGCAAGAGGAATTGATGCAAATGCAATTGAAGTATCAGCGTGAGCTTGAAAGATTAGAAAGAGAAAACAAGGAATTGCGAAAACAAATGTTATTACGTGGCCATCAAAAACTTAGCAACAAGAAAATTAAAGTAATTGTCCCCATTCGTATTATTTTAGTACACAATTATAAGAAAAATTTTAACACGTGTTTTCATCAAATCAATATAAATTATTTTCCAGAAATCCTTAATCGATATGTACAGCGATGTCTTGGATGAACTTAGTGAATATGATAGTGCATATTCAACAGCAGATCATCTACCAAGGGTGGTAGTCGTCGGTGATCAAAGCTCTGGCAAAACGTCAGTTCTTGAAATGATTGCACAAGCGCGTATATTTCCAAGGTACAATACACCATCCAGACCAGTATTATTAGTCATTAATATAATTAATACTGCTTTACCTTCATTATGCGCGTATACAATTATTCGATTTCAGAGGTGGTGGTGAAATGATGACGAGAGCGCCCGTTAAAGTTACTCTGAGCGAAGGTCCCTATCATATAGCTCAATTTAAAGATAGTTCTAGAGAATTTGATTTGACAAAGGAATCAGAGCTTGCAGAATTACGACGCGAGGTAGAACTACGAATGAAGAACAGCGTTAAAAATGGAAAAACAGTTAGCCCTGACGTTATATCCATGACGGTAAAAGGACCGGGTCTTCAACGTATGGTCCTCGTTGATTTACCTGGTATAATCAGTGTGAGTATCATGCCAAATATCTTTTCTATTACATAGTACAGCTAATGAGCTTAAATTGTTTCTTAACAGACAGTTACAGTTGACATGGCGGAAGACACGCGAGATGCGATCCGACAAATGACACAGCAATACATGAGTAATCCCAATGCCATCATCCTTTGTATCCAAGATGGATCCGTGGATGCTGAAAGAAGTAACGTAACCGATTTGGTAGCACAGATGGATCCCTCCGGCAAACGAACAATTTTCGTTTTAACAAAGGTATGCGAGGGACTGGTATGCTGAAAGAAATCCTTTCATCCGTTTATTGAGAAACGCATTGTGGATCATAAAAAATTATAGGTAGATATGGCAGAGGAGAATCTGACAAATCCCGAAAGGCTTCGCAAGATATTATCCGGTAAATTGTTTCCCATGAAAGCACTGGGATATTTTGCGGTAGTCACCGGTCGTGGCAGGCAAGATGACAGTATACAGACAATTAAGGACTACGAAGAAAAGTTTTTCAGGAACTCAAAACTTTTCAAGTGAGTTATTTGTTTGTGATTTCTAAAAAAAATACGATTGCTTCAAAAATGATATTTCTTTCGTATACCCATTTAGAGATGGTTTGGCCATGTCAGGCCAGGTAACTACAAAAAACTTGAGTTTAGCCGTAGCCGAGTGCTTTTGGAAAATGGTCCGCGAAACCGTGGAGCAACAAGCCGATGCATTTAAAGCAACCAGATTTAATTTAGAAACGGAATGGAAAAACAATTTCCCAAGGTATACCAATGATTTCAGGCTAAATATTTTACAAATATATCACGCGCACACTTTCTTCAGGTTGAGAGAATTAGACAGGGACGAACTGTTCGAGAAAGCTCGTGGAGAAATTCTAGACGAAATCGTAAATTTGTCACAAGTTTCGCCGAGGCACTGGGAAGAAGTGTTGATAACCAGGATCTGGGACAAAGTCAGCATGCACGTTTTTGAAAACATCTATTTACCCGCTGCGCAAAGTGGAAATCCACGTACGATAGACTGCGATACACTACCTATGAAGTATAATCATAAACAGGTTTATAATTGGATAGAAAAAGATATACGTAGTCATATTTCAGGAACCTTTAATACCACTGCGGATATAAAACTTAGGCATTGGGCAGAGCAGCAATTACCGGCAAGGAGCGTCGAGTGCGGATGGGAGAGTTTGCAGCAAGAATTTCAGCATTTCATGAGCCAAGCTCGACTGAGCCCCGATCACGATGACATCTTCGACAACTTGAAGAACGCGGTTGTCACCGAGGCAATGAGACGTCATTCCTGGGAAGAAAAAGTATAAATCTCATGATAATAATGACAAACCATTTAGTAAAGCGTTGAATTGTACAATTGTCCCATTAATTTCTTAGGCGTCCGACATGTTACGGGTTATTCAACTAAATACTCTGGAAGACAGAAACGTGAACGATAAGCGAGATTGGGATCAGGCGGTCAAATTCTTAGAGATGTCCGTCAAGGACAAGTTACAGAGCACCGACCAAATATTGCGGGACATGCTTGGACCGACTCGAAAGGAACGTTGGCTCTACTGGCAAAGTCTAAACGAGGAACAGCAAAAGCGCACTGCCGTTAAAAACGAATTGGATAGGATTCTTTATTCCGACAAAGTAAAGCGGAAATGTAGGATGCACGCGAAATTCTTCTGGTTTCGGAGTTTAACCCAAACTTTCTTATCGCCAGAAGCATGCGCCCACTCTTACGCAAGACGAGCTGACCGCGGTTAGGAAGAACCTGCAACGGAACGGCTTAGAGGTCGACAACGAATTCATACGCGAAACCTGGCACCCGGTGTACCGAAGATTCTTCCTCCAACAAAGTTTAGCCAGAGCGTACGATTGCAAAAAGGGATATTATCTGTACCACACTGGTCACGAGAGTGAGGTGCGTAGTTAAAAATACATTACATCGTGTTACATAAAACATCGTGTTACAAGCATCGACTCCTTGCAGATGGAATGTAACGACGTCGTGCTATTTTGGCGCATTCAACAAATGCTCAAAGTGACGTCCAACGCCCTTCGACAGCAAATCATGAATCGAGAGGCTCGTAGGTTGGACAAGGAGATCAAGGAGGTTTTGGAGGATTTCAGTCAAGATGCCGAAACTAAGAAGCAGTTACTCACGGGAAGGCGCGTCACTCTGGCAGAGGAGCTGAGTAAGATACCGCTCGTACGATTTTGGTAAAATACATCGTCGAATGATTTCAATCGGGGGCATTTTCTTTCCAGAACGCGTTAGGCAGATCCAAGAGAAGCTCGAGGAATTTATACAGGCGTTAAACAAGGAAAAATGAACGGAGGACGAAGCCGAAATCTGAGGTGCACAGTACGCGGAACACGTTCCAAAGTCAGCACTCACGTTTAACTTACGACGCGCGAGTACCTAGATATTCATTTATCTCGTTTGAGCTGCACGGCGGACAATGAGCACCGCATCGTATTGAACGTATGGGCCGGAAGGACTAGTCAATTTTTACAAAACAGCGTACCGTGCCTGAGCGCATCGATGCGACCTAAAGTACTCCCGCCAATCGTGCAAAATCAAGGCTCCTAACGTGTACCGCACGCATAGCTCATTGTGATTTATTTATTATCAGTCTTTTGTAAATCGTAGGGATCGTGGAAATTGACGTCGATAACACGTCGCGTTACAGCAAGGGAAAGCAAACAAATCGCTCCACGACGATCGCGCTCGCGACTCGAGAACTGGCATGCGCGTGGCACGTACACGTATACATACAAATACAATTCGCAATGTAAATAGTAAATAAAAGAGAAACACCCAATTCTTACTCTTCATCGGCGCCAGGCTCGCGGCAATGCTCAGCCTCTATACCGCGTATAAACTTCGACGCTTGCCAAACGAGAATTTCAAACCTAGCTATCGTTCCATACGTATAATGGCGCGTGGAAATAAAAGCACTACCGACCATCCCAGCAGCAACGGTCGAGTAAACGTGAACGCGAAGTACGTCTACGATCGACTTTAACCACTTCCTTTAACGCCCGAAGCACACGGTTTTTCCAGCCGACCGTTTATACCCCCAGTAACGCGATCGCCCTTTCCATCGGCGCCTAGAGCAATAGCAAAGACGCGTGCAGAGCCAAGAATTAGAAAGGGAGACAGGTGCAGTGTAATTTGGAACGGACAATTCCGTCGCGCGGCGTTCCGCGCCGCATTAGAATTCAGGCACCGTCTCCGCTTCTCTGGCCGTCGAAACTTCGTCCCTCGGCGAAAGGGTAATGGCTCGCGATTACGAGCAATGCGGGAGAAAGGGGGAAGCAACAGGGGGAAAAGGAGAAGAAATATCTAATAGCCGAAACGTGGGAACGAAGATAAAGCCTTTTCGGTGGCTCCCGAGGAATAAAGGGGCAAAAAGGCTCGAGAGAAGACGCACAAGGGCGGAAAGAATTGAATTGCGTTGAAATAAAAGTGGCGCAAGGGGGGGGGGCAAGAGAAGAAGGTGAATGCGCTGGGGGTGAAGGAAACTAGAGGGAGAGGGAGAAGCGCATTAATTCCGCAGGGCGTTGGAAAGAGATGAGCGCCCGCAATCTCGCGGAAGTGGGATCGCGTTGCAAGAGAAAAGCGCTTCGCAGCGTTGCAAGAGAAAAGACACGAGGCTACTGCGAATATCCCGTCTTTTCTCCTTCTCGGTCCGCACAGGCTGCGTCGCCATTTTTCCCTTCCCCGAGCCTTGCGCGGACCGATTCGCGGGCCAACTTGTATCCGGAACTCGCCTTCGGATCCGCGATGGAGGGATAAAGGGACTCGTTAAAAGCTCCCAAGGAGTAGCGAGAAAATGGAAGCGTGCTCGAGAATCCGCCAATACTCGAATATCGGAGGGTATTAATGGCGGGGAATATAATGTCGGTGCGAGACAGTGGCTCGCGAAAGGATATACGTGGTGCACCGAGAGAACAAGAGCAATCCGCGTCTTTCGCGCGTCTCGATTCCCGTCGCCATTCCTTTCTCCCTTCTTCACCTTCCGCGCGCTCGGCGTTTCCTTCGGAAAATCAGGAAGCGTGCTGCTGCAAAAAGGCGGTAAACGTCGGGAATACGGTTTAAAGCGCCGGCGACGGAGCGAGTTGTCTGGGAAATAAAGCAGGTAAAACGGTCCGCGCGATAATTGCCGAAGCCTTGTCCGGCGCGCCGCTTTCCAGCGAGTTGCCACCGCCGTTGAGTGTGTAAATTAAATTCCGCAGCCTTACCTTATTTCTCGAAGGGCGGGAGCCTTTGTCGGTGACAGCTCGGACATCGATATCGCCGGTAAAATTCCTTCGTGGCTCGCCGGCCAACCGTCTCGAATGTTCCTTCATTCTTCTCCTCTTTGGCAAAGGCGGAGGTTGCAAAAGTTCGTGGATACGGATACGGATGTACGATTTCTACTGCGAAATTAATCCCCTTTGACGAATTGAATGGCGCAATTTTTTTCTATGGCTACACGACTAGCGTGCGGAGTAAACTAGTATTACGCTCTTTGTCGGTGTCTCAAAGGGCAGCGTGGATGTTACGAGTCGGCGATACTTGGGAATGAGAGGTGAAATGCCGATAGGCAACGCTTGGAAGACCGATAAGTGTTAAGAGAAGGTTCTGAGAAATTCTTTCGAAGCGTGCTGTGTGAGAGTATATCTGTGCGTATACTACGCGCGATGTGTAGATGGGAATATTGTATGACACGATCAAATATACTGCTACTCGGAAAGAAAGGCGAGAATGTTTAATCCGTAATTTTACGATACTCGTGAATTAGGACGATAGTTTTATTCGGAACGACAGCTAAGGTTCGAAAGTATTATTATCGAAGGACGAGATTATCGAAGAGAACGGCGGTGAAAGGTATGAAAAGGCGATGATCGCTGATTACTTACAAAACGTAGAATTTTTCACCGTGCTCCGTTGGAAAACATTTGAGAGTAATTCGTGAATATCGATAGGAACGTATTTTTGTAAAAGAAAAGTTTTTCAACTAACGCGCAGGTAGTGTTTTTTCCCCCCGCGGATCACCGTCTACGATAAAAAGAGATTCCGGTAACGCTACCAAGCCATGCTGCAGCGTGAAACTTTAAAATTTTCCAAAACGACATTATGGTACACGAGCGAAAAAGTCTCCTAATTTTGAAATGCCCAGGACACGGCGTGCTCGAGAGTTTCGGTGCCCCGGCCAAAGTTTGCCACTCTCACTTCTGTACAGTCCGTACTAAAAAACGAACGAACTTGGAGTTAGAATCCCAAAAATCTAATAATATCATCTTTGAACGAAAACTAGAACGTCCCGCGCTTGCATATTCAAGCGGGATGAAGGGCTCGCGCATTTTTTTTTTTTTTTCTTCGATGCAACATGGATCGCCCTGAATTATAATTTCAAAATTCGATGTACGTTACAAAAAATATTACCAATTTATATCGAAGCGTATGAAAAAAAAAAAAAGGAAAAATTAGAAACAAATTGTTTTTTCGTGGAGTTGTAATTGAGATCTGCCCAGCCGTACGGCCCAGCTTGAAACCGGAATCAGTAATATTTTATCGATTCGTATGCAAAATTGAAATAACGTATGGATATACACGTACGACATCTGCGGAATATATTTCTGCGTAAACATCGTATCGAACGTGTAAAACGGCGCACATTCGGTCAGGCATAAATCGTCCGTCGTCGACTTCGTTTCCCGGCAAATTCGCCTTCCTTCAATCCCGAAACATTTTCCCAGTGGCCTCCGCTTTGCGCCGACTTTTAGCGAGGTCCGCGCTGACCGCGCGGTGGAATATTTTTAATTTTTCAGGGGGAATGCGCGCACGGCTAAGCGAAAAGCGGGCCGCAATTTTGGGGCTTTCAGGCGGCGGTCGTTTCACGGCACTGCAGGAAGAAGGAGGGCGGCGAGTGGCCGGGGGAAGAATTAAGGAACATTACGATACGAACGGCAATACATTACGCGCGTCCCGGATTTTTATCCTCCGGCGTACGCATAAACATCGGTTATGAAATTATAACGGCCAAACGCGTGATTTGTGTTGTCAGCATCGCGATTTATCCCCCTCCCCGGGCACCTGGCCCTCTTCCTTTTTTCACCGCGCGCATCGAGCCCGCGTTTGAACATTATTTTACAGCGGAATTAAATTCGAGGAATTTATGATGTTGTACGAGAGGGAAAAACGCAGGGGTGAAATCGATGGCGGGGCGGAATTCAGGTTTGACCGCTCTGAGCGGCTGGACGAAACAGAGTTGGCTATCGCTGCGAGGAGAGGATGTGGGCGCGATATTAGGAGGACCACCCTTAAGCGGGCACGAAAAGACGAAGGGTTTATTCGGTGGTGCCGGTGGCACGCGGAACGTGGCTTTTACCATTCACGAGCGTACGAACTCAAAGGAGCCATTCATGCGGCCATTTTCGTTCGTTTCCCTTTTGAGAGACTCGTCACGGCGCGATCGCCGTACTCTTTCCGGCCGGGATTAAAAGGCCATAAATAATCGATTACTCTCACCGGTCTACGTCGAATGGGTCACCTCGGCCAGCAAGAGAAAAATATAGTCGGCTCGGTCATAAATTACGGAGAATTTTCGCGCCAACGTTTATTTATCATTGAAAAACGCGCGGTTCGATTTTATTCCCTCTGCATTTTTCGTTCTATAGCGGCTCGCTCTGGACTTTCCAAGGTTCACGATTGTTTTTTGAACCTACGATGGCCTCGTAATTAATCCGTCTCCAATTAACTATCTCTCTCTACTCAACGCTTAATCAATCATTCCAATTAAAATAAGAAGCAAAATAATCTTCAGAAGTAATACATTCGATTCCACACGATCGTTGCTCACGCGCGAGGTCTACGGTCGACTTAGATATGCAGCCAATCCAGACTTACACCCGCATATCTTCATCGATACGGATACAGCTGGCATCAGAACTTTCGATCCGAGAAGATGCCTCTTCCCGCTAGCCAATTTCGATGGTCACTTATCTTTCTGTCGAGGCGTACCTTCCTCGAAATCGAGGATGGCCGCGGGAAGGTGGACAGAGGCGGTCGAGGGAAAAGGATCGGCAGGGCTGTGGGGCAGGCAGGGAGCTTCCGAGGTGACTTTCAGGCGAGGAGGTCCACGCGTCAAGGCAATCCACTCGATCACTCTCTAGGGACACCCGGGTACCCTGGCTTTGCGCACGAACGGAGTTACACGCGCAGAAACACGCTCGCACGAATACACTCACGAGGGCGAATACGAGAGGAGCAATTTACGTGAAACACGGACGCCTATGCACACACGCGCGCGCATACGTGGCCGTCCTATTTTTAATCGAACGTATGCTCATTTTCCGGGACGCCAAAATACGTGGGAAAACATGTTGATTAAAAGATCCGCCGCCGCGAGGAAAATGTCGGTTAAACGATTTCCCGATATTCCTTTTATACCTCCTGACATATTTGCTCGGAACCTGTACGGCCGCACGGTTCGGTTTATCGACCATTGGCTCGCGCAAAGGCTGCGCCTTTCGGTTAATTCCGGGGCATATCGCGAGGAGCCAAATTAGCGATGATGGTTCCTGGTAGCGGTGAACCTGTTACGCACGTGTCGCCAGGTTTATTCGCGCCCAATGGCTCTCTCTCTCTCTCTCTCTCTCTCTCAAGGTAGCCGACTGCTCGACGAAGGTCCCTTTACGGTGAACGATTTTCTTGGCAAAAGTACTGCGCGCACACGCTTCGCTCTCCTCCATCCGCAATTTGCGAGTTGCATTAATAGGACAGTGGCGGTACCGGTATAAAGGAAAAGGGACTCGGGCTCGTAGTTCGTTAACGCCAATTTCGGCAACGCGTTTCCCATAATTTTGCATAATTTAAAAGTCACATTGAACATGTTAATGTAGAAATGCCATGTGCGCGCAAGTCTTTTTAGCGCGGAAAATTGTACATATTTCATCAAATTCTAGATAATTCCTGCCCGGCGCTTTCCGCTTAATTCACGATTGCCTATGTAATTAAATTTTCACGATAACGAAATGTGGATGGAAAATTACTCTGGATTACGGATAGAATCACGCGCCGCCGGATATCTGCCATTGTGCATCGTGCGGCTCTCTTTCGCGTTTTTCATGAAAATTCCATCCATCGCGCTCGCTCGCCAAACGAATAATACAATTTCGCAAACGAGAACGCGAGCGTCCGGGGATGTGGGATCAAACGTTCTTCGCAATCGGGCGGATCGTCTGAGGTGGAAAAGCCGATCGACAAACGCACGTTCGAGCGGCAATAATTCCTCGGGCCCTGGCACCGATTCGTCACGCATCTTGATATTTGACAGAATTACAGGATGCCACGTGACATCTCGTCGCGGTCACCGGACAACGGGAGCCAGATCCGAATTCTCGATATGGTAAATGCCGGTTTCGGATACCCCGGCCTCGTACGTTGTCGGTACGCGCGGCTCGTAAAATCGTTATCAGGGACACGCATCGTTGAACCCCAAAAACGAATCTCGAAATAAGCGGAAAACGTGACACCAATGTATTTCTCGCATTGGACGGCCGTGGGAGATAAAAAGGGGCGATTTGTGGGTGCGGAAAAGGAACTGGTTTCGAGCCGAGTGCCTTCCATACGATCCACCTGCATTAGGTATTTACTATCTCGAAATTTCAGGTTTCTCATTATTTAACGTGCACTTATCAGATATTTAGCATTCTCGGTCTGGCTGCTTCGTTATTAAAGCTTTTGGTTTTTCCTGACAATCCTACGGAATATCGTGATCGTCGCGCGCTCTTCTTGATAGATTGAATATTGTAAAGCGCGCTAACGGTAACCGCGTTATTGCTCCTTATATTGACCTGTAGTATTATTTTATTCCTCTAAAATTTTGACGTCGCGCAGAGGACTCCGTGTTCTTATAATAGGAGGAACGGAGTTGGTACGGATCTACCGTGACATTTGTAGAAAGTGCGTGAATAAAGCATTCGCCGCGAACATAATTGAACGTAAAAATGACGGAAGCCAGCGCGGTCCAACGCGACGATAAGGATAGTGATCGTTTTAGTATTCGAACTCGACGTATCGCGAGCGCTAAATTTTGCCAACTGTGCATTCTAAACCGGAACTAGTCTGCCACGTTGAGCGTCCATAAAATTGCGGGCTGTATATAAAGCTCTGGTATAGCTTAGAATAAAAATAGCCGCGGACGAGGGCAAAGAATTTGATACGCAGTAATATTCAATGAGCCGTATATTTCAGATAGAATATCGGGGCGCCGCTTGTTAACGGCTTTTAACCCAAATCACGATTTATTTTGTCACCGATACATTTTTGTCTCGCTCTTCTATCTTAGCTAAATATGCGATATTTCAAATCGATTTATCGCCGTGTCGGCCGTGAAAGCGAGCGGGCAATACACGACAGAAAGGGCGTGCTTGTCAAGACCAAATATATGTATAGCAAAAATACATACACGTACCTAACGAGCTGAATAAATCGCGGACCCCGAATAAATCAGACGCACGTCATTTATATCAATTTTCCCAAAACCGATATTTAACCGAGATGTACAATTTGCGCCGTGCAAAACTGCGAATATTCATTTCGATCGAAGGTTAAGGCACTCAAAGTTTGTCGGAACAACCTAACCGCCTCTATTTCCACGATAAAAGAACCGATACAGAGCTACGGTGATATAGTGGAGACTCGGGTTCGAATCCCGCTCATCATCTCTGGTTTTTCCATGTGATATGATACCGTAGCTCTGGTGGTTCGTATTCCACTTTCAACGATAGCTCCTAGACCAAATGACCTAAGCAGTCGATTCCAAAAGGAATAAAAAAAAAAGAACCTATACCAGCACAGTGGCGGACGAGCCACGCTCGAACAAAATAACGCGGGCCCAGGACAGAGAACCTTTCCGTACGCCTCTCGTCAAACGGCTCGTGCCTTAGACCGCTTCTCGTTAGCGCCATTCCGCCACTGCTTTGGCCCTCCGCCGACCTTTCCAGCCATTCGAGGCCCATTTCCGCGCGATCCGCGCGACGAATTAAAGTAAACAGCCGGCCAGAGCGGAGAAAAAGGGCGACGCGGCGCGAGCGCAAGGGCGAAATCGGACGAGAGCAGCGTCGTCGGGCCGACGGTACTGTCATTAAACCGCAAGCAGAATTTCCGAGCGCCCGGGCTCGACACGCGTCCCAACCCCTTCTACGCCCGCCACGACCCCCATTCATCATAAATGCAATCAGATCGTATTACGCGCCATTACCATACGCTGCCCTACTCTCGCCACCCTCCCTCCCTCCCTCCCTTTCTCTCCCTCCCCAGCCGAGCGCCGCCGGGGCGAAACGCACCCTCGGGCATCGGAGAGTGAAATCTCCGCGGCGCCTTTTTTCCCCTCGACTTTTCCTCCCCCTGCGCCGAGTGCCCTCTTCCCGCGGATGATAAATATTGCGTGCGCGCCTCTCCGCCCCGGGAATTCGCGCCGCGCGTGCATGGGAGTAATGTTCCGACACTTAGGGCGATCTTATATCGCACTGCCCCCACTACGCTTTGTACCGCCGACTTCCCGTGAATTATGTATTTTATTAGTGCAAAGCGAACGCCCTTTTCGGCTATCGTATTTGAGATATTGGGAGGGCCCTTATGAATTTTTTCTCGCGAGTTCCTCCCCGCGTGAATGCCGCGCGGGATGTTTTTGGGATCATTCTGGAGGTTTGTAGGATTTTTCTGCGCGCGCGAATATGCTTCGCGTTTGTAATGGTTGCGAGATCGGGCTTTTTTGGAATACGAAGAACGAGCGCGGTTTGCGCGATGTCGAAACCTCGTGTCGCTTTCGGTAGAACGTGGCCTCTTACGATAGTACGTGAGTAACGTCTATGAGGATTATGTAAAGCTTAGAGGCGGTAAATGCTTTTTATTCGGTTTCGTTCTCGTAATTTTGCATAAGCCACACTTACGCCGCTCCATGTGCGTCGGCCTGAGCGCGAGGAACTTTTTGCTTTTTTGACAAACTCGCCAAGGTCGTTTTTACCTCGTCCTCTCATTACTAATTCATGCCGCGGCTAGGACAGAGGTCTGACCCGCACAGACCAGCCCTACTTTCGTCCGACCGAAGTTCCTTCTCGAACTCCCTCCTCGACTCTCCCTACGCCTGAAAACACCCAAGAATTTGCAACGGCAAGTTTCTCGCGGCCGTAGGCAGGGTGTGTAATTCATCGATGTTCCAATTTTTCAGGAGCGTCGTGTCGTCCATCATTGCCCATTCATCGCCTACTTTATTTCCCCTTTCTTTATCATACAACAACGCTATTCATTTTTCCCCTTAACCGCATTAACGGGAAAACACGAGTTCGAGTTCGTCTCATTAACCACGATGAATGCACGCTCGATGTCAGAAATCGACGAACCTCGCGAAAGAAAAAATCACTCGGTATCGTTTCGTACATTCATCTATACGCACGCATACGTCGATCCTCCTCCCTCCAATTACCATATCGAACTCCGATTCGTAAACACGCGCGATCTTACGTTATAAAAAAGTCAAACTCGTCCACCACTGAGCAAGCTTCCAGCTCCAAGGTCTTCTCTCCGAGATCCAGCCCGAGACTCGTGCCACGGACTGTACTCGCGCGTATCACGTACGTACTTGCGTGTACGTGGACCTCTACGTGCATTCCGGTACACAAGCTTAGCCACGAGCACACGGAACAGGTACACTGCCGGCGTCCCCCAGGATGTTCTACTTAACCCAGAAAATGCTGGAAGCCAGCCGACGTGGATATCGTTGCCGTGTGCGCCTCTTTTTCAGCGAGGTGTTCGTGCGCGTGGACGCACACAAACGCGGACACGCGAGGCGTACGTAAGCGCTCACACGAGATCCCGCGTCTACGGAGACACTCACACGAGGGCCCACGTGCCGTGGCGCGACACGCGCGCGTGAGTGCGTGAGTGCGTGTCCGTGTAGCCGAACTAGAGCGAGGGTGTAGGAAGGAAGCATCGACGGCGTGGGATGGAGTGGCGCGTGACGGCCGCCCGTAGTTTTGATCGCTAGAGATGGGTACGAGCCGCCGCGCATACCAGATATTGTTTTCCTTGACTTCGTTATGCCCGTAGTACATCCCCAAGATAAACCTTGAGCCACCGTACGACATGTAAAGGGGAGCGCCGCGCTAAAACGGGTTCGCGGGAACTGCGCTGAACGGTGTTTAATTCTAAATCCGCCGGAGTGTTTAATCTTTTGTTTGGAAAGCTTTACTTTCAGAACTCTAAGACGTATCTTCCGAGATTTTCCGCGATTTTGTTGCATCGTTCTTTGTTCCTATTTTCTTTTTAATACGCGCGAATAAGGCTGGAAAGCGATTGGGGGTTTGGTGTTAATGTGAATTTCGATTTGATACGCAAAGATTATGAGCGTATCGGCGAAGAAATGCAATTGTGAAAGCTTGAGGTTGGAGTGAGAGGTAGCAACGATTTGTGACCGCAGAAGAATATCAGATATATAATATTAGAAATAGACTTGAATAATTGAACAGTAGACGATACTTCGACGAATTTGGAGAGCATGCGAAATTATTAACGCGGGCAATTCTTCTTCCAGAATTGCATCCTTCGTGTATCAGTGCCCGCTTTACGGGCGAATGTACCGGTATCGTTGCCGGACAGTCGAATGGATGAAAACGTATGTACGTAGGCCAGCCATTAAAATCAAGTATCCATGACTCAAAGCCATCTCTAGTTCCAATCGCTAGAGTCGCCCATCCACCGCCACTCAACTTTGCCCACTCGCTCCGCGGCAGGCCGTACAGTGCACCTGATAAATGATGGCGAAGATAACGATACTATCTCTTCCCGAATTTTTACGAACGCCCCCGCCGTTTTTTAAGCGCCCCTCCCCCCCCCCCCACCCCGGCGCCCTTTCGGCCCGCTCGTTTGATCGACGAACATTAAATCGGTGAAATATCGTTTCGAGGTCAATTTTGCGACTGTCCGTGCGCGGTCGCGCCACAGTCAGGATGAAAATCATGAAATTGGGAGAATCGTAATGATCGAGTACCGCGCCGAGTTTCCAACCCCGTATCGCGGTTTGGCCGGCCATCGAATGAAATGCCAATCGAGAAGTTAAGGTGCAAAGGGCGCGAATGTAAAGCCTTTATTTATAGCCGGCTACGCCATTTCCCCGATACATCCCACGGAACGACTATTAAACGGATTTAAACCGCGGCGCCGATATCCCCCGCTCCCTAAGAAAAGGACAATAGCGCCGAGTTGGGTCACCTTTGAGCGTCGCGCCGCCGTGAAAATAGCCATCCCCGTTTCTCCCAAGGATAACCAATTTGTCGGCCGATAATTCACGCTCGATTTCGCGGCAGTGCATCGGTTTTTATTCACCGACTTTCGGCGCCGCCCGCAGATGATAATAAAGCAATTATCATTTTCCCCCGCGATTAATTTCCCGCGATTAACGGCCGCGAGGAGCGAGGGACGCCGAGGAAAATTTAACGGGCATCCCGGTGTATTTTGTAACAATAATTGCAATTATTATTTCCAAGGGGTATCAATGGGCCGGGCAGCACCGCCGTGCCACCAGCGACGGCATGGCATATCGATCACCCCAACCCACGCTCCCCTGGATAGGACCAGGGCTGAACTACCCTACCCTCGCCCCTGCCTCCCCGTGGAATAGGAGAGCCATGAGCCTGCCCGCCCCTGATAACTCACAGCTCGCCCATCCATCCAGTCCCCGAGAACCAGCCCTTCTCTCCCTCCACCCCGACCCCCGGACCTGCTTCGCCCGCTCCTTCCGTCCATCCTGATCCTCCCTGCAACCACGCTGCATCCGATGCTCTCGCTGGCACGCGCGATCGGAAACTCTTCTCCCGCATTTCTGCAGGATGTTTACAAAAATGTTCCCTAAACGAGCACACGCCGCGAGAAGCCAGTGGCACCGCCTCTTCCTGGGAGAGAGGCAGGGGTTGAGTCTGTGCACGGACGAGGATTGGCTAATGGGCCACTTGGCTGTGGTTTTCGGTGTGTTATAGCGACCGGAAGAGCATGTATACCGGTATTCTGTGCCATTGGAAAACCGCGGTTGGGTATTTTTTTACTTCCTGCGAGCGTATGTATAATGTAATCCGTTGGCTTTGGTAGGTGTACAGGACGCTTTGCTGCATTAAACGCGATCCGTGGTTGGCGGGACTGCTTACCTTCGATCGCGTTAGATCCGGCGACTCGGTGAAAATTGTAGACCCTTTTGTAGGTCGGCATTTAGGTGTGTTTAACGGATCACTGGATGTATACTAGTGTACGTATCGCGAACGAGCTCGAATCTTTATTGACTTTGCGCTTTGGGAATCGGGATTCGTGTTAAGTCGGAAATTATCGGGGGCGATGAAAAATTTGCTGCTGGATGCGATGCAACTTGCAGGGAAACACGGGTGAGCTTAAGCGTGGAGCATCCTTTGCGCGTGGAGCGAAGCTCCGTGCAGATTTGTGGGGTTTTTGGGGGGAAGAAGGAGCTGTGGTCTGAGGAAGGGTAAGCAAGATCGGCATGATAACGATGTGCTCCGCCCTTCGCCCTTCGCGTTGAGAGACTAGAAAATCACGCGCGGGAGAGTGCGCGCGTTTGGCCGCAGGATCAAACGCGATCGTGTCACCAATCCCCTTTACTTCGTCGATACGACCAGCTGTAATTTCAAACCGAGTTAATCGCACTGACTTCGTGCTCTGTCCTATATTTCTGCATTATGGCAATATACATTTCGCGGTAATACTGGTATCATCGAGGAAACGTTGGCTAATCTCCCGTACTTTCGCTTATTGGCTTCGTGAAGCTTTTACCTTCGCATTGTCAGTTTGATCTATCCCGATTACTCGTATGCCAAAGACTTCTCTTTCCTGGAATTCGATATTGCTAATGGATCGTGTCTTTGCCCCGATCGACTATTATGAATAAATGCCAATACGTAGTTTTCGCTCGATATTACGAATATAACGATTCGATCGTAAGCGACGTTCGATACACTCCGCTGCGAATTAAGTGTATCTAAACGCAATGGTTTAAATATCTGAGAAGCGCGTAAACAAGTTTTGAAAGCAGAAATACGTGTGCCCTGGCCAACATCGATTCGCGGGCATTCAAATTTTGGGTATCGCGCGGAACAGAAAATAAATGGCGGAATCGGGAAAAAGAGAAAAAAGGTAACAAATTTGTTTTCTCAGTCAATATTCCGGCCGAGTAATTTTGACGGCTCGATCCGCGATGCTTTTGAGCTTTATCGAACCGCGAAAAATACGACATTTATTCGATACGTGGAATTGACCTTCGTTTTGCGACGTTGCCAGGAGTCACGCTTACGGTCTGTAATTGTACACGGTCAGAGGACATTATGTCGAGTTAGTCCGTGGGCGCTGGAATTGAGCTTAACCTGGCGTCTGGTTAAACTGGCAATTTAACAGTAGTTAGACTCTCGCGTCTTCCTCGCATTAGACTCCCCGGCGAAGGCTAATAGCGCTATCAAACGGCCGTTACATCGATGTCCGCTTCCAAAAATCACCAAGAATACCGAAAAGTGTCCCTCCTGAAAGGAGAACGATTCCTCGCTTCGGCCCTGAGTACGAAGCGATAAAATTCATATCTCGAACCGACGCTCCACGTTTCATTATTCCCGCGAACCTTCCGTTTATTTCGAGCGGCATCCAAAATCTCATCGACGCGATTATCGCCGGTATTGTCGCTATCTTCGTCATTATAAATGAGCCCTTAATGACGTACTACCGCTTCTACACGCGCAGCACAACCGCGCACAAATTACACCGATGCGGAAAGCATATCGATAGGAATATCCCCCGCGAACCCAAACGTCGATAATCCTCGATACGATAATAAGGAACAATCGCAACGTCCTGTCTCCCGAGCAATATCTCGATGCCGCTGTCCAAGCGTGGACTCAAAATCGCGGGATAAGGAGGATAAATCCCGAAAAGCTCGCGGAGCCCAGGGGAAAATCGTCTTCCGGAATATCGCTAGCTTTGCAGCGGAAGATCGCGGGGCTATTAATTTGTCCCGCATCGAAATAGCGGCCACGCTGGAGTGGCCGGAAAGTACTCGAGGCGCCCTTAAGTATGCGGCCCTTCCGGCCAAAGTGGCGCTTAACCGCTTCGAAAGCGTTTTGGGGGTAGGCGAGGGACCGAGAGATCCTCCCCGCCATGCAGCCCTTAGCTCGCCAAGCCGAACGATTTATTGCTCGGGGGCTTGGATTCAGCAAGCCGCAAATAATGGATCGCGTCGAAATTCAATAAACACACCGCTGGCCGGACTCCCGCGCCGCGCTCGAGGGAAGCCGAGGTCTCGAGCCTTGGTCTCGAGCGAGGAGACGGCAGGACGAGCCGCAGATTCGATTTCGCCTCGATAGAAGGCGGCCCAGGAATCGTGGCGAGGGACCTCTTATGCGCATGCAGAACCTTCCGCGGGAAGGGGCCGCGATATCGGGCCGAGGAGGCGGCGAATATTGGGAATATGGGAACGAGTGGTGGAGCTGCGTTGATCTTATCGTGGCGGTAGAATACGCGCGTTATCTTTCATCCGGTTGTGCGCGGATGGATGAAAGTCGCAGCTTGGTTTTCCCGAGGACAGGTTTAAGGTTGCTCGTGGCTCGCGCTGGAGACGATACGACGATATAGCGGGCGGACTTTCGCGAGGAGATATTCAGGTTCGAATCTTGCTTATCCACTTGGGTTAATCCTCGGGATGCGCGCATCGCACTTCTGATTATCGAAACGCGGAACTGTTTTCCGCGCTTTTATGCGCTAAACGTGAGTGCCCTTTCGAAGTACCGAGGACGTTCGTGCTCGCGCAAGGCGAGGGCGCGTTCGAGTGCGAGTAAGACGAAATAAATACCGCGGCTGGGGTGGGAGAAAAATGTGAGGGTAGGAGCGAGGCGGAAGGGGCGGCGGCAGGAAGGAGGAAGTTAGAGAGGGTGGAAAGCACGGCGGGAGAGAAGCGCGGTTCGCTGAGCACGAAGGGTCGGCACGAAGACGTCGCTCGAGTATTCGAGGACTCTTTACACCCGATATATCATCGTCTCGGCGGAGAGGAGGCCGATGAAGGGCCACGAGGAACTCGCGTGCATCGAAGAAAGGTCAGGCCTAAATTACTGCAAAAATAGAGAATCGCGAAGATACCCTCGTCACGCTATTTTTTACCATACGTAAATCCATACATCTTGCGCGGCTATCGATCTTCCATCGTAACATCGAAAAACTTTTTCGGATAATTATCGTCCTTATTTATTATCAGGATATTTACTCGAAAGATATATTTCCCTATCTTCTTGCTCGGTGCGATATACTAAACCAAATTATAAATATTCTACTGATCGTAAGTAGTTTGTTAACGAAAAGAGGACGTAAAGAATATTCGATCCCGCGTAAGATTCTCTTTATCATCCCGGAATTTTGCCACGCCATGCGTATATCATTGCATCTATGAATTTTTCTTCGAGCTGCGGGGTTTGTGGACCGGTTATGCCATTGTCCAAAGACATTCGAACAATCGCACGTGCCGCGGTCGCCCTTACCGACTCCAATACAATCGTAACGCGCCGTAATCTTATGCGCGGGCGGCAAACAACTCGCGGAGGACAATGGAAGATGAAAATCCTCCGGTCTGAAATTTCGTGGCGAGTCGTAGCCGCGGTGGAAAGTCAGCATTCCAGCGGTTCTGGGTGACAGGTGGGAGGAGACGGAATGGAGTTTTATTGTCCGCCACCGTCGACCACGGCGGTCGAGCACCGTACGACAGGACTCTAAAGGACTGGAGAAAAATACCGGTCGTTTCGCCGATGCTGCAACGTCGTCCCCGCGCTGACGTGACTCGCGAGACACTGGGTATAAACATTTTTACGCCCACGCTGCTTTACGATCCTGCCACGGACCGAGAGCGGGGCAGCGTTCTTCTATCGATCACTATTGCCAGTGGCCCAAATATTTCGGATAAAAAATCGTCCGGCGCAAATATGGAGAAACTCCATAAACCATGAGGCGTACGTCAAACCCCTTTTCAGGGGCTTGGTTGGTTCCAAAGATACGCCGCACCTTTCTAGCAATGATTTTCAGCAACCTCCTCCTATCGTGGAAAAGATGATCGAGCGACTCGACTAACTTTCTCCGCGGAACGAGAGCCAAAAACAAGACGTGCTCTTCGGGCAACGTTTCAATCAGCAACGTGTCCAAATAGTAAAACCGACAAGAGGCCACTTAGCTCGTAAATAACGCATTTATCACACTGCCCTCTTGATGTATTCTCCCTAGTTGGGTGTGCAATAAAAAGCGAGGAGGACTTTGAGGTATTTGTTTCCATAGAAATGCGGTTTCTCGGCGAGCAGTCCGGACACGGTAGGACCGTTATACCTTACAGCCTCGATTTATATTGATCGATTCCACGCACATATATACATTTATATGTGATTCAAACGAAGGGATAGCGATACGTTTCACAATTTATCACGTCCACCATGGGTGATACCTAGCGAGACATCGCGTATAAACATTTTTACCCTCTCGCGCCACGGAGCCCTCGGCGAAAACCAGGACCGTGTCCTCATCGATCACCCTGGCTGATAGCAGAAAACAGAGGACAAGGAAATTTCTCGCAGGATGTAAGAAGAAAATCGGGAAATCCTAAAAGTGGCCTCGCGCAACGTAACTCCCGCAAAAACTCGAAGTTCCTCGCTCATCGGGGAAACTTTCGAAACGCCGCGGATGGCACATTTATTTTTTTAACCGGCTCTAAGAAACGGCGCAACGACGTATAGCTTTCGAGAAATTGCTTGAAGAGCGTATCGTGTTGCGTCCGCGGAAGGTTAGGGAAATTCCTCGAGCATTTCCACGAACGACAATGGGGGACTTACATTCGGGGGAGCATCGGTTTCTCGACGATGAGAAAATGTCTTCTTACCGGTAAAATGCGCGTGGGATAAAACGTAGTGGTCGCATTCATAGATTTTTCGCGTCGCCGTGTATAAGATCGTTGGAGCTCCTAGTGGCAGCAGCCAGTAACTCGGTCTGCCGCGATATCGACGAAATCTGCCTCTGCGTTAAGGACCTTCCTCGTGGAAGGCGCCCGATGAAGTATTGTTGGCTTCGTCGTTGTGCTGAAGAGCCTCCAGGTTTCTGAAGAGGCGTGCTTCTGCCTTCGAGAAGAGGGACGACCGGGTTCCTGGGAGGGCTGGGAGGGTGGCTGGGGGAGGGAGAGGCCACGGCGCGAATGCCACGACAGCGCGCGGCTCATTTAAGCTTTGAAAATCCCTCGCACCGCCGCCTCAATTGTACGTATCTGCGCGTTTCATACTCGAGTGTGCGCTCGACTCTATACCTGCACGTATAAGCACTCGCCCGTGATATTCGCCGTACAGAACGTATAATATAAAACATCGAGTAGACGACCGGTACGTTCGGAGATTTTCAAGCTATAAATGTTAATTAACGTGGAGTAGATTTTCGGAGATTCTACGTCGAGAAGAGAATTCTTTGTTATTATTGGACGATAGGCTAGACGTTGTTTTTGTGGTAGTCTGTATATACAGGAGATAATCGAAGTATCGCGAGGCATTCTGGTGGCACTGTATTCGGTTGAATCATGGTAGCTGCTACAGAGTCAATGCCGGGTACAGGGTGAAGTGTGCAAAGTACTGTACCGTCCTGAGTGTCGTCTTTCCAGTTGAAGACAGTAGAAAGTATCTCCAGAGAGAGAGAGAGAGAGAGAGAGACAAAGATATAGTATGAAAGGGTAATCGTCGACATTGAAGGTGAGATAAAGAAAGCTCAAAGAAAAACATTGGCATTATGAGCCGCGTACTGGAAAAAAGGAAACTCCGACTTCCACGCGAAAGAGCCGAGTTCAAATCCCGCTCATCGCCCCTGGAGAATTTTCCACGTGGTATGCAAACTCCCAGTGGCTGGAATCCACCTTAACACTGGAATCACCGATCGATTTCCGGAGATACTCGGAACACCGCGCATATTTAACAAAAAGATAATAAAATAAAAAGACAGAAAGAGAAGAAACTCCCGACAAATCATTACAACTATATACATATTACATCGGTACTGCAACGTTTCCAAGGGAAAAAAAAAAAACTAACCCTTCTTTCACCATCTCCACCTTCCACATCCAACCCTCCCCTTTCCTCTCGACCACTCAAGCTCGTACAGGGTAGAAGATTAAAGTGGGAAAACAGCGTCGACGTGAAAAAAGGAAAAATTCGGCTGCGGAGGTTTAAAAGTAGCCATTCCGCCAGACGACCTTAGCGATCCGTGCCGAAACAGAGGAGGAAACATCATTCAGGCGGGCCAGGCGCCGAAGGTGCGCGCATTATTACCCGCCACCCGTTACGTGGCCGTATATCCGCGGCGCGGAAAGCAAGTCACCGAGATAGCGTCAAGTGCCGGGAGTGTGACATCGCCGTATCCTCCCTCGGTATCGCCGCTTTTTCTTCGCCGTGCGCCCTGCCCACCCTCGCACGGTCTCGTTGCGCGAGATAGATACGCAGCGGTGCGAAAGGGAACGCGGACGGTGGGGCGGATGCCGGAAGAGGGGTTGGCATGGTCATGGAGGAAGAGGAGGAGGAGGGGGAGGAGGAGTGGGTGGCGAAAGGGGAAACGGAAGCGGTGGAACGAGGCGCGAGGTCGGAACGAGCGGCGGGGCTGAAACGGAAGTGGAAGGAAAGAACCGAGAAATTCTCGGCGGAGAATAAAGTTCAGCCGCAGTGTGACCTCGAGGCTCGCCATTATGACTACGGTAAATTTTGGGCGGGAAATTTTGCAGTGTGGGTGGAGGGGATGCGGGATGGAGAGGGGAGGATTTTTGGGCGAGGGGCGGGGAAAGTTTGGAAATTTTCGTATCCGCGATAAAGGGCGTTCTTCATTTTCTCGTCGATGGAGAAAGGACCGAGGAGGGCTTCGCGCGGGGGGATGAGTGGGGCCCCAGTGAGAAGGATAGGGAGGTTTATGACGCGACATTTCGCCACGGTCAGGAGTTCCTTCTTCGTTAGCGAAGGCGGGGATACCTGGGGAATTTTCTTTTTTCATCGAGCTCGCTTTGCTCTTGTCTATGGTGCAAGGGGTGTTTCGTTTCGCCTCGCCGCGGAAGGAAAGTACTTTCTGAGATAACCCCGGTTCCTAGGATCTTTGCTCGCCTTACGAGGTGTAGAGAGATATGGATAAGCTTGTTTATCGATCCACGAAGGTTGGCGCGGAGATCGTTTATCGATGGAGATATTTTCGCGAGTATGTAAGATAGGACGAAGCATTGCGCGTGTACTTGCTAATGCGAGGATCGAGTATAATATCGTGCATCCTCCGTTGCAGAAATTTCGTGGTTAACCATCCTCCCTCTCGTCGAGACGACTAAAGCGATACTTTTCACGGTGATGCCCTCCCTACGAAATGTGCCTCTATGTAGTTTCTTGCGATGTTATCCATAATTCACCGCTTTGCCCTTCTTGACATAAGAAAATTATGTTTTCCTTCTCGGTTTAATTACCCACACCCTCCTGGATATATTTGCGCCAACTCCCTTTCTCGAGGATATTAATACGCGCAGGACGTTTGGTGGGAAGAAAAACCTGTCGACGTTACGCTAAAGATGCGTGAACTTTCCTCGATGTATAAAACTTATTTTACGCGCGATCATCCTCCGCGAAAGGCTTCTAAAACCGTCACTATTATAACTTATGATACATCGAATCGACGATGCAGACAAGGGCCACTCTCTCTCTCCCTCCCTCTCTCTCTCTCTCCGGGCTTCGTCAAATTACGGGTAAATTCCATTTTTCCCTCCCGTCATTCTTTGTCCTTTCACACTGCGCCTGGAAAATTCCTGCTTTCTCTCAGGTGCAGCTGTGCGGGGCTTTCCGAAAGGCTCGATATTATCGCCCCACTCGAGGATCGTACATCGAGAGAGCGCTCTTTGGAGCCTCTCCTCTCTCGCTCTCCGTAGCCGCGCTCTCCGTCCCTTTCTCCCCGGCCAGCCACGCTTTCTCTCTCTTGCAGTTCTTTTTTTATTATCGGCCGACGCTCGACGTCGAAATGATTTTTCGGGGCTTTGCGTTTCCATGACGATGGTAGAGAACAGCACGTGGGGGTAATACCGGCCGCCTGCAGCTCCGCACGTAATCTGCTCTTTTGGGGAGCGAAAAAATCTCCCGATGGCACCTGTTCGCCCTCGGTACAGCACTGCGCGGGAGACGGATGCGGCGTGGAAAAATTAGAGGCGCAAAACCGTCACGGCTAAGTCTCGCCACGCCGGTTGCGCGCCGATGATCGCCGCAACGAGGCGAGGACACGAGGCCGAACCTGCCGGCGGACAAGCGCGGGCGATTGGCCAAAGGCGACTGCCTTCGATGCTCGATCTCGAGGATAAAGAGCAAAAAGAAGAAAGAGTTCCTAACAGCTTGCGAGTATGCGATCGATTCGATTTACGATGCTCACACTCCTGTGCTGATGTTTTATCCTGAAACTAAACGTAAGAGTTACGCTGGGAAATTGATATTCCGCGTTGGGATGCGAGTTATGCGGCTTTAATGGATATTTCAATAATGGCGAGAGCCGTGGCTTACGATAACGGCCGTAAATGAGGAAATTCGTCGAATAATGCAAACGAACGTATCGCTGCGTTAAGATAAAATTATCTTCGTGGATATTACGATGGATGACGTGTACCGGCGGTATATATACTTTTAGATAGAAAGCTGTAGATAAGTCATATTCGCTGATTCCGTGGAATCGAATTCGATTTGCAAGGCATCGCAATCTCGGCGGCATTTCCTGAAGCTCCGACTCATTAGCGTGGTGATACGTTTCCAATACGTTTGTCATGGGAGCCACACCTTCCCTGAAAAAGAGTACGAAAAAGGTTCGGCGGGGGAGGGAGGGGAGTGGGAACGAAATGTCGATGTAAATGCGGGTCTTGTCGATAACGGACGAGCCATTACGAAAAGACGAGAGATAGGGTCTTTCACACGCGAGTGCCGTTTGTCACTTTGCTCGTGACTAACGGATCGACGAATGCACCGTTTTTAATCCCATTCTTCCTTAAGATCGCGCTGGATGCGATTCGTGTACCGCGATCGTAGCGATAAATATCTCAGCTCAACCGGATCAGGATTGGCAGGCTTGTAAATATCGATGCGACACATTTCGCTTCCCCGAAAAAATTCCAATGCAATATTCAAAGATGCATTGTGATATTCATCGACGCGGCACAATTACGCGCCGAGTCCATACACTAGTTGGTTGCAGAAATGAAGAGCCTCGCGAAGAGAACTTTAACATCGCGCGTGACAGGACGAGAGCGACGTGCGAGCTTGGTCAAGGAAAAACTCGACGTCCAAAGACGCATTGTCCACCCCCCAGAGACTCACGCTATGTCCATACATCCATTAATGTCACCCAGATGATCATCCAGCTAGAGATAGCGTCCTTCGATAACGGCGCTGAACGTACATCTACCCTTGTCCACGAACCGGTCTAACCGCCACGCCAACCCCCTGATTCGCTTGCCGCTCCGTGTTTGCTCAATCAGTGTAATTAATGGGAGCCAGTGACTCATTGCGGCGTGGCACGGCGTGGCCGATTCCATTTCAGTTTCTCACCATCCGCACGCCCTCGAAAGGGGGTGGCCGAAGCCGCGTGCAACCGCGATTTCCGAGGAGAAAAGCCTTCGCCTGGTCGAGCACGCGACTGCTTTTTCTGCGGTGGAGAAATGCACCGCGATAGACGCGAGCACTCCAATGCAATGTCGGTATTTCATTATCGATCTTTCGCGTTTAATAGAAATAAAGCAGACTTCGAGAGTAAACTGGAGTAGAGTGTCGCGGTTGATATCGATGGAGGAAGAATAGATATTCGAAATAGTAAGGAGTAGGCCAGGATGATCCTTCGTTCGTATCTTTTGACGGATATTTGTAGCTTCAATTTTTTCGTACCGTTTACGATGCTTGGTCCAGCTGAAAGTTACCTCAAAGTAAGCTTACGATCAATCAGCGCTATCTTAATCATTCAAATCTATATCAACGCGTTCTCGATATCTCACCACGACGATTTCTAATTCATCGCGCATATAAATAACACGTTCCTTCCTTCTTCCTCGGTTCGGTGCTGAACGGCTCGATACTTCTGGCGGCGCCTACTAATCTTATTCCATATTCACGATATCCTTTCACGTACAGCAATTTCTCGAAAGTTACCAATGAGATTTTGATCGAGTGCCGCCGCCTCGATGATTCGAGTCTCCGCGGAGCACACTCACGATATCTTATCACGTCGGTTTCTAATTCGTGGTGAATACAAATAACGCGCACCTTCCTTCTTCCCCGACTCCATACTCGAAGGCCCGTTTCTCCCGCCGGCACCTTCCAAATGCCACGATCGCGATACCCTTTCACGTACGACCGATTCGAGGAAATATGCTTTCGATATCGCGAGGCTCGCTTCTGAAAAACCGAAGCGTCCGGTCGAAGGAATTTCAGGGGATATCCAATCTCGTTTAAAACCGCCCTTTATCTCGGGCGTTGCGTCCCGGGTGTCCGACACTTGGCGTGGCTGGAATCGATACACCGCCGGCTGATTGGATCCGGGGTAAACCGATCCGGCGTAATTGGAATCCGAGTCACGCGTACGCGGGGACACCCGGTATACAACGAGCGGGCGCGTGTCCTTCGACCACGTGTCGTGGCCCACGTATGTTAATTAGGCGGCCCGCCGAGCGGTGCTTCCTGCCTTTCTCCGTCGCCCTCTCGCGGCTTCTTTCTCGCACCGCCGCGAATGGATGCGCGGCCGAGATCAAAGGGATTCCGCCCGTGAGAATGCCGGCAGGTACGAGGGCTTCCAAGCTGCGTATTCCCCTTTAAACGCCGCTGAATTCGATCCTTCGCTCCTCATTTCCACTGATTCGCTGCTCGAGCACGTGGAGCCGACGACGAGGAAGCGTTTTAAGCCTTTGCGGTACTACGACTTTCGTTCCCTTTCCCACTAGCCGACTCGCGCTCAGCCCTGCGCTCGAGCTACGCTTGGAAATGCACGATAGACGATCGAAGAGATTTCTTTGGCGCTTGCGAGAGGGCGCGTACTTTCGAGCACCATCCCCGGAATTGGATATTTTTTCTTTCCTTCCTTGTTTAAAATTTTATTTTAAAGCGGTCTCATTCCGACTGCTGCTTTTTCCATACCGACCGATAATCGCGATTCAATGTCATTGCACACACGGCGTGCCAGCCGAATATATCTCTGGAAGTTTGCGGAGTGCGTAAAAAAAATATTTCAATGGAAACTCCGCTATTGAATCTACGCGCTGATGCTGTATAACCGTTCATTGTAAAAGTATGAATATTTATGGGGGTATAGAAGAGTTTAGATCGAACAAATACGAATTATGGTCGGATTCTATAAGCAAATAACTGCTGTGGGCTAAAAATATATCGGGTGCGAGTTTTCTATTATATCCCCCACGTTGGATTCGCAAACATTCAGTGTCGTTTAAATGACATTTGAGCTGCCTCGTCACGCCCGTTACACGGCGGCAATAAATCCAGTTACGTGAACGTGAGGAAGCGAACGCAATTTTACCAACTGCCCAATTAATTTGAGCAAATCTTCAAAAGGGAACGAACACGCCTTGTTTCGTTCTCTCTCTCTCCCCCTGGTTTTATCCTAGGAAATTCCTTTATCAATGGCTTTTCGTTTAAAACATATTGAAACGAGAGACAATCGATATCTAAAATTAAAGACGCGTCCCATCCATTTGCCTCGGTATCCAACCCTTTCCACGCCTTTTTTTCCATTTATGTCTCAATTCACCACTTTACAATTCCCGTTCGCAACTTTAATTCTCAAATGTGATGAACCTCGAGCTTGAATTTAAACAGCCAAGCCTCAGCGGGTTGACACGGAAACTCATCTTGGTTTTTTCCCTGGAATCGAACCAGGTTACGATAAAGCGATTCCTAAAGAAATTAGGTTTGTTAGCGGAGGTACACGTCGCACGTCAAAAGATCCTAGGATTTCGCGGATCTAATTGTCCGCATCGACACGTTTTCTCTCGCCGGCCTCTCCCCCCTCTCCCCTCGAATCTCCTACTCGCTTCCATAAATCCTTCACGTCCGTCGAAACTCACGTCCCATCGGCGGGGTGCGCCAAATCGACCTTCTGCCGCCAATTACATCACATTACACCGCGCGCGCTCGTTAGTCCCCGAGTCTCCTTGCCTTCGGCTCTCAGCGGGGCAAAAAGGATCCCGACGAGCACGGCGGAATATACGCAATAAGCTAGAGAGGCTATACCTCGAGGCCTGCTTTTGGAAAAGCCTCGCACGTATACTCTACATTGAATTCTGCTCTCAAATTCTGATTTAAAATATTGTATCATAACGGTAGACACCTGCGGAACTCTCGAAGTTGTCGGAATAAAAGCGACAGGAATCCTACGTCGTTTCAAATTCCTCAGGTGAACGTGGACAAGGCAGTTCTATGCGATTTCAAAATGGCCACCACTCCTAGCGACGGTATACCCCAAAGTGCTCCGTGACTTGAAAAAGATCAATCCACTCGCTGGTAGCCAATCCTCCGTTGCGAAAAACCTCCCTAACTTTTAGATTTTCGAATATATCTTAATAAAAACCAATATATCAGAAAATTGAAACGTTCCGTTAGGAAATTCTCATCCTAAATCAATTCCGCTGAACTCAGAATCTTCGTCCATGAAAGCGAATAGGTTGGGAAGCAGTGACCCAGGGCCTCGCCCGCCTCAAATCCGATCCTGGCCGCGAGGAGCGGCTCGAATCGCGGTTGGCAGTTAAGATATTTATCCGCGTTCCACCGGTTGTGCCGGCTAATTGTAATCACGGCCTGCGATTTCATATTTATCAGATGGCCGGGAGACCGGCAAGGAGGCGATTAAACGGAAGCGGCCGCTATTGTCCGATAAATCGCGGCCGGCGCCTCGGCGTGCAACCGCGCGCACGACGTTTTCTCCGGGCCGCGGACCTCGCTGTTGCCGTTCATTTATTTTGCCCCGCCACATTTTCAGCGGGCGCCCGTCGTTGTCGATACTGATAATTGGGTAATACGTGTAACGCGTCCCCTCGCCCCGCGGCCGACTCGTTATTTTATTCCGATGCAACGTGCCGCGTGTATTAATGACTCGTCTGGAAATACGCCGGCCGTAAATCCTCGTCGACGTTTATTTCGGGGGCATTTTTATTTTCGATGGTGGGAGGAAGGGGATTACGACCGCGACCGTAGCATAATTCGGTGTGATTAATCGACGTGCGAAGCGGTCCCTCTCTCTCGCTCTCTCTCTCTCTCCCTCTCCCTCTCCCTTTTTTAGGATCGAAGCGCTCGAACGCGAGGATGGATAAATGTATCGTGCGTAAGTCTGGAATAAACCTTTCGAGTAGCTGGCCGGGCTTTGTCGCGTTTCGATCCCGCTAGGTTCCTGGGCATTGCGCTTCGTTGCTTTACCTCGAGCCCGTCCGGAGATTCGACGAACGATCGGGCCGGCGATTATGATTATCCGGAACGATAGCCATGCGTGTAATACCTTTCGCGTCTTCCCCGAAGTATTGTTGCAACCGTGTTTCCGTGCCATCCGGTACTTGAGCAGCTGTAAGTAATTAGACTTTAAAGGAGCAATGGATATTTTCTAATTTCTCATTATTTACCTGCAGATCCTGTCTAGTCCAACGATGAACGGGAAAATTTCAAATATTTTCTATCGAAACGCGGTGATCGTTGCGAAATGACGTTCGGTTGTGACTGGCGTCAGCGGCATAAGCCTTCGTTAAAGCAGTTGCAGTTTTGAGAGGGTCGTTGGAGCATCTCGATACGGTAATCGCCGTACAGAAACCCCGGGAGACCATTCGGTTCGTTAACGTGGAGAACTTAAAGGGGAGCGCTTCGTGTCTGCGAGCAGAGCGCAGCGTTTGAAGTAATGGTGTGAGCCGGTCAAACGATCTAAGGTCTTTTTGCCGGCATGTACCTCACGATTTCGAGAATTCCTTTATCGCGTATTTTCTCGATCATCGTCGATTGTATCGTATCCTCTTTCTTGCCTTCTCAGATTTCGTTCGATCGGGCTAACTGTATTAGAACTACAAAACGTTCCGTTGCTCGTTAAAATTGTTACGCAATTCAATTTTCCACGTTCGATTCGCCGATATTATTCTTTCCGATCGTTTTCTTATTTACGCGGCAATTCAGTGGTTACGGATATTCAACTACCGACCGCAACCGTCTACGTTACCTAATCGCGACCCAGAAATAACCACGCCAATAATATGAAAGTTACCTTAAACGGTACATCCAGAAGTAATTAACCGCAGGAACCAACTGGAATACTCGCAACGAACTAATAAACTGTTCTGGTGTAAATGTATATTTAAACTCCTCTAAGAATGGCCTGTAAGTGGAATCTACGACAAAATACCAAATTGTGACGCTTGCGAAACACTTTCCACGACTGTGCAATGCGAGAATCCGTCCTTCTTGTATCAATGATAAAGGGCTGTCACTTTCGCACGAGCACCTTCTTCGAACAAAACGTATCTCCAGGGAAAACATTTTTAAGCCGAGCCTCTGTACCTTCTTTTTCCATTTTGCTTCTCCGCTGCTCCCGTAAGTTCCGCATTTCCAGGGTCGCCCAACTCGCGGCGAATATTAAAATATTAATTAAACCGCCGGGAGCCGCCGGCAGATAGTAAACCAATTAAAGACGGCTAGGGAGGCCTCTTAATTCAACGGGATAAAGGGAAGCTCTTAAGAAGGAAGACGAGGCATCGCTCTCGCCGTCTAGAAACTGACCCTTCGCTGAAATGTAGCGCGTCCATTGGGAGGTATTCGTTAAATAGCGACGCAGGACTTGTACCACCTAATATATACTGGGATGAATAATTTTTTGCAATAATCTTCGTATTCAAACCGTCATAAATATGCCGAAAGTTCCTACTATATTTTATTTTTGCTTAATAATGTTCCGTTGGTAATAAAGGGTTACTAAATATTTGCTACCATTTCATTTTTTCGAACAGTGATTTAATGTTAATCACGATGAGTTTGGAGTCAGGATTTCGTTTCTGTTGCAAGATGAATTGTATATGCATTATTAAGAAGAAACGTTTAGACGAAGCAATTATTTCGGATATAATTGTATCGATCGATGTGAACCCGAAACTCTTATAATGGAAAATTCATGGGCATCGGGATATTAGTGTAATTCTTATCGTATTATCGCATCGATATAAAGCATTTGCATTAGATCGATAATCTCGTGGTAACATAAATTCCCACAAATCCCGGTAAATTCGTGTACCGGCACTTATGCCGACCATTTATCAGATTACGCGAAACACTAATGGAAAGTACGTCAACGTGGCCGAGTTTTCAATCCGCGATAAAAGATCTAAAGGCAAAATTAATAGCCCTATGAATTATAATTATAAATGCCCGTCCCCTGGAAGGATACATATCAATATCGTGTAATTAATTCCGTCGTATCCGCCATGTTAATGCAGCATTGTCGAAATTAGATCGATTATTTTATAATTGCATAAATTTCTAGAAATTTCACCAAATCCATCTATATACGCTCGCGGATACTATCGGATTACTGGCCACGCTAATTGAAATCATCGTATTTCGGCGTCATATACACGAAACCGATCGAGTTCCCGTTTCACTATAAAATATCTAACAAAGGGATTAATCGAAGGATCTGTATATGAGTAATACCGTGTTATTGTGCGATTGGATTTTACCGGGGATTAGTAGATTTTTATCGCGAGTAATACGAATTAATCGAATCGATATGTTCGGAGAATTTTGAAAGATTTCCAATCATCGTTTGAGATATCCATGCCGTAGGTTAAATCTTACATCTGCAGGAGAATCTATTACGCTCATTATACGCACTATGCGTACAATACCGCGGTGATTTCAGGATGCAACTAAAAATAGTGCGAGTATTTAAATGGATTTACGCAGGGTCACTTCGTATCAATCATCATTCGCATATCTAGACGTATCTCTATTAATTACCGTTATACAATTATTACTTGGACCGGAATTCATTATAACAAATAGTTTTTGGCCACGGAACGGCCGATTCGAATCGAGCCCGCGCGTCGCATCACTGTCAGAACACAGCTGACGATAATGAAAAATGAACCAAATAGCGCGAGGTTCGTCATATGGCCGATGAATAGAGAATAATTTAATAAAGCGTTTTAGATAGGCGAGCCTCCAACCCAGAAGCTTTCGTATCTTCATCTCCCTTTTAGCGTTAATAATATGGCGTATGCCTTTTAAATGCATCGCTGTTAGGGCTGAAAGCGAAATACCGCTTCGGCCATCGAAGTGAGGGCCGCCATCATAAAATTTTCGTCGTAATTCGCGAAGCGATGTATAATAATTATGGCAAAATTATTTTTAATAATGCAGCTCTAATCGCATTTTCATAGATTCATTAACAACCGAAATCGCACCTTCCGATATTAATCGGCTAATAAAGAGCGCTATTCGGACATTGACCCGCGCAACGTTTTTCCCTTAAACGACCCAATACATCCTAACTGGCGCATCGAATATTTTCCATCTCTCCATCACCGAGGAACCTGGATTTCCATCCTTCGTCTCTACACTCGTTACGATCACCCATAATGGACATCGATCGTCCCGATTACAAGGAGCACGATGATGACTTCTTCCCCGAGCACCGTAAAGCCGTGGAAAAATGCAGGCTAACGAAGTATCCCCGCGATTCTTACTTCTGAAGGCACCGCCGCGACAAGAAATTCGCGATTAAAGCCACCGGCTCTCGTGAGCCGCTATGCTCCTCTCTCGAGGAATCCGCGATAAACATAAAACTACGCTGGAAAATCTGGAAAGCGCATCGCGCTCGTAGAAGGTCGAGATACAGGAGGAGTAACGAGCGGGTAGCCGAGGAGGAGGAAGGAAGGACGGAGACGAGAATCCAGCCTCCGGTATCTCGGCCTGGATGTCGAGGTGGACCGACGTAATCCTCCTAAGCCTCCTCACAATACCTGGCGGGGAGGCAACGGCGACCATTAGCGTGGGTCTAGCCGGCGGGAGGGAAAAGATTAAAACCTTTAGCGGACCGGCGTAGTGGCGAATCCAGGTTTTATTAATCGTCCGTCGTGGAAGATAACGTCGTCGGTCGGTAGTTTCGTGGGAAGGGTTAGGGCGGCCTTGGGAGAAGCACGTTACATTTGGTCGGCCGTGGGAGGAGAGAAGGCATTGCGAAAGAGGACCTGGCTGGTTCCGTTGCGGTCGTCTATGTATAACTCTCTCGAATACTCGGATACCACTAGGCGTGTGACTTTGATTCCGCTGATTTTTTCCCAAATTTTGTTTTGGGATTATCGTAACAACTGCTTATACGTTTATGATTCAAAGTACTGTCCACCATTGGCCACTACTGTCTCCGAGGAAAGCTGGAAAAAGCATCTATAGCAAAAGGGCGGAAGTAAAATTGCTCGTCTAATAGTTGGACACTGCTCATAGTCGAACACTTGACATTCTATACGCCCGAATCCAGGCGTTCACCAGCGTAAATTTGCAATCACGTTTAACCTCGATCGAGGCCTCTCGCGGATTTAATTGCTTATCGAATTATTCGATATATCCTTCATAGGCCGGCGGTATGTGCTGGTGGTATAATAAAATGTAGTAAACACCGCTTCTCGCGTTCATAATTATGTGGTCAATCACGCACGCGGTTGGTACATAGCTCGCGTCCGAACGTGCAAAATGTATTCTGCGGTACACGCGAACTCGCCAATATTGAAAGCATCGAATAACGATAACGCTATTCGATCGGCAATGCGTTGAAGTCTCCTTTTTTTTAAATTCCTTCTTAAAATCCCCACCTTGCCTTACAGGTACACAGCGTCCGGAAAACAAAATCGATTCTGCGATCGCGAGAACTCGGACATCGTCTATCCGACAATTCGCGTCGAATGGCGACCTCTGCACAAACATCCAAGGATACGCCTAAACGGAGGACGGAAAATCTTGAGAAAATCCAAGCGCGAACTTTCCCGCCACCCGTTATGCCGTGGCGTGCGTAACGCGTAAAAGGAGCGCGGCGCTATGAGCCAGACGTGGCATCTCCCACGACCCTTCAAAAGAGCCGAGCGGCTTTCGTCTTTTATTCCGAGTCCACCGTGCCGGATAAAAAGAACGGTGAAACGAGAAGAGGGGCCACCTCGCCTCACCCTCTCCGCGGCCGCCTATTCCTGGTCCTTCTCGAGAGAGAGAGAGAGAGAGAGAGAAAAAAAGGGCAAGCGGGAGGAGCTGGTGGGAGGAGCGTGGAGGAGGAAGGACGGAGGCGAAGGAAGCGTGGCAACGAGGAGGAGGCGAAGACGCGGAAGGTCGTCGGAGCGAGAGGGACGAAACGGGGTCCCCGTAAAGCTTCAGAAGGCACAGAGAGCCGGCGAGAGGATCCAAGAGAGTCAGCGCTAAAGAGCGAGCGAGGCGGTGGGGAGGGGCTAAAGTTCAAGACCGAAGTAAGTACGTGTATTTGGCTGAAAAACCGATGCACGAGCACTCTCTCGTGATTCGGCTCTTTTGGAGAACTCCGCTGCCTCCCGAAAGTGACATTTTTGAGCTCGCCGATTGGTGTTTCGCTGAAAAGCCCGCCGCGGCCTTTTTCGCGGACCTCTTTGTCGAGATCGGCATTATTCGGAAAGGAGATGATGGAGAGATTTTATTTCTGCGAATTCGAGGCGGAGATCGAATTTAATATCCTTCGAGATATCGATGAATCGTACCCTATAAACATCGTTTTTACCAACCAGAATTTCGGACGTTTCTTACGACTCGTGGATATTTATCTTTTGCGGCAGGTCCTTTTACCTTCGAGATTATTTACTCGCGTAGTAATTAACGGACCATTGAGTATAATACGACGATGCCAATAATATGCCTTTATCCTCGATGATTTATTCAAAGCGTTGAAAAATCCGCAGCGAAAAGTCGATCGTTGACCTCCTTTCCCAGCGGAAGGATCTATATCCGTAATTCTCCTCCCTTCTCAAAGGTGGAGGTAAACGAGATAGTCTCAAAACCGATGTATCTCAAAATGCGATGCGCTCCGAGTTCCCGAATTCTGAAAGATAATAAGCATACGTTAACGGATGTGCCGCAATGTAGGCCAACGTGGCCGTATTTAAACTCCGCGGCCAACTTTTTATTTCCCCTAAGTGCCCGTACAACGTTCGAGGGTGCATTTCGCAGGAGCTGCCGACAGAGTGTGCGAAGTAAAGTCCTGGCCATGTTCGCGGCTGCTTTTATGGGTTGCGAACGGGTCGTGGCCGGCTGGCAGTTGCTTCGCGCGCTCCTTCCTGCACGCGCATACGAGAACGGCCCTACTCCTAAAGTCGAGTCGGATGTTTGCTCCGGCCAACGGATTGAAATTGGCGGAAGGCATGACGCTAAAAATATTATCTTCTATTATCCTCGAGCGCCATTAGCGGAATTACGTCATCGCGATAATGGCGCCATCGATGCGCTCTTTATCCCTCGAGGAGGAATGATTTTCGTGCACTCTCGACGTCACGAGAGCTCCTTTATTCTGTACCGCGTTATTAGCGCCTACACACCTACCTTTCACATTAAATTTCCTTCCACCTTCGCGAACTCCAATATCTCTCGATTATCCCTTTGCCACGTAATGCGGGATCTTCCAAGTATCTACATTTATAGAAACAGAATATAATTATTATATAACGAATAATCGTTGGCGTAAAAAACTCGTGATACAGCAAGAATAGAATATCGCCTCGAGAATAGATACTCGCCAGTACGACGCACGCATCGTCCATGGTACGCACATTTTTCGGCATTTCTCCGTTCGAGTATCGACGCGCCTGCTCTCCCCCCTCAGCCTCTCCGCCGTGGCTGCTCTCTTTTCCCTTCGATGCGTATCAGCGCAATTATGCGGTTACGCCGAGGCGGCCCTCGCAGCGGCGCGATCGATGCAACGCTGTCGACGAAAAAGGAAGAAAGGAAAAAGAGCGGCGGCGGAATCTACACGGGCGTGAAATTCGCCGGAAAATCGCTGACGCGAAGCTCGCGCGGAAAAACTTGTAATTGGTTCGCGGTAAGCCGATGTTTAAATTTCGGACGAAACGTGGGCGCGCGTATTACTGCAGGGGTGGCGGCGGCCGCGTCGATACACACGCGTACGTACGTATTGCGATTGGGCTCGTTCGAGGACGATAAAGCGGCGACGTATTCGGCTTTGCCCCGCCCGGCTCGCCCTTTTTTCTCCAAGGACTTCGCGGGCCCGCCAATTACCTCGATTAAAACGCGTTAATCGACGGCCGCAACTTGGCCGAATGAATTTCCGGCTTATCTAAGAGGACTCGATTATTGCAGGCGCGATATTAACCACTCCGAAGTACCCATCGGATAGGAAAATTATGCGTAATTTATGTAGAAATACGATCGCGATAAGCGATTAATACGCTGATTTATCTACTAAAATTGCGATAGTAGAAAATACCGATGTGGGATCGTTGTTTTTATCCGGAAGCATGCGATAAAGATTGTATGGCGGAAAATAAGTGTAAATAGTGAGGCGTATGTAGGAAAAAGAAAATACTTTCTGCCGATTGCAGGGGTGAGTTTCTCGCCCTTTGTGGTAATGGAGATAAAAGTACGTTCTATCCGGGCAAAGAGCTCCGTTTAAATAAATGTTTATTCGAACGGCGATTTTATTTCTATCTTATAGTAAATTACGTCTGATTTTTGCATCGAGCAAAGACAGCTGCGAGGATAATTGGACGATGAGTTTGGATCGCTTCGTTTTCGTCATCTCCTGTATTCATATTCAGAATTCCACGCCGTGCGTGATACTGCAATTCAAACAGAGGAACCCGACGCCTCAAGATCGAATTCTCTATCCGAAAGCGATCCGAGATAAGATCCGAATCGGAAAGGGATCCGAAATACGAACCAGGTTCAAAACGAAATCCATTCGTGCGCTCTCGATTCGAACCCAACGCTTGTTTCTCTTTTGTTTCTCCGTTTCTGCAGCAAAACCAACGCTTGGCCGACTTTGCAAAGCCAGCGGCGTAAGGCAACATAAGCGGCGGGCTAAAACATAATTCGCTTTGCAGAGCCGCATTTTATCCGCCACGTTTTCCCGACACGAGCGTATCCATGGTTTCTATACTCGCAGTAAGCCTCGCCGATAATTTCGTCATTAACGATCGCTGCGATCGTCGCCTAATACCACCTCAGTTATTTCCGCGTAAAAACATCCAATAATTTGACACGCAATTTTTGCACCACGATGAACCCAAAGCGCGCCTTCCTTTACATCGCACTTTTTCTTTCCACAATCCAGAGATAAAACCACCGTCTTCGATCTCTACGCCAGAGAGTTCGGTGCGAAAAACGACGATTGGTTAACTGCCAATAATTAAACACCGTCCACCAGGGTTTTCTCCGAAAGGTGTCGCCGGATGCCGCGCAATTATCGTGCCGGGAACATCGCATAAAACCGGTAAAAAGGGATCGAAGCAAGGTTCGCGGATGAGTCGGCTTGTAACCCTCGGCCACCGCGTGCGGCAAACATGCGCCTTGCGCCACCCAAGTGGACCACCGGCCGAAGACCAGGCGTACGAGAGAGGAGAAAGAAAAACGAGAGGAAAAACCACGAGGGAGCGAGGAACGAGCAGGGATAAAGGAAGCAGGGAGCGAGATAGAGATAGGAATAGAAAACCAAAGAGAGAGAGAGGGGGGGGGGAGAGAGTGGAAGCCGTGTGGAAAAGGGAGACGACGCGCGGAGGAGAAATGTGGAAGGAAAAGGAACGAAAAGGAGAATCGGAGGAATCGAGGGGGATCGCGAGGTCCTGGCAGATGTACCAGAATAACGCCGTGCGAAAAGGTGAAGGAGAAACCGTCGAGGCGACGTCGAATACCGGGAAAAGGCGTAGGGTTTGAGGGCGCCGCTTATGGGGATCAAAGCGGTAGACGTAGACAGGTGGCAGGGATGCCGCGATCAGAATTGGCCTCGCCGAAAATACCGGGTATAAGGGAAGAAACTTTGGCACGAAATGATTTAAGGTCGATTTAGAGTTCGAAATGTTTTAGCAATTGCAGGCGCCAGCAGCGTTTCGAAGCGATACAAAGGCTTCGCTTCGGGTATTAGTCTTGGAAATTTTGTCTCGAGTGACTTGGCGGACGTGCCCTTTACGGGACTTTGCCCCGAGTTATCAGCGACGTCGATAAGCTTCGATCAATTCTGCAGGTTACACCGCGAGAAAGCTTACGATGTCGTGGATGGTTTAAAGATAAAGCGTGTGTATCGGGGTACTGTCTTCGCGAATACGAATAATCGCGCTAGACCGATCGTTCTATTCTGAAATTATTCTCTAACCGTGTTAGGAATAATCCGATTGATTTCCTGCTCCGTCCACGAGATCCACGTTTGATATCGCATTTGTGTATTAATCCGGCATATTTTGGTTTTTCCATGTTCGATCGCATTATCGAAGAACCGGTCGCAAGATTGCAATAGTGGCCAAAGGAAAATGATGCATTGCAGTAACGCGGCTCTGGCAAAAAGGTGGAAGCGTGGAACTCTGAGTGTTAAACGAAAACGAGTAGGAGGCAAAGTTCGCATTTGATTCGTGTTTCTCGCACCTTTCCTACGCACTTGCAGCGATCATTGCATCGCTCCAACAACGAAGGCGGATCTTCTCTGGACAGGATTCCATCGTTATGTCGCTAGTATCGATAAAGCTGGGACGACGATCGCCGAAATTCGTGGTGCGTAATCCTACGACATTACTAATTCAACGTTGGTTTAACGACGTAGCAGTCAGAGCTTTCAAGAAGGGATTTCGAAATGATCCTGACCCTCGTCTCGCAAACTTTCGAGTGACCCTCGCCGTCTCCGCAAGCAGCGCTGACCCGGCGTCGTGGAGCAGCAACTTCGAACATCCGGTACGAGGTACCACCGACTCCGGATATTTCAGGAAAAGTACGAACTCATCCGGACGAGCAAATAATGCATAGACAGTGCTACGATAAATACACGAGTGAGCACCGACGAATTTCTTAATCGTCAAGATAATCGCCCTCTTTTTTCCTTCGATTCGCTCCGTAGCTTACGGCGTAAGGAAACTTCGCGATCGATTTAATATCGATCCTGCAAAATCGTCGAACTATCGCGATCGGAGTTCGTCGGAAACTTCAGCGACAAACGTCCTCTAAAATTGCCGACTCGTTTATTACGACTTGAACGCGTAATGTTTTGTGTAGGCGACGCGCGACAGAGCCGCGAAATCAATTCGTCGCGCCGATTATGGGAGGTTTAATGCCTTAAGAGGACACGTTTAAAGTAATGCATTATGTATGGTGGGTTAGAGCCAAGGAGAGTTTACGTCCGCGCAAGGACGATAGAAACCAAACACCTTGAGTCGCTTAACGATCGACGACACGTTTCGCAACGAAACTTACGCGGTCAAAATCGAGAAGTACACGTACGGAAAATACAAACTCCTCCACCAAGGATCGAACCGATAAACCAATAGTGGCTAAAAGATCGATAACAATTCAGCATAGAATACCACGGACGACGCTTAGACTCGGATAAAAACTCAGTCATCGTAGCGTGCATTCGTGATAAACCCGCTTGACCACGAGAGCGCGAGCCTTTTCAAATCAATTCCGCGACTCCGCGTTCCTCACCGCGAGACATTTCCAGCCTACAAGACGACCGACGTTTCCCGTCGAAAGGGTTTTCGTCGGGAGATTAATCGAGGCGGAAGCCGTGGTGCACTTTTTGCAAAATAATTCGGCTCCCCAGGAATTCCGATGAAATTCAGCGCTCCGCCAAAAGGCGGTCATTTCCGCGGGGATTGGCGGCAGGGGTACAAAACGGTAGGAAGTTGGCGAGGGGTTGGTGGAAGGGCGGAAGGGAGGGGAAGCGAACAAAACAGGAAGGCTTAATCCACGGCGCAGTGTGAATATTCCGCGGGTAACGGGCGCTCGGCGTTAACGCGCGTGGAAACCGATGGCAAGCGCCATGGAGGAACGGGAGTAATTATTGCACGCGAAGCGTATCGACAGTTTAACCATCGGCGGTAATAAGCAACGATCACTTCGCGCTCCTACGAGTTTCCTGCCGGGCACCCCTCCTCCTCCTCCTCCTCCTCCTCCCTCTTCCCTCCGCCGGCCCTCTGGCAGCCTTCCGGCCGCCTGCTTTTTCAGACGCCGCTCCAAATCACCATCCATCCGTCCCCGTTGCCCGTCGAGAGCTCCGCATCTCCCTCTCTCTCTCCCACTCCCTTTCTTTCTCCCACCCCTCCGCTCCTCGCCGCCTCTCTTTCCCGCCGACCCTCGTTCGATATAGCGCCCGACCCCTGCTTCCACCTCAACCTGCGACCCCCCTTCCATCTTCGCCGCGGTCGTCGACGACGGCTGCAAGCACGAGCACTCACGGAGCCGAGTCTCCCGCGGTCGTTCCGCCCCCACCCCCGGCCCCGCCCGCCCCCGGCCTGGATGGAGCGCGAGGCTCCCGTGGGCGAAGGTGGATGGGGGAGCTTGGGAACTCAACCCTCCGAAACGAATCGCCGGGTCGCGTACGCTATCACCCACGCGAGTCAACGACGTCACCGGACGGGGAGCCTTAAAGCGGCGCTCACAATGGCGCGACTATTTGTCTCCCGGATTCTTTTTTCCTTTATTGCCGGGAATAACGGGGCTGCGGTGGGATCTACCGGATCCTCGCGCCTCGGAGATTTTCGGAGCGTTTGACGGCGGACCTACTGGACCGGTCAAAATGACGGATCGGTGGTTTTTTTTATATTTTTTTTTTTTTTTGGAAATCGTGGAATTTGGGATAAGGTGTTTTCTGAGATTTTGCGCGAGCTTCTTGAGGTGTAGAGATGGATATGATGATTTATCAGCGTTTTTCCCTTGTTCTCTTTTTGTAGGAATATTCTTGTGGGATAACCTGGAAGATGTATGCTATTTTTATGGGATGTATTTGGTGTATTGGGATATGTCTGGTAAGTGGCTCTTAGGTTCAGCGTTAGCAGCGCCGGTGATTTTGGAACGAGTGGGAAGTTTCGTGCGTTTGCATTCGCGGGGTATTCCTGGCGATGAGGGGGTTTGTTCGATCTTTCGGATTTGCAGTTGTGGGCGACTCGTGGTGGAGTGTAATGGTGAAAGGCGAAACGCGAAGTTGAGATTTTATGGTAGATCGTTGAACTTGTACCCGGTACGCGGTTCGAGTTAGTTTTTCTTGATTTTCTATGGGACTTTCTCCTGGTCCGGCTCAATGTGCGTGCCTCTACGCGATGTCTTTCGCGATTGATCGAACGAAATTTGTCGCCCATCGTGCAACGCAAATCCTATCTATTTCCGGAAAGATGCACGGGAGTTAAGGATATTTTAATCAAGGATGCAATGAACAACGTTTCGTCTCGTTGACCTCTGTCGCTTATACGATTAAAATAACGGCGTTCAAATTTGTTATATTGCACCAGAAACCTGCACGGATACGTCAGTGACGTCACTGGAGCATGATAAAAATATCGTTCCATAGCAAACGCGGACAAATACGTTGTGCATCGTTCTTAACAAAATAATTTATCGCTTAATGGAAAATACGCTTCGATCGGATTCGAGGCATCGACCTAATCTGAGTTTTTCCTCCGAACGTGCGCACGCCGCAGCCTATCATCGAATGGATTTTCGACGGTGGCTCTGGTCAAAATGCCCGGAAGTCCGACACCACGAGCGCATCCGGTGCCTCGTCATTTCCGGTCCGGTTTGTAATTTTCGTTCTATAACGGCGCGCGTGCGCTCGTATTCCCCGTGGCCCAGGTCCGTCGGGCAATGCTGATAAATTTTGCAGGAGAACCGGAAGCGAAGCTGAAAAACTCTCCACGCTCGATAAGAGTGGAATTTCAAAATTTCTTGCGCCTTCATTTAAAGCGTCCACCACCTATGGAAAGAATTACGTTTAGAAGTGACGTTGATAAAGCACGTTTTTCGCGTTTCTATTCCTCCTCGTAAGTTTTCCCTTCTGGACTTATCTGATGCGTTAAGGGAACGCTTCGATTCACGTTATCCAGTACTAAAATACCGTAACTTTGTAAAGCTAAGATTAAACACGAGAATTCCACGCGAAAGTAGATCGAGATCGCCTCGGAGAAAAATAGAATTTTTTTTAATTATGAACTATCATCGAACGCAAAGGAGCAACGACGACCATGAGAAAACGAGGATCGCGTTGATAATTCATGGTGAAATAATTGCACGGTATCGGGTGGCGTATTAAGGTTTCGGATCGAATGGATTTCTTATTTCGAGCGGGAGGAGCAATGCAGAAGAACGTGGTATACGGGCGTATAAAAGAGGCGAACTTTTACTGGGGCGAGTGAAAGGAATGGAGTTAATAACCGAAGTTAGTTTCCTTGAAAGTTCGGAGAGAGGAGCAAAAGTCCGGCCCGTGTACTGGTTTTAAACAAAGTGAAACCATTCGAAGGCAGGCCGCTCTGTTAAAAGAATAGTATATCCGTTTCATCAATTTCGAATAATGAAGTTTAATTTGACGCGAACCTAATCATATTTGCTATCCTCTCCATCAAATTCCAGTTCGCCAAAGAATCTCGCACTTGTCGTACCATCGGATTTATAAAAGGAATAAATACTCTCTCGCGCTCGTTACACTTTCCCACAAATTCATCGAACCTTTTGCAGTCGCATAAAACTATAATGCGATATACCGTGTTTTTACATCGTCCTTTACGAAAGCGCCTTCGAATGCGCATATCCACTCACCATTAACCTCTCTCTCGTTTTTTGCTACGCGCGCATTCGGAGGACGGGGACACGATATCGTAGAATTTAGGGAAAGTCAGGGTGCGAGCTCCTCTCGCGAATATTTCGAATCCTTTCCCTCGGTCTAGAAACTTCGATTAGAGGCGAGATGCTCACGAATGGGATGCGCAGCGAGGGGCGACTAGCAGGAAATTGATCGTAATTGTCGAGTGCGCCTCGCTAGTCTGCGAAGTTTGACCAGAGGGGACTTTGGAAGGGGTGCGACGTTCCAGGGTGGTCCGCGAAGGGGCTTGATTCGGGGCAGAGCTTGAGTAGGTTGGGTCTCGTCGCTGTCACACGCAGCCAACGTTACAACAACTGCCCTCTGACCACGCTCTGGCCGTTTCACCTACCGGCGGCCCTTTCTCCTTCCACTTTCACTGCCGGCTTCTCAATCAAAGACCATTGATGCGCCCGCTAATGACTGGCTTCGGACAATTTCTTACCGGGAAAAAAGCACCGTGAAAGCCATTGGTCCGGACACTTGGAGCGCTAACCGATTTCTTTCTTAGAACCTCGCCGGTGTCGTCGTCCTCCGACTCTTGTGCACCGTGAAATTTCACGGGCCAGGTATCGACGTAACGCGATCTTCCATCGATGCACCTTGGTTGCGCGATGGACGAGAGGGATGGCGCGTAGAATATTATAATGTAATAAATACGAAAGGTAACGAACAAAGCTAGTACGGAGGGGCGTATCGATCTTGGCGCAAACGTTATTTCATACGCCCAGGGCATTAATTATCCTCCCGTACGAGTCGATTCGAGGTTCATAAACATCGGGCAATCGGAATCGGCGGGCTCCTCGAGATAATGTATACGTTACAAAGAAGTCAACGAGCAGCGATTGCGAGCTTAACGCCGCACGGAGCATTGTATAAAATTAATGCTCGGCTCTGTAAAAAAGAAATCCAATTGATGGGGTATTACGGAGTGTATTATCCGTTATGGACAATGAAAAGAGGGGCAGCCATGAGTTCGGTTTCCATCGGTCGAAAAAAAAAAAAAAAGGAAGATCGGGGAACAATTGCCCCGGCTACCCCTGCTTGTCCTTCCACCATTATTTATTCACCGTCCTATGCATTCGTAATCTGCGGCGGTATCGGTTGCACTTCTGCTCGATTCGTTCTCCTCCCCCCCTCGCCGCCCCCCCCCTTTTTTTTTCATTTTCCCCGGACCACCGATCGCGCTTCCCCGTGGCCGGAAATGAACGATGTGCGTGAACTCGTCCTGGCGCGCCACGCTTCATGGCGAGCGCGGAATAAAAAGGCCAGCCTGTTTGTTTTTCAATAAATGAAAGGGTAAAAGCGTGCCTGCCGAATGTAATCGGGATATCCATTCTTTTCGAGCCATTAGCCCAACTCCACCGCGGATTATACGGTCCTTATTCGGCTGCGAGAAACGATCAATCCCCCGAACGCGCGCCGCTAATTTGGTTCGAAGGACAAGCAAATAGTAATATAGTACGGGGGCGTACAGTGCGGTATGATTATAGTACAAAAGCTTTCAACGTCGATCCTCGAACCCGCATTGCTATTTCAAAATTTGCGAAAGCGTTTGAAAAATAGACCGATCAAACGTACGGGGGCAGCTATTATGCAGGAATTTCCGATGCGGTTGATCGATCTGTGCCGATCGATCGCGGATCAGCGATTTACTCGCTAAGTGACGCTTTCGAATACGGAGCGCTAAATAGACGAGCGGATGCACGGAAAACGCGATCGGTTATTCTCATCTCGTTAACCGCCCGAGGAGTCGATAAAACGTTTTGTTTTCCATGAAAATTCTTATGGTCGGATTCCATTTTGGGCATTAGGAAGCTCTTGGATAAGGAGGTATCGGAAGGATTGGAATGATGGAAGTACTGGTGCTAAGTAATCTACCGGAGCCCGAAGATCTCCGTCTTCCCTGCACTTCCATAATCCTTCCCCCTCTCGGGCTATATCTGCAGCTTACAGCCTCTCGTCCACCTTCCCATCTCACTTTTCTCCTTTTATGTTAATGCGTCAAATCCCCCTTTCATCGCGATCCAGAAATGTCGCGCCGGACGCGCAATCGTCCGCTTCCTAACAACGGTTAGAAATTCCGATAGCACGTCCCTTACCCGCGAAGGTTTTTAACGCAAAGCCTATCGAAAGGGTGAAAATGATCGCTCATTGGTTTTTTAGAAAAATTAACCACACTTCGTAGAGGAGCATTTTTTACGATTTTCCACGATTTTACCGTAGAGTGTAAATTACTCTGTCGATCTGTCGACATTTCCTCTTAATCCTCTTTTTCGTTAAGGACATACGTGCTGTACATAATTACGATATGTCGAGAAAGTAATAAAATAATGTGTCACGAAATATAAATACGTCAAGAAAGCGGCTAACCAGGCGTTAAGATCGATGCAGCTCTGGGCACAAAAATCCTGCGAACGGATAAAAATAAATCGAGGCTTTAACATCGGTCAAGGCTTCCCCGCTGCACTCTTGTCTTTAAATAACCATCCCCAAAACCCGCGAGGATCATTCCAAACGGCAATTCTATCGAGGATTTACTACGGACAACTATATTCGGAACTTATCGCCGATTACATATCACGCACGATACAAACACTCCCCGGGATGTAACGCCCGCTCGATACATACATAAGTAACGAACGTAAAACCATAAACCAGCGTATATTACGGTTACCATTTATTACCCGTATCGCGGCGCGATCCTCGATTTCACCCCGACCTTCATAAATTTTTATCAAACCGAACATCTCGCTGAAATTTTCCGCCCGACAGAGCCGGATGGACTTTCGGCCGGCGCTACGTCCAATCCGGGGAGGCCAGCGTCCAGGAGCGATCCGCGTCGATCGTGGGAGCTTTAAGTGCACGAGACGCCCTCGAAGTTCCTCTCCGTGGAGGACAGGGAAGGAGCGGCTTCATCGTCCGGATTCTGCGGGACGGGCCTGGAGATCGCGGGGGCATTTGCAATTCCGACTCCCTTCCAGGCACCGGCCAAGAAAAGGGACGGTAAGGGACGTGTGTAATTCGATCAGAGCCGCTCCCCTGAACGTCGTCCTCCGTCGTAAGGCGACTTTCTCCTCTCCCGGTTCCCTTCTTTCTCCCTCGACTTCCTCCGAGACCGAGCGGCGCCCCAAAATCGCTGGATGGGGCAAGAGTGGCCGGGTCGTCGGGGGGAGGGGTGAAAGGAGGGAGGCGGACCGCGGATACGGTCAGGGGAGAGAGGCGGATCGGATTATGGGGGTCCGTCGAAGGTGAAAACGGTTCGGACATCGGACCCTTTAGAATTTTTCGAGCTACTTCGCACGCTGCGCAGACCTTCGAGAAGGAAAAAGTCAAGGGAGCGGTATGATCGTCGCGTTTCGAGACGAGAGCTACCTTGTCCAGGATCGGTGAAATATGTAACGAAGGAGGATGTTGATAAAACCATCGCCTATTTAACGACGTGGCATTGGATTAGGAGCGAGTAGTTGTTTTCGGGTTGATTACATTTATTGCAAGTCTAATGTATCGGCATGGAGACGATATTTGTGGTACGTTATCAACGCATTCGCATAATACGCGATACGTTAGATTTCGTAAAGCGGCGTGTGTCAAAATATGACATCGAAGAATTGGCTTCAAGAGCGTTACTGCTTATCCAGGTCTCACCAGGAGCATCCGCGTTAAGCCGCGGCTTGCTTCTCGACCGTAAATATTATACCGAATAATTCGTAAGGAGATGACTCGCTCCTCGCGAATTCTGAGCTTCATCGAATTATACCTTTAGCGTCTTCCTTCCGCCAGCGCGCCTACATTTTCCCCGTTGTTCATTTCGGTGAATTATTGAGCGACGAGCGCGCTGCGCGTATAGCGCCATCCGAATTTACTGCGTCGCCGGATTGTTTCGTTATTGTGCGAACCCAGATGCGGTACCTTTCGAGGAATTCACTCTCCGGTCTGTAACGATATTCGATCGAATCAGTCTCCGCGCTGCATTAAAGGGATAGGCGATAAAATCGAGTCGCCTTAACGGAAGAAAGGAATGAATTAGAGGTGATCTTAGTCACGGATAATACTATAAATATAAATAATCGAATATAATATTCGAATTATAATTTTTGTTCGTTATAATACTACAATAAGTATTCGTCCGTGGTATATTTTTGTACTGTCTATAATGTCGAAGTGAATCAAGAATAGAGGCTCTTGCCTCCAAAGATAATCAACGTTTCGTACAAACTTCTAAGAGCTATTCGAGCATCTTTATCTCATCGCCTTCGGGAAGCTGGGCCGCAATTAAGAATTAACCACCGTTGCACGAGCACCGTTAGGCGTTATACGCATAATGCGCGTATCCATCGGGTCTAACGACAAGATACACGAGCATTGTATATCTTATAAAGTGGGCAGCTACGGCTGCGTCGAAACGAATTATCGGCTTTCGCGTGCCCACGTCTGTCAGCGGCCGGCTCGCGGCTCGTTGAAAGGTGCGAAACATGCGCGCGGATTTGTAATAAATTTTAATGCGATTAAAGTCACCCTTCGCGGATCGGTCGTTTATTGTTATTGCTAAATCTAATTATGGCATAATTCTCTGGGCGTTTTAGCAAATAAAATTAGCCGGCGCGTTAAATGGCGAATAACGGAGACGAGTGGATTTACCTAGACGTGGATTTACTCGTCGGCGGTATGCCGTAGATAAAAATAATTCCGCGTATTTTCAGATTATACTCCTCCGACGCGTTAATATTGAAGCGATATTCGTTAGACGGAGATACTTTAATTTTATTATCGCTCCCAGACGCGATTACTAAAGCCTCCGGCAATTAGCAGCAGCGGCCGCTAAAGGATATTTCCTATCTATATACACATCTCAAAACAGCCCCGGCTGTCAGTTAAATGTTTTAAGATCATACGGCCGTATTTAAATGTGAATGCCATTATATCGACGTGACACTCCTGCCTTCCGTTCGCGAGGTAAGGATCTATCTGATTGTTCATTAAACGACGCGGATCGCTTAATGAGATCGAGAGAATTAGCTTTATTAAATTATCGCCTAATTATAATGACCGAAATGATTAAACGTCTCTTGATGGCCAACGTATCCATTAACTATCCCGAGGTAGGTCCGAGGCGTATATAGATCTCGGAGTAAGGAGGTTATTAAATATATTAAATTTATCGAGGATTCGAGTCGGCGGAAAGACACTTTGACAAAAACTGTCTTTCACCGAAACGCTATTTTTTCGCCAGAAATATTTATAAGCATAGCGAATAACTTTACCCCCGGTTGCACGACTTTTTTCCGGTGCGATATAAATTCAATGATCCGCAATTTTGATTCTTTTAATATTATTCGCCTTTCTTCCTTCCATTCACTCGATTGGATTCTTTGTAACGATGATCATACCGAGGATAACCTTAGCGCATTAAAATGGCTTTCATCCTAAAATAGGGCACAAAACCGCGTCGGTAGAATTGGAGCATGTAAAAAATCGAAATACATGACGGGCAGCAGTTACGAATTTTAGCAATTGGCGAGACACAGGCGTTCATGCACGATATTGCACCCGCGGGAAAAAGTAAACACAGCTTTTCAAATTGGTCCGTGAGACAGCTCTCTTCTCCTTTCACACCCCTCGCATTTCCTGGAATTAACAACGATAAGACTACGAGTGAATTCTCCAGACATTGACAAACTTGCGTAATCCGTAAAAACGAAGATTCCCAAGCCCGATGTCATCGAAAAAAATAAAATAAGTCTATAAACGTAAAGTAGTAATTTCTGGAATTCCACGCACAATAGTTCCTTTGAGAAAATTTCGACGACGCATCCGACACTTTGACAATCGCGACGCGTTTGGTTGCTCAGAGTCGCGGTATTTTCTGCTCTTTGACGGTCATGGATCCTTCCTTCTACACTGCATAAAGTATAAGGAATCGTAAAGATCAGGAGTCTTTCGCATCGGGTGAGCGCTCACGTGCCGTATTTTTCCCCGGGGAAAAGCAGATCCCACCTTTCGGATCCATCCGTGACGGACATTGCTATTCGAGTCGCGCTTCGGCGAAACGTGGATGTCTGTTTTGCTCGGGGCGCCTTCCGCCGAGTCTTTTCCGCATGCGAACTGTCCAATCGCGGTGACCAGCCTTCCTTGACCTTACGATCCTTGACGATCCGCCCTACCTCGTTACGCCCTGCCAATTCCCGAGACGGCCTGCCAATTTCGATCGCTCGCCGCCCCTTCCTCCACCGTTTTTGCCCCCGCAGCTCTACGTACTTACGCTCGATCTAATGACGAAGGCGCGGGTACGATCGGGAAAAAAGATGCCGACGCTTTCGGGATAATTAGCTTCGGGAGCGCCAATTAAAAAGCGGATTAAAAGGTTTTGGGATTATGAACCTTTTTAGTTTTCCGAATTAAGCGGATTAGGGGACTTTGGATTGTAAACGTTATCGTTCTACGGATTATAAACGAGGAAGAGCGAGTCGATAGCGATGCAGGACTCGGTGATTTTTGGTTATGATTTTTGGAAGGATTTTGCCGCTGTGGTGTGTAGAAAAATTGAATCCTTGCTCGGTTATTAATCGTCGCGAGCTCGTAAAGGGTCGCGCCTGGAACGGAGAGAGTGGGATTTTTAGGCTTGAAAAGCGCGTCGAGTTATCCGTACTTCGTTATTGTTTATTCGTTGACTTTTGCGACGAAAGTTGAAAGATGGATGCAGCCCGAATGCGACCGAGTGCATTCTCGCGTCTTGTCTGCTCGGCTTTAAGGAACTGTCTCCTTTAAAGCGCATTGCGCGCATCATACCGCTCTAGCGGGTGTCCGCGAAGAACGGTGCATCGCGATAAAGTTTGCCACTGCCATTTTCAACGCGTCACGCGATAATTTCAATTGATTTTTTAAATGATTTTGGAGGAATAGGCGCCATTGAATCGTATTTTACGATATCATCGTTTTTTAGAATCGCGCAGCAATGTATATTTTAAATTATGATCGTTTAAGTCATATATTTAGAATAGTTTCTATATTAATTTTTTTTATGCGATCGCTAATATTTGGCCTTCTTATTTTTGCAGAACCCACGTCATCTCCAAGGACAGATCGACCGGTTTACTCTCTTTACCTAAGATTGGTATAAAGGATCTCACTATTAGCGGGTTCAATGGGTCGGTTCGAATCAGTGGGTATGCAACAAAGATCCAATGTCATCGGACGTCCACTCGAATCTGCTCGGACTCGTCGATCTGTAAAAAAAAGAAGAAACGCGTCACGAAGCTGATCGCAAAAAAAATGTATACGCAACCGCGCCGCTTTTATCAATACCAAAAACGGTAGTGCCCAAATCGAATAATACAAACACTCGCTAAAACCTCGATCCTTCGCGCGAAATATCCTCGTTCCCACAATCCACTCCGCACCCAAATCCTCGGAGCTCTCCTTAACCCTTTCGGTACGAACGCCGGATATATCCGGCATCTATGTCACGACGCGTATCGCTGCGTACAAAATATTATATACACTCTTATACAAGTATTCCCTATATAATCAATATAATTATATACACCTATCCTTTAATATTCAAACTATAAACACCACTCGTTAGAACAAGCATCGTTTCATCGAACACAGTTCTCAATTAACGCTTAGGAAAATCTTCGTACAAAGGAGCGAGAGCCTCACCGCGGACAGAGCGCTCGTGCATCGAAAGGGTTAAACAGCGAATCCCACCTTGAAAGGACGATCGGTGGCGGAGGAAGGAAGGAAGGAAGCGAAGAATCCACGGAGGATCCCAGTGGCGTCGGACTGGAGCTCTGCGATCCACGCGGTCGCCGAGGGGCGGGGAGGGTGGGCACTGAAAAGACGGTTCTTTTGGAGCAATCGCCGCGTAATATATTCGAATGGCCACCTCGCGCAGCCCCTTTCTCCTCCGTAGTTCCACTTGGACGGATCGACGGCCGGGGACGCAGCAGCCGTGATCGGTCGGCGAGTTTGGATGATGGGTAGCCGGGGGTGGAGCGGCAGAGTCGTGGGGGAAGAGCATACCGACCCGCCGGACTCGAGCTGCTCCATTTCCGCTCCCGAGTCATCGCCGCCCAAGCCCCCCGCTCGTGTCTGGATATTAGCGCCGGATGCGGAGGAAGCTGGAGAGAGGGGGTGGGGGAGCGAGAGAGGGAGCGAGAGAGAGAGGGAGAGGGGGAGAGAGAAGTGAGGAAGGGTGAAATAGGGAGAGAAGGAAAAAAGGAGGACGCCGCTGCAGTTTCGGCCATCGATCGTTTTATTCTTCCTACCCGATAATATTCACCAGAAATAGTTAGGTCTCCGGGAGCGGGCAAACGGGGGGGGGTAAAGGAGGGAGGAAAAGAGGGAAATGCAGCTCTGCCCGTCGACCGAGCCGGTGATGGTCGATGAGGGAACCCGATACTAAATTCGATGTATTCGAAGAATGTTATATATACGGATGTATAATAAATTGTGGTGTAGTTGTAACTCTATTCACCCGATGTATATATATATGTATGTATATCATACGTCTGTAAAAACGTGGTATTTATATCGCGACGTTGCAAACTGCATACGGGGCGATATAATAATAGTGACTTTGATGAAAGTAATTTGCATTGGATAGATAAATGATAGCTGATTGTCCATTTGGGACTAAGTGCGGATACACGACAAGCATTTTAGTTCCCCTAACCCAATTTTTGGCGTCGAATTTCGCTCGGTGCCCGTCGAATCCTTTTTAAGCACGCAACGACGATGGCAAATTCGAGTCCCAAGCCGGCGTAAAGAAAAATGTTGCGATGTACTTAACGAATTTCCAGCCTTTGGGACCGTAATCCGCCGAGGAATAATTCACGCGGCGCGAGACAAAGAAAGTACGGTTTCTAGTGCGACGTAAAGCATTTATTAATATTCCACGGCGTCGAAAAGTCGTAAAACGAATCCATTCCATATTCGCCCGGTGGAAGCGGCAGACTGCTGGAGCTCGAATTATGCCGGGGGCGGGAACGGGGGCGGGAAGGGACGGGGAAGTCTCAATTTTCACGCGGATAAACGCGTAATAATTGATACGTCAAACTCTAATAAGATTGGAGAACCAGACGTGGCAGTAATTTTTCAGCGAAGTCGACTCGAAGATGCGGCATCCTCCTCGCTTGCTGCCTGCGACGCTAATTGCGGCTGATTCGTTGATAATAGCGGAGCAAACATTCCTTTTAGCGCTCGCCTGCTTTATCTTCCGTTCGTTTCGTTTTGCGAAATAAGTCCGTCGATCGAACTGCGCGTCGAGTAGTGGGCGTGTACGTATGGTACTTTAAATTATTATCTCGATTAAACGATAAAACAGTTGGTTTTTCTAACAAAACAAACGGTTTGGTAGACAAGATGATAAATACCGCACGATGCGGGGTAAAGCACATTATTCTATTTAATGCGGTTCGAATAAAAAAATCTATGCTTCTTGTAATACAAAAAAGAGTAACGTTATTAATATTTATGGTGGTTAAAAAGAACGAAAGTTTGCGATAAACTCGCTTCGATAGGACCTCGATGTTAGCCTGTATGAGAGTAACGTCTATTCGTATCCCTTAAGGACTCGATTGGCCTGACCCGAATTGCCTGCTTTATTTTAGTCTATACCACTGGAACCCTTACGAAATTCAGGCCAGTGCTATTTACATTAGCTTCGTTAATATTTGATAAAATATTTTGAGCTTCCCGTTTAATGATCCATGCGTCTGGTCGTATCGATTGGCCGGCACAGCGAAAAAGATAATGGTAAAACCTCGTTCTTATTTAAATTTAATTATATCCGCGTTAAGAGAATAATATCGGAATACAATTCCGTCATTGGTAACCGCGGTCTATTAGAATAAGAGTAGAAACCTAGATGCGTGTCGCTTTGTGTAACATCGTGTAGCGTAGACTAAGTGGAATCCAAGTGGAATCCACTTGGGCTACGCTGCAGCAAGCCAAGCGACGCAGTGCCAGGCGGTAGCTGTAGCGTGGCGAGACCACTTACCACGTGGCACAACATACTGCAACATAATCCATCCATCCTCGGCAAGTCTTTCGCGCAAAATCCTCCCTGGCAAGCGTTTATATTATTTAAACCGGAAAAAATATAACACTTCAAGAGCTATCCTACCTCTACCTACCGAAAAGCACGGAATATCACTTATTCGAACCTTATACCTCATTGGAAGACGTTAAGAAATACTTCAGCGATTAATTTACATCGCTCATAAGTCACATAGCCGGTTAATAACGCCGAAACGTCCAACTATTCTTACCGAGCTGTACGCGCATTTTTCAATCCCACTCTTCTAGTCTCGGTTAGGAGGTAGATAGAGGCTTTGACCGGTTCTCGGAAGTATTTGAAGCTTCCCTGGAATTTCAGTGAGTTCAAGCCTGCACGATTAAGACGCGTGTGCGCCGGGTTACTCCACGCGTTTCTCTTCGCTCCTGGATATTCTAAAAACGCTAATTCTCGTTATCCGTGCTAATAAAACTACAAACTATTTTATTTCGTTATCGAATCGTACACATCCACCGGCGAAACGCTTCGTAATCTAAATGAAATTGTGAAAAATCCTGATAATAAAGATTTAACCAGGATTTCCTTCCATTATACAATAATACAGGTTCAGTTCGCATTCGCCAATTTGTCTGAATCCAACGCGTACCGCGTTTTTCGGTCAAGCTTTCCGTCGCAGTACGCAGCAAAAGTCGATACACATACGTACACGCCGTGCTTCGAATCGCGGGTCGAATTAGACGAGATCCTCGTCGATTCTTTCCAGCAGAAATAACGAGATCTCCGGAAAAGGAAGGAAAAAGAAGGGGGAGGGGGGGCGAGGGTGGTAAAAAGTTGCAGCACCAATGGACTTTCCCGGCAACGCACGCCTACATATTCGCCACACGTTCAGCCCGGATTCGCATATCTGATTTAAAGCCAACCGCCCTCCGTCCCTCCGTCTCGAATTAAAATCAACGTCTGTCAGCTCTGCGACCCTCGGGCGAAATTCGAGAAACCATCCACGAAGGTTTCAGACGTAATTCTTCGTGGCCCCGGGGGGAGCAGGCGCGGAGAAGCGAGGAGGGCGAAGCAAAAGGAGCAACCTGAGGCTCGTGCGAGGCACGGAAAGAAGGGTGGAAGGGACAATGTCCTAGGAAAGCCGTGTTGAAAGCCAGCTCAGAGTGATTGCCAAGGCTTCAGCATGGGGTTACCGTGGAACGCCACGGATTTTCCACGCTTTACCGACCCTCCTGCGGCCTCCAAGGACATCCATGTTCCCCGAAGGCGACTCCTACTCTTGGATACGGCCGGCCAGGATACGTAATACAAGAGTAATGCCCGAAAAAAGAAAAGCGCGACCGAGAGAAGGCAGGTCTCGGAGATAGCGCGGCTGATGCGAGGATGAGGGGAAAAATCGTGCGGGATGCTTTGGATAAATGTTACGAAAGTAAATGTGCGGTGGTCTTGACGAGCGGTGAAAAATTCCAGATTTACTCGAGAAAAGAACGGATCAGGTCGTTGCAACGTTTGGGTGGTCCTCATAATGAACGGTCCTTTAAATATTCTAAGCTGTGAGATAGAGTGTCACCAAAACGAGAACTCACTGTCTAAGAGAATTGAAAAGACAGTGCAATTATCGATACATTTAATTGCGTCTAATCAGATAAATGTTACATCGAGGGAATAAGAAGGTAAGGCTAGAGGGGGTGAGACATTGCTTCGGTCTTAAATCTAGAGTTTTGCGCGATGTTTTAAGGACACCAACGAGTACGGAAGTGGTGAACTTTTCGACGAAAAGAATCTATGATATTCGACCGTAATATTCATTACCGTCGAACATTAATCGATGAATAATAATTAGCGGACGTGGTTGTCGATATAGTTAATTATGCGACGGTGGTAATAGCCTCGAAGTCCATCGACGCATTGATCGAATTTTTTATAATGCATCTCCATCCTCGCGGAACTATTCGATCATATTTTTTAATACTCACGAACCATTTAATCGTACCATGCTCATCGCATAAATCTACGATTTAATCGAGTCGCGCGTTTTTCGAGATTCTCAGCCTCGATCTCTCCGGATAACTACGCGGACCAATGTATCGCTACTCGTTCTAAATATTGCGCTTAAAAACACTTTTAACAGCCAGCTTTCGAACTTCACTTATCGCGCTCTAGATCAACGTAATCCTTGCACGATTTTTGGCGAGGTAAACAAAAATCTGAGATTCGATAGGAGAATCGCGAAAAGAATCGCGAAGAGGGAGAATACAAATGGGCGAAGCTTGAAGGAAAAAATTAGCACGGCTCGCTTTTCGTCATGGAGGAATCGGGTAGTGCCGTAAATTTCGAGCGAGCCACTGCACCCTTTCCACGGACGCCCTTCGGCCAACCACCCACCTCCCCAAGCGCCGACTCCGCGAGTCGTCTCATTCCAGGCAGTCGTGTCGGCTCGGGTCGAGTATCGTCGTAGGTCGCCGTGTAATTAGAGAGGTAGCGACGTAATCAGGCACACCCGAGGTATCTGCAGATTGCCCCAAACCCATCCACCCCCAACAACTACTACCCAGGGTTTCCAGCCCCCGCGGCAGACCTCGCGCGTCCGATGTTGGCTGGCGCACGTACTGATTACTTTTACCTCGATCGTTACGCGTTTTTGGCTATCCGCTGGACCGGCTTTAGCCTCGAAAATCACTGAAAGCGATTACGAGTTTTAAAGATCGCGGAGAATGGAATAATTTGGATCCCCGACAAATTCTTTAACGACTTTAAGGAAGTATGCGAGGAGTCTCAAAGTTATCGATTAATTTCCGAATATTAATATCGGATGATGCTATTAGCGATACTCGAATACGATTTTTAATAACGCCCTCTTGACTTTTTCGCGTATGAAGCAATTTTATTTGAATCAAAAATTCTCTGAAACATATGGCGTGCATATATAAATGAATAACAAGATGGGTGCATGTATTGGTAAATGATACGATATAAAGATATTTTTTATACGAGTAACGACGTTGCAGAGCACTATGCGAACTTATTACAATTTGTCCAAACGTGGTTAGATTTCGATCCGTTTAGATCCCTGCAATCGTTCGATCGTGAACAACGCTATTCGGCGATTCCCTCGTCAAAGATTCCCGTAGATACCTAAGTTAGTATATTCCACGGAGGATAACGAAACCCTCGAAAAGGGTGAGTTTTAATCACGGCGAACCTTTGAAGCGAGCCGACGATTACGTCGCTAAAACCTGCAGAGTCGGGTGTTTCAGCCTCTTCCGTCGTTCTTCTTTCGGGGATGGAAAAGCGAGAAGGCGAGCGATCCTCCCATTCGACGTGGCATTACGGCCACTAAGCCCAATCCTGAATGAAAAATCCTGCGTCTTCCCCACCGCGACAGTGAATTATCCTGCTGACAGGTTGCCCGGAGAATTTCAACCGAAAGGTCAACGCGCACCTCTATAACTGTCTCCCCGTCATCGAGAAATGCTCTTGATTTTGGCCCGCGTGTAAAACCGGCCTCCCTTCGCGCTCGAATCGCGATAAAATCGAACAAAGGACCGAATACGGGTAATTTGGCGAGCGTAGCGCGTATTCGGGTATCTTGAAGTACGCGCAAATTTTTCCACGGCCAACGTTTTCGGCGCGCGCTGGAGCGACTTTCGCGATTTTCAAATATGAAACGAACAAACACGAAAATATATTATTTTAATATGGCGCGGCACACGCCGTGGAAACCGCGATAATAACCGACGAATTGAAAAGGTAGGACGCGATTATTAATTAAACCGACCGCAATGCAGAATCTGGGAGCCTTCGTATCCGTAGGCCGACTCCAGCGAGCCCGGCTCACCGGTCTCCCGAAAAAGCCTTTTTTCGAGGACGAACGCAATCCGCCGAATTAAAATATCTCCGAAATGTATCAAATTCGGGCGCGGGGATTTAAAGAGTCGTTAAATTTCATTCCAGCGTGCCTTTGTCCATCATAAAATTCGCGCCCATTTGCACTACCCCTTTTCTTTTGTTCGGCTAGTAAAAAAATCTCGTTGCTCCACGTGAAATCGCGGTGAACCATTAAACACGCCGACGCAGGTAACGCACGTTCCTTTTTTTTCCTCTCTCTCCCCTCGCGCCCTCCTCGCGGGGGATGAAAATGGAATTTTCAGTCCGCCCTTCTGAGCGACTCGTTGTCCGAGCGTGCACCCAGGCTATGTCCCTTGCACGCTCTCGCCCGAAGAAAATATGCGCCGGTATAATTAAATTCTTTCCCGGGTTACGTCAGGGCGATTATCGATCTAGAGATTATAGGGCCGTGGGCGTGGTCGATCCGTGTTGTTACTTTTCCAGGGACCGGGGGACGAGGAGAGAAGGTGGAATCGTGTGGCTCGTTAGGGCGACAATCAAAGGCAGAGCCCTATTCCGCGGTTCAGACGCACTCGATCTAGGAGTATAAATCTTCCGATACGGATTTAGATCCTCCGGTTTATCGGGCGCCAAAAGCTTCTTGGGCACTTCGAAAAGCAGCGATTCGATCCACTCGCGCAACGCAGCGCGAGGCCAAAATCATCGACGACGTCATGCGTCATCGGATCTCGCCCATAGCGAGGTATTTTCCATCGACGCGTCGTGTATATTTTCACGGGCCCGGCGCCACGTAGGCGGGATATGAGAACGTGTATATACGCCCACACGTAGCGCGCACACAGCCGCGCGTATATTGCGGGCGTGTATATCGAAGCCTCGAGGGTAAAAGCTGGCGCGAGAGAGGAAAGTGGCGGGCAAGTGGAGGCTAGCCGGAAATGAACGATGGCACGGGTAGATATCTTTCCGGGTTTACTTCCGGCGGGCCCTCGGTCTCGCCCGCAGCCCCTGGATCAGGGATCTCATGATTTATGACGCCGGTGGAAAGACCCCGGGAATAATGGGAGGAAGAAACCATAATCGCGCTCTAATTTTTACGAACCGCACGCCGACTAAACGTTCCCTCCGTCCACGTCGATTCCCTCCGAACTTTGGCACCTTTTCGAAATACCTCTCAGCGATTCGACAAAAAAACGAGTTACCTGCGCGAGTGATCGAGGATCTCTAAATATATTGATATTCCCCGGGTGTGCCCGTTGGAATCGTCGTCTTGGATACGATGCTGGAAATACGGCCACAAAAATACATCGACACCTCTCCGAATTTGTCGCGCGTAACGCGGTAACGCGCCGCTAATGCCGGCCAGTCCGCGATAATAACAGTTTAATCCTGTTTGTAGCAATGCCACCGATACGTAATGCTACACCATAATTAGCCCAATTAGTAATTAGTATGATACAATGGAGAATGTTTTCGGGGGTTATCATTTAGCGCTGGCCACGCGCCGCATTAAGAGCGACGCTCTTACAAATCCCAACGTCGATTCTAATTTCCTCCGTCAATCCTTCTGGCGCAATCGAGTTGCGGATATTCAGATCCTGTCCTACGCCGACAAGAACAACGACCCGTGGAATCGCAGGGAGATCTCAGCTTTGTAGGGAAATAAACAATTTTTCGGCCCTTCGAATCGCGGGAGAAGGTGCGCGAGAAAGTTTCCGAAGACGGTGGGGATCAAGGATGATACGAGCGAGTCTCTGGGCGCACCTTAGGGAAGGTCATCGAACTCCCAGGGGTGTATTTCATCCCCGTAACGAGGTTTTCGAAGGTCTCCGTGAAACTTGGTAACGAGCGATTTTCCCGGTTGGTTTAACGGTTACCCGTCGTCCCTACAAAAAGTTACACGTACCCTGCTTGTTACTGTCGCGCGAGAAAGCGGGACAAATTTGAAATTAGAATTAACCCCCGGCGCAGCCATCCCGCATTCGTAACGTAATAACTCCGTGGATTGCCGCGATCTAACGAAATTAATGTTGGCGGAAAATGAGGGAGCTCGCGGGCTCGGGTACTTACCGGTTATAATGAGCTCTATTATTTAAGTCTTGCACACCGCGAAGCTGGCCGAGCCTCCGCGGATACAAGTAACGCGATAGATTTGATTTTGCATACGTACGCCTCCTCTCTGGCGTACGACGCGCGCCAGGTATTCCGGATGGCGATAACGAGGCCAGATCAAAATCCGATAAGCCAAGGAGCAAGGGCGAGTGACGAGTACAAGCAGGGCGTCGGATTTCTGTCATTCTCCTATCCCGCTTTTCCGCGTTATTTTTTCCTCTTCCCAAGCCCCCGCGTACCCAACATCGATGGGGATACGTCTCTTGCTTTTGAGATCAACACGCTGCAGCGGCGTGACTTAACAGTTGGTCACAGTACTCGCGTCTCTACACGCGAACTCGCGATGAGTCACGTCGACGCGATCGCGTTAATAACGATGATAATAGCGCCGGAGATAACGCTATCGGCTATAGTCGTCCAGTGCTAGGACTAACGAGGAGATACGTTGCCTAAACAGTTGGCGATACACTGGAGCGATGGTAGGTAGCGAGGAAACGTCCCGATGGAATCGCAACATATTCGACGCTCATAGGGTAGTCGAGGTACTCCTAGTGTCGCCTTAACGAACAAAACGGTATTTATTTTCGATCGCGGACCAATCTATATATTCTTAGAGCAATCATACCGCTTGGTGATTACACAATTCCTGAGATTCTTAACGATTTCCTCGCGATAGGAACGATCGTCCTATCGATTCACCGCCCGTCCCTTATTTTTTTCCCAGAGTATACGCCGTGTGCCTGGACACGTCCACGCAGAGAGCGACGGTTCTATCGCTAACTAGCCTCCTCGGCTACCGGCAGATACCTGCTGTCATGTGTGCGGCCATATGCGTGTTTTTCAAAACCCGACGTACCCGGGAAAAGTAGGATGCAATTACCATCGGCGCGCAGCGACGAGCATTTCGGTCACGGCTGTTGCCACTCCCACGTAAAACATAATGCGCGCCCGGCTATCATTACCGCTGCGTGACGCCCGAAAGGGGGGGATGACGGCGTGCAAAAAGGGCAGGAGGGCACAGAGCGTTTTCAGGAGCCCCCAGGGCGCCGGTGCAGTGCCATTGCCCCTGTCTGGAATGGACGTGACTCGTTATCACGCTTTTGTGCGCATCGGCACTAGGAGCGGAACGATATTAAACGCAAGAGGGGGAAAAAAAAGTGCAATAAAGGCCCTTTCCCCGATGAGAAAAAATTATTTACCGTAATTTTGCCGTAAAATTATTCCCCGCCTACGCGAAAAGTGCAATTTGCGCTGCGCCGCGGACGGGAGCGTCGATGGCCGACGGGAGAGAAGAATTGCGATGCAAATTAGTGGATAGGTATCGGCCATAACTGCGGATGATCAATGTAATGGCGCGATGGGAAGAACGTCGTAATGCAAAGTCGCTGATGAGTCGATGAAACGCTCGATCCTCGATACCAAGCCTCGATCCTCGCGGGAGGGACGAGAGTATCGTCCCGAAAAAATACTCGATACCGCGTTCGCTCGACGTGTCGCGAATAGATACCCGACGCGTTTGTCATCCGCTCACTGGTCCGAATTTTGGATAATGAACGCCGAGGGGATAGACGTCTGAGAATACGGAGGATCCGGGGCATTTGAAAAAATACCTTGGATCGCGAGAGTGGGATAAAATCGCAGGGACGCCGGCTATATTTTTTTAATTCGAGTCTACGCATCTCATTTTACGCTTATGCGCCGTTACGGCGCATCGTAAGCAGGTGACAGATGGCGATCGCGCGGAATAAAAAAGTTTTCCCCCGACAATTCGCCCGGCACGTTTTTCGCTTTCTACGGGCCCTAAAGGATCGCCGAAAAAATAAAACTGGAGGGGCGCAGCCCGATTTTACGGTCCTACGCTTTTTTCCCCGCGTTCGCGCTCCCTCCTCCGGCCATATCTTTCCGAACTTACAGATTGTTTTCGGCCGACACGCGTAAAGCCTCCGCTATCGGCGGAAACCGACAGCGTAAACGCGGATACTCTTTCCCGCTCAAGTCTCTTCGCCAAATCCAATTCGACCCGGCGAAAGTTTATTCCAAAGAATAATACGATCACGCGAATAGCGATGGAGGGAGCTCAAACATCGGCTCGCAGCCTCTATCCTACTCCCGATGCCTCCCTTAATCTGCGTATTACGAATCGATTAATCCACTCGTCAAAGTTCACCAATTAAAAATTAAAATAATTTAAACGGCCTTCCGAAGACTCCCAAGTATCCCGTGTGTTTCACTATTTTCATTCCCGACAAACTTCGGAAGTGTCTCAAGTCTCTCGCGGATTTAGGAAGCGGGATAATCTCTCCCACATACTCGCGAGCATCCAAGAGTAATACTGGCGAAATTCGATTTTGAACCTTAAATAGGAATTACTGCTCTACCCTTGTTTACGCTTTAATAAACCAAAGCTTCTCCGCGTCTTGATTTATGAATCCGCACTTTGATACCGGAGAACAACGAGCTTTCCTTCGCGAGAACGAGATCAAAGTGACAAACCCGATTCTCCCGTCGTTATTCGCGCTTGCGGTATATCCGTTTTCCAGCGTGCATGCGGCCGCGGCCCTGATTTCCTTTCGGCCCTCCTAGGCACCGTGGCCGGAATCGATAGATCGCGCGCGAATAGGCCGATCCTTCGCTCGTAAAGACACCCTTCGTTACAATCCAATTCTCGAGCTCGTTATAAAGCCTGACGTGCCACCGGCGGAGTCCTCGTCATTACCCGCCTCCGCGCCCGCCATCAATTTCACCGTAAAATGCTGGCAAACCATCGCGACGAGCGCAGGCCGGGGCTGTCCTGCAATTTCGAAATGGAATTTCGAACGGGAAACCGGGGAAACTCGTATGACACCGTCCCCCGCCCTCTGCAAATTTATTCTCCCGTTTCCCGGTATCGTATGATTTCGCGCAACAAAATTCAACGGGCGATCGTTACGTAAATAACATACGGCCCGCTCGCCTTTCCTTGCGCGAAATGTCACGCAATAGTCGTGCGCGCCGAAACTCTGACCATCGTCCGGCATCGAAACCAACCGGGGGTGGAATACCGCAAAAGTCTCGTGCCTTTCTCCGTCCACCGACGACGACGCTTTGTATACCACCTTTGCGACCAGTAAAGTACCCTCCATGGTTTCCATCTACCTTTCCTCCCTCGACGATCGAGCTTCTTGGCGCGCAAGGCACGCGTCGCCTTCGAAAATATCAAGAGCTCCGCCTATCGGGTGCGATTCATTATTTTAGTAAATGCAACCCTAAGTCGATCGTAAGAACAGCGTAATTCCTCGAGAAAACTCCTGGTGCTAGGCGAAGTAATCGCGGCTGTAATCCACCGGGCGCAAGAGAAATGACGGTTATACAAATCGTACGCCGCATTAATAGATCCTCCGTGGTCGCGTAATTATGGGAGAACATCTCCAATTACCGCGCGCCCCGGGAAGAAGTCGATCGCGGGCCAAGCGGATCTCTCAATTAATCACGAAAGTACGGCCGTCCGCGCTTTGGCGGGCAGGGGCGGAGCGGGGGGGAGAGGAGAGCGCAAGAAGGGTGCGCGACGGGCGTAACAAATCAGCGAGTGCAGCCCCACGGCATCGTTACGAGCCCCGTCGCTCCCTTGACCATTTTCCATCTACATATCCAGGCCGCTTTCCACGTCCTCGGCCGCCTCCCATTCCGCGAGAGCCTCTCTCGAGGCGGCATCGCCACCTCCGCCATCGAGTAGAGCGTATCTCCTCCCGCATCGCCCGACCCCTCGTTACCTCCGCAACCTCTCACCCTCCCGACCCGCTATCCGCACGTACCCACACGCCTACCTACCTTCCGCCTCCGTGCAGCGCCACCGGAGTCCGCCGTGCCGCATTCAGATGAGCCTATTTTCCGGCCCGTTGCGACCGACTCCATATCCGCGCGCGGCTCTACCTGGAATCGCGAAGGAGGCGCGACGAGGGAGGAAGCCTTCGTGGATGGCGGCGGGAGGACATGGTTTCATGGACGAGAGGCGCCCGCTGCGGGGAAATTGACGTGGCGTGCCGAGGAGATCGTCCTTCGATCTCTGGGATAGGGAAATATCGTGGATCCTAGGGGTTCTTGGGGGGCGCGAGACTTTGTCGAGGCGCGTGGAGAGGAGAGAGGAGTGGTGTGGAGGACATGGTGGTCCTCCTGGTATTTTAGAATGTTTTTGTGTACTATAGGGAGATATGGAGGAAAATTGGAATTTATCATAGCGCGATGGAGGATATATTGATAGTGGTAGGGGTGTTAAGACGATTGTCGGAATGAATCGAAGCATTGTCGAACGTCGAAAAGTATGATTTGGAAAAGACACGACGAGCGTGCAGAAGAAAAGTAGAGTAATGCGGTGCGGTCACAATGCAAGATTTCGCGCGGCGCCTAGGTACGGCAGGGCCTAGAAAAGAAGAAAAAAGGCCGGAAAAGTCCTCGAAAGAACGAGGGTAGAAAAGGAGGCTCGTTAGCGCCGGGCGACAAGAACCGTAGCCATCTAAATGAACCACAAAAGTTTCTGGATGACTGCGGTCGACGTACCGCTCGCGAGGTATAGAATTCGAGGTGAGACGACCTCCCGAACATTCGACGCATCCAGGCTTCGGAGGTGCGTATTTAACGGTCGTTCATTTTCGTCTCATTCGTAAATACGATTCGAATAGAGGTATTAACTCAATGCCAAGATCAACGAGGTAATACGATGATAAATCGATAAAAGCGCACACCCATACCTGGATGGTTACGCGCTTCTCTCAAAACCTACGCGATAACCTTTCGTCGAGAATCTACGATCGATAAAAGTACGCAACTCGTTGGTAGAAAATTTATGACGAGACGTCGATCACCATCGCGCTCCAGAATATAAATATAAAGCTCGTACATCGGGGCTCGCCTTTAATGGCGAATCCCACCATCCTTGCCATTGTCATTTAATGATAGACGGCAACGTAAATACTGGAAAATTCTGCCAAACGTACATTCCATCCTTGTTTTGCCCAAGGTATAAAAATAAAGAACAAAATCTCTGGCCACGGTTCGTGGAAACGGGCTGAAACGTGTCTTCGCTAGATCCCCGGCGAATCCCCCTTGTTTCCTCCAACGTTGATTCAACATACCCGCGTTTCACGATGATAGGAAAAATATAAATCCTTCAGGAAGTCAAAAATAAAAAAAAAAAAGAGAGAGAGAGAGAGAGCGGGCGCGACAACGGGTAAGCACGAGCAGGTAGCCGCGCACAGGAGACAACGTTTTGGTGGATTCGGTCGATATATTGATGTTATCGAGCGATTGGACAGATACGTACGTATATTTCCGTTCGTGGCTGACACGAATATTCGTCGGGACATGTCGTGGATAAAAGAGCGCGGGAGGGGATTGGTAGGGCGTAGAATTAGAGTACATATGAAGCAAAACCTGTCGGGCTGGCCGATAGGAAGCTGACGTAAATGTCCGTAAATAGAGGGCTGGCTCCGTTAAAAAAGGTGAACTTAAAACCGGACAACGAAGAAAATCGCGCACGTCGAAGCGGAGCAAAATCGGAGAATCGGAAAAAAGATAGTCCGCCGCCTGTTTTGCTTGGCTTTCGTTTCCGACCGTTCATCTTTGTCGCGACGATACATGATTTTTGTCAACGTTCGTCGATCTGGCATTTGCGTAGCAGATTTATAAGCAGCGGCCTATACGCGTACGGCCGTACTTGTTACGGCTCCAACCGTACAGCTTACTTTAAATCGCTTGATTTATCCAAATTGGAGGTTAACGTATTTATAGTGAATTGCCCATCGTCGATCGCATTCTCCTCTCTCTCTCGCATCCCATATTCGATTCGCGTATGTATCTAAGTGCGAATAGCAAGATACAAGGACGATTTTAGTGCCAAAGACCACACGAGTGTTGCGAGAATTCAAAAACAACAGAAAGCCAGTGAGCATATTCACGGGTAGGTAACGCGAAGGGCGAATGTTATTACAGGAAGCGCTGTTATTTTGCAAGAAAATTCGCGAAAATGTGAGGCCACGTAAAACTACTTGTATAATTAAATATTTGCATAAAACAATTCGGTGTCTTTGCAAATTTCGTCGTTCGGCCTTTCGCGATCGGCTCCGTTATACGATCTCTGAAAAGCGACGAGCACGGTGTTGCGCAGAAATTAACGAGAAGTATAACGTTTCGAGGCAAAATACAGGAACGTTGTCGAGCGATCGAACCGCTTCTCTCGCGCAGTATCACCGATGAAATGTAACGCGAGTGTCCCGCGATACACTCTGTTTTGAATACCGAAAAATCAGTCGCATTAACCTAACTGAAACTCGACGATCACGCTCGTGCAACCGTCAGGTCTGATCGTTAAAATCACTCGACGCGTCCTGATACTCGCCGACTTACCGGTCACCCGACATTTAAAATCATCCCATAGTTAACAATCTTACGATACGCGCGGACAAGTATAAATCATTATCCATAAATCATCCGTCTAAAATCCTACGCCAGCATTCAAAAATAATTTTCTCGGTGCATCTGGAAATTCTAATCTTGCCGGAATAAGGAGGCTCTCTTTTATAGTTAACTTATACACAACATTAATCAAACATAGAACCGCACGCTAGTTTTAGCCATGATCGGATGGGAATCCCCGTTTCTTCGCGCAGCGTTCGATTAAAAAACGAGCGCCAAACCAAAGGATTCGGACGTGGATGAAAGCGTGCTGGATTGGCCGCTATCAATTTTGATTGAAATTCAAGTTGCACGAAGCCACGTACGCGCGTACAATGACGACGACGGAGCATACACGGCGCACATCGAGGAGAATATTCGCGTACATGTACGGACCGTGGAAACGAGAAAGGAAGAAAAGAGGAAAAAAGGCGCGTCGCGAGCCGCCAAAAAGACGAGGACCTTACGCAGAGCTCGCGAATCCGTAGGCACATCGCGAGAGCGGCCGTGTGCCATCGAGCGCGTCATTGGGCGAGTTTAGCAACGGGCGCGGATAGTAGAAACGACGCGTTAAATCCGAATCCCGAAATATGACGGTACCTGGGCGGCACGTACGGAGACTCGGGGAGCTTAAAATATATGTACACCGAACGACAGGAACCGGGCTTTAAGCTGAATTCGTTCTGTCCGATGATACCGGGAAGAGGGAAACAGCGAGCCGCGGGGATTAATCATTGAGCACGATGCTTCGGGGTCTGCATGCAAAATGGCTGCGATCGATCCATCGCACCGCCGGCGAAATGATTTCGTAACGAGGCTCTCTCGGTCGCTCCCTCTCTCTGTCTGCCCGTCCGTCCCTCGGTCTCCCTTCTTTTCTCGCCACCTCTCGCCTCCTCTCGCTTCCACCTACCCGCGCCCAACTCGTCCGTCCGACGTCTGGTTCACGACCTCGTTCTATTCTTGCTGAAATTACGAGGCTCCGGCGGGTCCGCCGAAGAGGGACTTCTCGCACTTATCGTCGCGAATGGCAACTCGTTGGAGGTTTCGCGGTGTGCGAAAAGAAAGGAGAGGGACCAGCGGATTCGATTATTCTCCCGCGGCCGAAATGCGCGCGGGAGGGACTGCGACGTGCGCCTGGAAGAGCGAGATCCGGCGGGACCACTGGATCGTTTCCTCGCGCGATCGTCCGTCGAGCGTGCTAATTCGGTCGTTTCCTTGTAAGTGAGAAATCGCACGCTCGTAGAACTTGAAGACCTTGCCGAACCTAGCGCGTCCACCTCTGCGATCCACTGGCGAGCCAGAGGGATACTCGATATCTCCTTGGATCGTTCCTTTATCGTATCGAGTGGGTCCGTTTTAAGATCCGTCAAAGTTCTTTCATCATCGATACCCACCACCGTGAGCGCGTAATACACTCGCTTCTGCTTTGTTATATCCCCGATGCATAGATAGAGCGCGTACATTTCCAGGGCGAAGATTTCGCGCTGATTTTTATTTTAATTTTACATCGCGTTTATGCAATTCTTGGTGTTGCGGGGTAATCGAATGCAGAAATGTGCAGGGTTTTGCGCGGCCACCGATAATTTCCCGATGCCCGTTGAAGCAAAATGGAAATATCTGGCTCGATTCTCGAAATCGGGTCAATTTCACGATCGAGATGCCAATGGGAATAATAAGATATTTTTTCCCGCATCGCCACGGAGCGGATCCATAATGGATCCGAAATACGCGCCACCACCGGCTCGTTTCTGCGCTTCCACATCAACGGTGGACGGGTTTAAGTAAATCGCGTCGAGGCAGGCGGACGAACGAAGGAAGGAAAATCATCGAAGCTCTTCGTATCGCACGGAAATCCGGGGGATGTGTTACCGCAAAAGCGACGGGCGTGCGCGATGACTGAAAGCGCCAAAAACGCCCCGCCTCTCCCCTGGGCGAATGGAAACACTTTAATCGTACGCCACGAAATTTAGCCCACAAATGGAGGCTCGATGACGCAAAAATAAAATCCACCGTGCGTCAGGCGCTTACAAAGGGACGTGCGTATACGAGCCGTGCGCCTTTATTTCCCCGTTATCGTTAATTTCTGGCGCGGTGACTGTCTACGGCGGACCATGGACAGCCTGGAACATTGTTCCTGATATGGACATTGACGTAAATGTTACTCCACGCAAACACGCAGATTCCGTGGGATGTTATCCGCCGACGTTGACAACGCCATGCACACACGTCAGTGTTATATCGATCACGTCGTGGCCGTTCTGCCCGCGACCCTCCTTCGGCCCGAAGATTCTCGGACGAAGCGAGAAGAAAGGAAGCGAGAAGAATTCTGTGAGACTGCACGACCGATTGCGCAGCCACGATGTGGAGACTTATGGAAATAGGTAAATAAGTATAGCCGAATGCCATGCGATAAACGTATCGATATACGGTAGAAATTAATATTCGGAATACTGCCTACATAAGCGCATTAAATTACGTTGCTCAAATGCATTTCGTTGGCACCGCTTGCTAGCGGAGTCTCTTTGATAAACATTATTCAACGTTTCTAATATCGAAATCCGAAATATAACCTCGAGCGGCGACAGAGACGTTCGAGATATTCCGGTGCATAATTTAGTAACGATAATGCCGGATGATTTCAATATATGGAAAGTCGAATGGTTAATAATTAATCGGGAATATCGAAACGGCCGAGGAAGCATGCTTCGAAATGTGTCGAAGTTTGCGCGAAATGGATTTTAATTCGTGAACGACAAAAAGTGCGGCGATCAAACTTCTGAAAAAGCGCGAAGCAAACTTCTTACGCAAGATGCCGAGGGCGTGACAGGTGCACTGGCTATCTATAATGGATTGGAATACAAAGCGTGGCCTTAAAAGAGGTCGATAGGTCGTCCAGTACCCGCACCCTGTCCCTGGAGAAGGCATACGTAGGCATACGTAACTTCGTTACTCACTTTCCTTTGTATTAATCCAAACGCAGATTCGTTGGCATGCAGAATACCACCTCGATGTCGTACCGGACGATATTCGATAAAATCATTCCTGGCCAACACCGAGCACGATGGACGTTCCAAGACTCCCACTGTATCTCGTTCTACCTCTATGCCAGTCATTCCCAAAGTGGTCTACATCGACCCCCAGGGTCCGACTTCGACCTGCAGGGGTCCACGTCGGTGAAAATAAAAAAAGTTGGGCTTTGTGGTCGCAGTACGCGCAACTTTGTATTTCGTATTTCACTCAACAAAGGTTCAACCATAAAGCAACATATATTTTTTGATTTAAAAATATTCCACTCTAAGGTAAAAACTATCAACGTGTCCGACCCGTGTCAGCTTTAAAAACGCATTCGAGTTTGTAAAAAAAATTATAAAAAATAACGAGGAATAATTCGTAAAGAATCATCATTAGGAAAGCAGACGCACTACGCAAAATAGAAAAAATCAAAACGTGATCTACGGGACAAAAAGTTTAGGGACCTATACCCTACGCGTTCGTAACCCACGAAGAATCGCTCCGCCAGAACGCTCGTATTTGTCCATAAAGCAGGATGGACGATTCTCCAGAATTCATACGCGCAGCCGTGGCGGTAAAGGGATTAATTACAGGGCCTGCGTGGATAAATCAAGGCCCGCTCGCCGGCGGTTTTTCGGGCAGGGCGGCGTTTCTTCGGGAAAAGGACGTCGGAGGCTTTCCCCCTGGCTTAATCGTCCCAATACTTTTTCCGTCCCTCGACCCCTGCTGTCCAGAGCCCAGGAGGGTTCTCGAGCGGCACGAGGATGGCCGTGGTGCCGGTGACTCGAGCCGGAGGGAGATTTTATGACAAACAAGCCGGCAAGTGCCATCTGCGGCTGTCAGGGCCACCGTGGCTCGCTTGATACCACCTCCCCCTTTCATCCCCCAGCCGCGGACAGCGCGAAGGGTCGGCCCCGGTTCCGCCCGCGGAGTGTTTGCCCGAGAGATTAGGCAGCTCGGTGTCTGGCCTTCGGCGTCCCGCTGCACTTTCGCTCCTCTCGGAGCCGCGCGGCCCCCCGAAGCGGCCCCCAGCGCTCGATCCCCGCGATAAGATGTTGCTGTACGCGCACGTGCTGCCGCGGGTTATAAATCAGGGGACGCGGGGAGCGTTTAATTAGGCAGGCGGCGCCAAGACGGATTTCTTTTCGGGCATCGCGACGTCCTTGCAAATTGGAAGCGATCCTCCGGCCACGAGGAAGCGATCTCGGGGGTGGCCGTTGATTTATCGTCGCGAGAAAAGTCGCGGCTCTCGAGCTCTCGAGCGTCCTTCCTCGGGCGTACTCAACGCGCTACTCCCGAAATTTCCGCGCTACTTAAATATGGATTACGCGCGAGGCACGATCGAGTAACGAGGAAATCGCGAGCATAAATCCCCGAGGGGCGCATAAACGATCGGCGGAGACGTCTCCTCGAGGAAGGGCTCTCTCCCTCCCTCGGAGAGGTCGGCCGCTCGAGCGAGCGTGGAACGCACGAAATTCCAAAGTCCAGGCCCCCAAATTACTGGGCGAAGGCTCGAGCCCTCGCGCCACCTCCGCGCGGCGCTCCCACGGCGAGGGAAGGGGCCGGAGAGCGACGGCTCGGCTCGGGGCAAAAAGAGGAGGAAAAAAGCGGGCCGTCTAGAACGAGCAGGGTAGAGGCGGGGCAAGGAAGAAAAAAAGAGGGTCGAGAAAAAAGGAGCGAGAGAACGAGGTACTCCCAGGGTCTCGTGCCACCTACAGCGCACCGGAGGCTCGCTTGCTTATTACGCGACGACCGAGTCCGTCCCCGACCCACTCCACCCTCGACGGCCGACTAGCGAAAGTTTCGTCCCTGCCACGGCGCTTAGACGGCTCCCCGGCTCCCTCTCATCCCGAATTCACCCACGGATCTTAGCTCGCCTCCGCCTCTCGGAGAAAGTGCACCGGCCGAGGGGACGGGGGTGGCGGCGGACGGCCGGGCGAAAGAGCGGCGAAGAAGGAGCTAGAGCTCATCCGCCGGAGGAAAGGAGGACGTCGAAAGAGGAAGGGGGAGGCAGGGATCGGCTAAGGTTGAGCCTCGAGAGGAGGCGAGATGGGAGAGGGCGAAGCGAGATGGGAGGAAGAGTGAGGCCGAGAGAGGGAGAGAGAGAGAGAGAGGGAGAGGGAGAGGGAGAGGGAGAAGTCTCAAGGATTCGACGTGGTAGGATCGAAGTTTCAGGACAACGCGGTAGGTGGAGAGAGGCGAATTCCCGGGTCAGTAGTTGCTCGTCCACGGGCAGGGAATATCGGTGAGCGCGGGCGAGGGAGACGGCGGCGAGAGAAGGAGAGAGGGTGGCAGAAGAATAGAGAGGGAGGCAGAGTGGGGTGGGCGAGGAGGGAGAAATGGGGGATACTTAAACGCGGCGTGCGGAGTGGCGGCTCGTGTCAGGCGGGGGCGGAAAGCGGCTCCGGGGGATGGGGCGCCGGATGAAACTAGCGGTGCGCCGGTGGGAGTCGTGGGCGGCGAGGCCGGGGGCGGGGAGGGCCGGGGAGGGCGGAGGGCGGAGGGTGAGGGAGGGAAAGGCCGGAGGCAGCGAGACGGAAGCCAGCAGACTCCGCTGGCGAGCGGCGACGCTTCCAAACGTTTCACACTACGGGTGGCTGCGAAGTGACGGCGCGCCAAATTCACCCTTTTTTCGGTCCAGCCCCGATTTTCGGCCAGCCGTGAAAATAATAAAACGCGAATGTCCTCGGCGAAAAGGTCAGCGAGGACTTTTGGCTATGCAACTTGGGGGAAAAAATTCTGGAGGACGTGGATTTGTAAATGAAACCTCGAATAGAACTTATTCCACGTTGCTCTGTTCGTTACTCCGTAAATATACTCGATTTCGTATGAAATCTTTGTACGCGAGTGCGTATCATGGAATATTAGATTATAATGCAATTAATATCGCTTTTCTCTCTAATGCCAGCACGATGCTTGGACGGCGCACGCATCTCTTGGCGTACGATTTGGATCGGCGGATAACCAGGATGCGTAGACGGGAAGAACGCGCAGGAAAATCAAATTTCCTTTTCGAGAAAACGCTCGAATATCGCAAGCCGATTTTGATTAGGTCGTTTCGAGCGGGTACGATGCGATAGGACCAAATTTAAATACCCGCCAAGCGGATTTTCATTCTTGCATCGCGATCGATATAGCGGACCGGCGAGCGTTCTGCTAGACGTAAATCTCTGCCGCTTCTGAATGCGATCCCGATGAACGAACATATCTAGTGGACGATGCTTGACGAAATTTTCTGCAAAATGAAACTCTATTTTCGGCGAGCTTTTGCAAATGCGCATTTGACGTGGATTTATGAATGCGCTATTGAAGTTTAGACGGAGTTGAAGGTATCTCGTCGCGCGACACGGTTGAACGGGATTAATAATAACGAATCTGAATATTCGTCCGAGAATTTTATATTCTCTCGGTTGCCGGCGATATTATCGGAACATTTCGCGCAACCGGTACATCGGTTCATTCCGGATATCCGCCTCCCCCCCTTTCCTCCCGCAGAGTTTAAATCCCACGAGTGAGAAATGCCCAAAAATTCCAGAATGAAGCGAAACTTCTCTATGAAGCTGTATTTTCGACGGTACGGTCGTTTGCTCAAAATATGCCGCCAAAAACTCATTAATGCTTTCCGCTGGAATGTCAGTTGCCTGCACGGTTACGTCAATTTTTAACGCACCTCGAAGCAACGACGAAACAAAGCCAAGCTATTCCCGACCTTTCCCCGAACGTAAAGATACATGCCTCTATCCGCATCGCTTTTCCTACGTAAACGATTCCCACCACACTTACAGCTACGCGACTTCTCATCGGCTAGCCGTAAGAAAGATCTCCAAAAATCATAAGAGTGCAACGAACCGAAGCTCGGAGAGTCAAGTCCATTACGAAGACGCGTACGACTATCGCGATATAGAGCCACGCGTTTGGCCCAGGTTGACTAATTCTACCGGTAGATCCCAATACTTAGGAAGGCAAATAAATTCGCTCGCGTAAAGGAGGCTTATCCCGGTGACGTCATAAAATGCCATTCTCTATACGGCCCAGAAACGAGGGCCATCGTAGGTACGATGATCGTCACGAGCCATTCGCGTAATTCCCTTTAGCACAAACGAAACCCTTTTAGGGTAGCCCCGCTGATCGGCCATTAACCGAACGATAAAGTCCTGCGGGCGTTCTGTCCCCTTTTATCTTAATTTCGGCCCTCCGATCGTCAAATTCCACTCGAGCGAGTATCAAAAATATCTGACCGATAGCGAGCGCCGAGCGGCGCGTGTTACGCTTATCGATTTTCACGGCGCGACTCTTTAATCTTGGTAATCGGGCGAACGCCCTCGTCGACTGGCATCGCCTATTCATTAATGGCGTAAACGGCAAGTGACAGCTGGCGCGTTGTCAAGTCCCGTTGCGCGGCACAATGTACGCTCACCAATACTCCTAGGGGCAAAAACCAATGCACGAGAAGCACGCGCGTGGGTTCGTGCAGACACGTGGGACGAGGGGTGGGTACACGTGGTCGGAGCCCCCGAGGCCTTCCGGCCGACACCCTCCTGTCAGGGAAATACGACGGGAGGGTATCTCTTTAACGCCTCTAATATCTTTAATGTCTCCCGGCCCCGCCGCCGCGACGAAGATTCCCTTTAACGTTTCTTTAATCGCTCGCCACGGCATTTAAACACGCTCTATGCTGACCTAAACGATGCTTTTAATTCCGTCGACCGGCACGGATGCGCGATGATGGCCCTCCCGATACGCGGCCCTCCCGGCTCTTGGCTCTCGAATAACCGATCAGGAGCGGAGAATCGCGGGTCGTTAACTTTAATGGTAACGCGAGATTTAGCACGTTCGCGCGGAAGTTGTAATTGATCCTTTCTTATATCTGGAATCGCCTTTTCTTTTTTTGGTGTACATCAGAGACGACCGGTGTAGGCGATAAAAGTTGGTCCATTACGCGACAACGTGTGTAAAATGTCGATATAGAAGCGTGTAGCGCTCGATATAGATAACGAAACTGCATTCTTTGCTTTCGGTCGCTCGGCCTTATATCGTACAAGGACGCTCGCTATAGTTCGACGTACGTACGTCACGGATATTCATCCCTTTGACGATTCTCTAATGCCTCTAGCGTCTCGCAGATTGGCAGGGCTTTCTAGAATGTAGGGAGATAACGCAGCCATCGGAGTTCTCGCAGCTCAGAAATCGACGGACGTCATCGGCACAGTGTGTAATATGTAGGTCGCATCAAGAGGAGCGATCGCTTTACCAGACCTTATCGCGCAAAGCAATTTACAGGTCGGCGCTTTCGAAAATTTCCATCGAAAGCGTGTCAAATCCTCCTAGGAAATAAAATTCAAGATTGCCCCCGAACGTTAATAAGAAAGCAAAGTTCGCGCGGAGCGTTCCACGAGAGAACCCTCGAAGCATTTAAAACGCGCATCGCGTTGAAACCTACGATCGTATAAGAATCCGCGGTGCACACCGACGCCTCCGACGAAACATTTTCCTATCGAAGCCTCGAGAACCCTCCCCGCCAAGGAAGCTTGCCTATAAATCACGCGCAAACTGTTCACCGGCTTAACTCCTTTCCCTCTGGGATTACCCCCGCGGCAGATATATCTGAAACATTGATTTTGATATCGCCGATATTAGCGAGCAGCTCGCCGGAATATCGAACCTTCCACCAGGAGTAATCGCCCGGGCTTCGCTCTCAAAAGCTCGCGGTTCCCCCACCGACTTTCCACCTCCTCGATACCCTTTCGACCCCATCCGCTAAGATCACTTGGTCCAGGACCCGCCGTTTACCGCTAAACCTACCAGAGCGGTCAAAATCACCACTCAATGCTTCCATATAGAATTCATCATATCTCATAGATAATATACATCGATCGTGGATAAGCAGATCGATAAAACGATTCCCACTGCGCACTCAGAATCGTAGAAAATCTCAAAAAAATTCCCTCTTACAAACCACATTCGATTTTCCCAAGAAACGACGAACCGTTCCCTTCGACCGCTTCGACAAGTTTAGTATTAAAGAAACGAGCGATATGCCCAACGGTTACTTCCGCGGTCGTTAACTTTCGTTAGGCCGCGCGCTCGTATATCGATAACCTTGATTTCACCGCGGAAAAATCGGTCGGCGCGGCTGTGCGGGGAGGGAGGTCGGAAAGTAGAGAGGAGAGAGAGAGAGAGAGAGAGAGAGAGAGAGAGAGAGAGAGAGAGAGAGGCAGGGAGAAGGGAGGGTGTGCCGCACGCTCCGTCGTGGAGTAGTAGGCTTTATATTTATCGCGGCAATAAGGCGACCCGACGACGGGCGTCGGCGGGAGGGCGCGCGGGGGTAACGGCCGGCGTCGTTGGGACAATCGGTGGCCGTCGTTACCGTTAACGACGCGCCGTCCAATGCCGTCGGCACTCTCTCCTTCTTCCTTTCCCCGATCCTTCCATTTCCACTTACCCCAGACTCGCCGTTCCGCTCCTCGTCGTCCTTCGACGTACCTCCGGCACGGCCGCTCGTCTCGGGGCCTCGAGTACGTGCACCGCCGTCTGGAAGGGTCTACCGGGTGGCGCGGATCTCTCGCCTCGATCTTCGGATTTATCGGCCGCCTCGCTGCGGCCGAAACGCTGCCTTCGGCCTCCGGCACGCCTGGAGGGAGGAGACGCGCGGACCTCGTCAGAATTTACCGCGCTTTCCTCGCTGATTTACGTTAAAAGCGATCCGCGATACGCGCCAGGGAAACGGTAGTACCTTGAAGCGGAGCGGGATATTTATAAGCCTACTCGCGAAAGGTAGACGGATCGGAGGGAGGCCCTGTTATCCTCGGAAATGCGTGAGTTCTCCGTGCCGGCGCGTATCGTACGGTTTTGAGTATTGTTCGTGGATGGATTTTGGGAATCTGGGATTAACGCGGGCTTTTATAACGAAAGGGTGAATAAAGAAGGCCCCTGGGCGAGCTTTGAATAATCAAACGCGCGGAGGATATGGCATTGCGCGAAACCGTTGAGTGGATCGCGAAAAAACAAACAGCGGCGAGGCTTCGTTAATCCCGCACGGGCTCGCGCTTCGTACCGAATTTAATTTTCTCAACTTTTATCGCGGATATTATTAGTGGCGCGGCCCCGCGTCGAGGACGATGCCTGCTGCCGCGTTTCATAAACCATGCGCGTCGGGTTTTTCTGGCTTCGCGGCCCGGTTTGCTCGCGGGCTCGATCGGATCTCCGTCGCGATCGATTCTGCCGGGAGACGGGGGAGCGCTGGATAAACACGACGTGGGGCCTCGGGATGCATGCACGTGCGTTACGATGGGATTAGGGGACCAGTGACCTCGTGCGTGCGAGGATAAGTGGCAGGTGCCGAACAAACAAGCCCTCCCCGTTCCTCGACCATCGAGGACGATCCTAATGTCTTTAATCGAGTACCAAGGGCGACGATACGCGGCCTGCCTAACGATCGTTCGGCCACGAGCGTCGCGTCGAGCTCCGATCGCGTTTGTCTCGGATGTCTCCAAGTTGTACGAGTACCGCTCTCTAAGCTCCGCGGAAAGTAGCCGGACGAGAGGAAATTTCAATTCGCGAGCTAATATCCTTGGGACTCTTGGTGGTATATTAACGCTAAACCTACCAAAGCGGTTAAAATGACCGCTCAGTCCTTTCTTAGAAAAATTGTACTTTCCAAGAGATCAGTTTTCTGAGATTTCCCATGATTTTACCACGGTCCGAATCATTCTATCGATCTATCGGCATCTCTTCTCAATAATCATTTTCTTCGAGTATATACGTGATATACGTAAATACGTCTAGAAAGCGGCTGGTAAATTTAGTGTTAAAAGACCGTTCGGATACTAAATAGACGCGCTTCCCCTCTCGAGTGGTCGTTAAAACCTCGATTAGATCCCGATGTTGCAGGGAAGCGAAATACGGGTCAAGATCCAGACGCTCCTTCCTGGAAGCCGCAACGAGCGGAGGGAAGTTCCGCTTCGATCCTCCGACGCAAATCGTGTTCTCGTTAGAACCTCGCCAGTCGAGCCTCGCGATGTCGCCTCGCACTTTCTCCCACGGCTCGCTCGAGCAAATCACCCTTCGCATTTAGCTTCGCTCTCGACGCACAGACCTCCGCGACGACCTCCAAACAAGTACGTCCAAACAAGATCACCGCGGCATTATCGATTGCGGCGGTTATTATGCCGAAGGGTGCGAGTCACGGGTATCAGGAGCGTACAAATCGGCGTCGCCCAGCTCCGAAGGGAGGAAAAAGTAACGAGCGCGTGCGGTTTTCGGCCGGTTTTCCGCCGGCACGTGTCCGGGCGTGCGCTTCGCGCGTTTAGGGGCACAAATTAATATCCTCGGCGATACCACCCCATAAATAAAAGCCGAAGGGGGTCGTGGCGGGAGCGAGGGAGGGGATCGCTATCGCGTATCCTCGCTCGGCGTGGCGCCTCCGCCGCCTGATTTCGAAGTCCGCCTCTTATGGCGATTCGTCTTCCCACTTACGTACCGAGCTGCACATCGGGTGGCCGGAAAGTACCGAGTTTCCGATACTTCTGCGGAACCTTTGTAACGTCACCGATTACGTAACTTTGATCGTCCATGCTCGTAAATCCTGCATGGTTTATATAAATACGTATAGAGCAGTTGGATTACGATAATTTTCTGAATACGATATAAGATTCTCGATCGAGAGAGTTTAATAGACTTACGTCTTTGGACATTTTCCGAAAGATGTGATTATAACAATAAGAGAAAGTGCGGTCGGCGTCGATATTATGAGAAACAAAGATTCTAGCCGTATTTTGTCATAAAATATGTTATAGATTTTGTGATAAGTTATGTAATAAACTTTGAAAACGTGTCGCGTACGATGCGATCCGTTTTTGGTAAACATCCTATTCCACTTGTACGCCTCTCGATCGGTCACACGGTGCGCCATTTCCATTTATTAGCCGCTCCGCTCCTCTTTCACTCATTTAACATCAATTTCCCGCCTGGATTTGGTCTTGCGATCGATCAATCACTCGTCGCGATCGATGAACCTAAACGTACACCTGATAACGGACAGAGCGCAGAATGTGACTCTGCGAACTTTCCGAAAACACGCCGATTGGACATATGTACGGTATCCTGCAGCAAGCGATCCGATATATTTTCACCGCAATGCAGATTTGGCTACTCGGTAGATACTATAACGCCCCACGGCCGTAAGATATCCTTAATTCATAAACGCATATCGACGCACAGTAGAAGGGCGCGTGGAAAAATGACGTTGCCCGAAAATCCCCAGGAGTGGAGATACACGTTCCAGGGCAAGTCGGCGAATATTTAAAACGAAAAAGAGAGCCGGCCAAAATATCTCCGTGCCACCGTTACCGAAGTTCGAAAATAAACGCCAAAGAGAACGTACCAATATCCCCCAGTCTTTCGGCCGCGCCGGCGTCCGTCGCGTGAAAATATCGGCGTTGACGAGCGCCGGGATTTTAACAAGAACAATTCGGAGGAGTGACGGGCTCCTGTCCACTGCGGAGACGTCATCGACCGGACGGCTTTCCGCGCGAGTCGATCGACAGGAGTCCGGCTGACCTCGATCGGAGGCGACCGTTCGTTCCGCCCGGCGGCGGTGCTGGTAACGAGGACAGCGCTTCGTCCGACGAAGGAAGGCCGAAATCAGGGAGGAAAAGACGTGCCCGAAGGACGTGCTCCCTTCGTTATCCAATATTCACCATCGATCCACGTGGTTATTTACCGTAGGGCTCATCCTCGAGACCGACTTCGAAATCGAAGTCTGTATCCGCGCGGCTCGTTGCCTTCTCTGGTGCTCGATTATTTTTCAACCCAAGGCCACTATTCGCGGTAGTTTCTTTAAACCAGGCTAAGGTGTAGAGTAGGTGGAAAATATAGAAATTAAATAAGCGGTTTAAGGCTATTCTTCGAGGGGAAATGTTGAGGTATTTAATAAAAAACACTTTACAGAACACCATCCGATTTGTAATCTTAAATTTATTAATTCTCCCTAGTCCCCGTTCTTTCCGCCTTTGGCGCGCGTGGATTTCAGGTTGAACGGGCATTGTAAATGCGAAAGGTGGGCGTACGGCCGTCAAAGTTAAAAACAGCGAAGACAAAAGATCGCACCGCCAAGGGGGAATAATCTCGTGACGAGCGGAGGGCGGAGGACGGAGAGAGCAAGGGCTGCGAGGAGGTTTGCGAAAGACACCGGTGTCGCGTTCGTATCAATCCCCCTTTCGGACGTGGGCACGCAAACGTGGATATCTCCTCCCGCGAACGCGCCCACTTATCCGCGATCGCTTACGTGTGCCCGTGCACGGGCACAGGTGGAGCGATGGTGGTGGAGGCAGGTATCGCGGCGCGACACGTCTGTCGTACGTCGAATTAGCGTTCAGCAAAAGACGATAACTGCACGCGGGTTCAATCACCCTCGGATACGCCGGTTTGCGTATAATTCTTTGAAAGAGGCGAATTCGGTCGCGACGGGCCCCGGGAGTGATGGAACGATGGAAATCGTCGATACGGTAATGGCTAGTTTATATGTTAATTGGGGACGATGATCGATTATTAGCGGCGTGACACTGCGATGGCCTAACCTGCCAGCCGACGCAAGAATGCGATGGCCGAACCGTGTTGCTCTTGACGATAAACTGATAGGAGAGAATGGGCTACGCGACGAATGGTAATGCACGCCGCAACGGTTCTCGTCCGTCCGGTTTACGAGGTAACGATATTTGCCGCTCGCCGTACGGGGCAAGTCTTTAAAAAAAGCACGCTCGCGACGCTCGCGATTCGTTTGCCTATAGTGGCTTATAAGCAAGCGCGCGGAATTTTGTGAAACGCTTCAAGAGAATATTTCAAAAGCATCGCGCGTCTGGTTTTTTGCACGCGCTACTTTGCCAGGTAGCGATGTTATATTATACCATTCGTCGATGAGTAATCGTTGAAATGGAGGAATTTTGAAGAGTCAAAGAAACGCGCGGTATAACTACGAATACCAGCTTCTCTATTAAAATCAGAGCACAAAGAGCGTCGTTGTCTTGCGCGATATCGAATCTTAGGAATACCCTTTCAAGACGATTCGAATCGCTATTTCGAGATTCTCGCGCCGCGCACACGCCTAAAAAGTTCCCTCGTAAAATCAAACTTACATGGTATATGCAATTTTCGTTCGCCAACCAGCATAACCCGGAGCGGAGCGAGAATTCTAAAAAAAAAAAAAGCGAACGCCACGAATTTCCTGCTCAGTGACAAAAACGGTACGTTAATTACTCGCGCAAGTACTTCAGAAACGAAAACTCGTCCGAAGCAGCGATCGAGCGTAATATCCAGCGGGGTCTACGCAGTCGTTTTTCCCGAGGAACCGTTCCTCGGTTGCGATTCCCCGAAACTCGGTTGCCAGAATATCGCGGGAGAATCGCCCTTACGGGAGAACGGCAACGGAGATTCCGAAACGTTCGAGCGTCCCCAACCCATCCTCCGTCCTCGAACCATTCCAGACTCGAACTCCGAGGCTCGCAGTTAGACCCTCGAGCCGAGACGTAACGGGTGGTGCGAGAAATAGAATCTCGCCTCCGGAGGTTTTGTTCTCTGGCGCGACCGAGAGATTTTATTCGAGAGCCCAAGGAAACCAATACGACAAAGGTTGGGGAAGACTCGTTCGATCGCGAGGAAAAAATTACATCGGGTCGGATTCGAACTTGAAAATCACTGGAAGCTTCTCGGGGATTCTCTATCCAGCTAATGGATATAATAACTCTAACCCTCTCGCGTATAATATAATAACTCTAACCCACCGTGCTAATAGTGGCGAGTTACTCGCTTGGAAAAAGAAACTCGATACGGAGCGGGCTTGGTCGATTTAAAAATGTCCAAAAGTCCGCACAGCTCGAATCCCCTTAGAGACTCCCGCTCGTCGAGCCCCGCTTCCCGCAACGATAAATACCACGATTCGCTTCTCGCGCGATACTCGCTCGGCAATTCCGAATAGCCAACGTTCGAGCGAAAAAGCGCGCCGTTTTTTCGCGGATTCACCCGTTGCATCGTATCGCCGGCAGCACCAAGAGAGAAACCGGTAGAGCGGCGAAAAGAGCGAGACAGAGGGGATATAAAAGGAGAGAGGGAAAACGAGAGCGAGAGAGAGATTCCGAGCCGGGGAAGCCCGCCTGGCGTGGAAACGGGGTTGGGACCATGGAGTGGCGGTATATACGGCAGTCGTGAGGGATGCGGTGCCACGGTTCGTGCAGCGCCTCTCCGTTCGCTCTCTCGCCCCGTCTCTCTCGCTCCTGCCCTCGTGCCGGCCCCGAGGAGAGCCCGGCTGCCAGAGGGAGAAAGAGAGAGGGGAACAAAAAGAACGAACCAGACGAGGCACGAGCGCGAAGCGGAGGGAGACGGTGGAAGATACGGAGAGGCCGTGCAACGGAGAGAGAGAGAGCGAGCGAGAGAGGGAGGGGGAGCGGGGAGAGCGTAGGAGCGAGAGAGAAAAGCGGCGAGAGGCGTAGCGGTAGAGAGAAACGGAGAGCCACGCCGCCGTCGTGACATCCGTATCCATCTGTATGCCGAGCTGACGCGGAGACGGCGGCCATGTGTGGAGCTCCGGTGCCGGCGTATCCTCACGTAGGTGAACGTGCACGGCCGTACGAATGTGTTCGGCGATGCCAGAGGCGCCGGCAGAAGCGACGATGGAGAGGAGGCAGGTAGGGACCCCGGGGCTGCGGTATAACGTGACGGCGTGGCAAACGGGAGAGGCTGAAGGTCCGACGTTGGAGGTGTGGGTGCGCGGTGGTTTTGAAGGAGCCTCGAGAGTCGGGCGGCGCACGAGTTCGTGCGGAGGGTGGATGGAAAGGAAGCCGAGCGGGCGAGGGTATGGGGCGCCCCGGCGACGGAGACGGTGCAAGCGCGGCCGAAGTTGGAGGAAGTGGAAGAGGCGGAGGCGAAGGTAGATGAGAGCGGTAGATGCCTCGGTGGCTCCGTGTCGAGCTCGATAATACCGAGGACTCGAAAGGCTGGTCCCAACGCCGTAAGCTCCACCGGAGTAAAGTTGGACGGAGAGGGCCGGGCGAGGGGGGAGTGGAAGGGCCGATACGCCATCCCGATATCTGCTTTCGAACCCGGATCGATGGTACCGCCAATGGTACGGCGACATCGACGACCATTGGCCGCGGCCCGATAAGCTCGGGAGCTCCTAGGCGAAGTCCGAAGCGAGAGATAATCGGAAGTTACTCGCGCACTGGGCGACGGTTCTTTCGAATCATTTGCGCCACGTCGAATCGAGCGCGCTACGGGATGACGTACGAGGACGCTCGAGGATTCGCTCCGCTCTCCAACCTGGATATCTACTCGCGACGAATCACCTCTCCTCGCGGTAATCGCGCGATTAGGTTCGAACGACGACAACCTCCCGCCTCGCGTCTTCCTTCCCGGCAATGCTCGGCCTCGCGATTCCGCCCTTCCCTGTCCGCAACCCTAAACGAACCTACCAGCGAATCGAGCCACGAACGACCTCGATTTAAAGAACCGCACGGCGGGCCAAGAATAATCTCACCCCGCGATCTTAATTCCCCGAATTATATCCGTCTACCTACGGTCTGGTAAACAGCTCACCGATTCGCCTCACGAGGCGGCCCTCCTCTCGCCACCCTATTAACCGTCATTTCCTAATTCCCTTAACCTCGTCCTCGCGCCGCCAAATCCCGTGCACGTGCCCATCCTGCCCGACGCATCTCCCCCTCCCCCCACTCGCCAAGCGCATAACTCACGCCGGGAAGGAAGCCGTGAGATTTCACGCAGCACGGATTCGAATTTCGAGCCGTCGGTCCGGGCGCCGTCGAAGGACGAGGGACGCTGTCCGCGCGGTGGTCCGTGTCACGTCCTTTGGGATGCTCCAGGGGGCAGGGAGGAGGGTGCGCGCGCACGGACGCATATACGGGGGACGTACGTGGCGAGGGTTGAAAAATGTACGGTTGGCATAGACACGCCACGAGGCAGATAAGGGCGAACCGGGGGATGAGGAGGAGGTGGAGGAGGAGGAGGAAGAGGAGGAGGAGGAGGAGGAGGTGGCCGGTAGCGCCGGCTAACGGGCCTCGTAAAGCGGGGGGCGTAAGTCTCCGATCCATAACCCATCCCCTCTCTCCCCCTCGTTCGTGGCAGACCCTCCGCCCCACTGGCGGGCGACCCGCGCCGCAAGGACTTTACCGCTCGGCTACGGCGACGAGGGTGAGCGGAATGGGGACGGTTACCGGCGTCGTGCCGGATACGGGGTAGGGTTGAGCCTACCCGGTATTACGTGCCAGCTACGCGCCGAGCCTGATTAAGGATCCAGCGCGGGGGACCGCGCCGTCAAACTCGCTCCCAGCCTCCCTGCCGCCCGGATCCTTTCGGGTCCACCCTGGTGGGTGGGTAAGATTGCGATTTAAGATGGTCCTGGCTGATGGATAGCATCGGGACTTCGATAATTCGGGAGGAAAAGAGGCTTGGACGAGAGGACAAGCTGGGAATTAGACGGTTGGCCCTTTAATCGTTTATTCAAACGCGCGAGGTTCGCGATGGATGGCTCGCTCGTAGAACCCTTGAGTGGCGAAGCTTTCGAACCCCGCTCGAGCGAGTGTCTTTTCAGAGCCGATCGAACTCGATCCGAAACGTATTCGATAAACCCGCGAAGCGGCGACGTTTTTAAAGGCGAGATTGGAAGAGGGATAGGATTCTTAATTAAAGACCGATCGCGCGTGTTGTCGGTGGCACCGAAGTCGAGAGAAAAAGAAATGATTATCGCGTATGAGCGATGGGATCGAATCCATCTTGCCCCGCGCCTCGGTTACGCATCGGGTCTGCTCGAGTCTTCCGTCTAGGATTCGCGCCGCGTCGACTGGTTTATATACCATCCGCGGGCAAGGAGTTCCTCCTTTCGACTTTCTCGCGATTAGCGCGAACGGTTAGGGTCCGATGCGGAGGTAGAAATTAAGGCCGCGCGTTCCGTTCTTCGATGGATCGTCGGATAAAGCGAGACTTTTTTTAATTCGGCACACCTGGATTATAACCGCGATTATAAAACTCGCATCGATTTTGAGAGAGAGAGAGAGAGAGAGAGAGAGAGAGAGAGAGAGAGGGAGAGAGAGGGGGGGGGAGAGAGAGAGATCCGAGGGAGCTGGTCGGGTGACGGAAGAGCGAATAGTTTCCGGCATAGTAAGGAACGGGAGAGGAGAGTTTTGTCCCCATTCCACGTTACGTGCCAGCCAGGCGCCCCGCCTGATTAAGGATCCTGCAGGAGATTTGCCTGCGCGACGTCAGCTCATTTCTACTCCCTGAGAAAACGTCCCTGGCGTTTCGTTCCTCGCAAAATAGAGGAGCGAGAATTTCTTGGGACAATCGTATACATGCCCTTGTTTCCGCATGGCATGGAAACGCGATACTTAACGCAAAGGGTCGACCGTGTACGCGGGTGCTTAATAAACGCGGTAGAATTTCGTAACCTTACGCCAAATATACGATTTAACTCTAACCCACGGAAATAGTTTCCCAAGGAGCGTCTTCCAGAACAAATGTGCGTAACCGGATCCTTCTGATCGCGGGTTGAAGCCGGCGTTCGGCGAAGCGATTCGAGGTAGGGTTAGATCGTTATCGAGGGGGAGGGACTTTTCATGGCTGCTCGAGACACTTAGCTGGCTAGCGTTTCGCGGAGAAACGAGAGAAAGGAAAGGGGGAGAGGGGAGGAAGGGAAAAGAATATATCCGGACTGTTTGCCAGAGCTCATATCCCGGAACGAGGGTCCGGCATACGTCTTCGTCATTCGGAGAAAGGTCGGTCAAGGAGCTCGATCGTGCGGCACGGTTTAAACTATAAAATATTTCAGCTTTCCTTCCACGTCTTTGCCAAATCCTCGACATATTTCCCCAGGAGCTGCGGGTAGGACCGCCGGATGGCCGCTACGCTTAACGGACGGTGACGAATTTACGAAAACGGAGAAAATCGAAGGATGGAGAGATGGAAAATAGGTGGGATAAAAAGACTTCGGAGGCGGAGGAATAATCAATACGGTCGCCGAGTCGTTAATTCCAATCACCAACCATCACGCCCCTGTGCAGCGCTAAGCACAGCGTGGGGTGAGAATTCTACCCGGGACTGCTTACTCGTCTCCTCTCTCGTGATCTTCCCCTTTCCTCGCTTCTACGTCAGTAACGAGAATCTCCTCTTTTTTTCGTTCTGCGCTCCTAAGGAAAAACCAGAAGAACGGGGGAAGAGCGAGAAAGAGGACTCTTTCCCCGATAATTATTTTTCTCGGATGCTTGCCTTTCCTACCACCGACGGCACCGTCAATGCCAGGATATATTGGAATCGAAAGTCCTTGCCCCGTAGACCCCAAATTTGCATTGCGGCTTAGGATCTAATAACGTCAGCATTATAACCGTAAGCACTCGTGTCTTGGCGTTAAAACAGCTATGTTATCGGATCGCCGATCTCGCTAAGCAACGCTAGACGCTCGTGATTTTATTCTCGAATTTGTCCCACGAGTATCATCGCTATTAACGAATATCCCTTTCGAGCATTCTCCTCGAAGGAGCATCGATCGATCGCGATCGCCCGCAGCATTCGCTCGAAGCTCGATAAATCCCGCAAAACTTATCCACGAACAAACCGAAATCTCGAACAGCGCAAAACATACGCGCGAAAACATCCGACCTGCGCTCGCACGACTGCACAGGAACCCCAAATATTATTCCATTTCCCGAGAAACGCGAAAAAAGAAGCTCGAGCCTCCCCGAAGAAACCCTCGAGCGCGAGCCGTAAATTCGACGGGTGGAGAAGAGTCGGCGCGGGTTTGAAAAAAATGCAAACCCGTGGCCGGCCAAGACGGGGCTCATCCGTCTTTAAAGGGTGAACGGTCGGCTATCGTGCGTCCATAACGTTTGGCACACATTTCCACGTCTCGCGTCGGGCGCTGGTCCCGGGCTAAAAACTCCTAGGTGCGTCGCGAACTCGAGTGGAACGGTCCGGGAATAAATAAAACCGCATAGCCTCTGGTCGGCCGTGTCCAGCGCAAGGCTCGAATGCCCGTGGTGGTTGGGCGGTGTGCGGGCGCACACGGGCGCACACGGGCGCACACGGGCGCACACGGGCGCGCGCTCGCGGGCATACGTACGCATTTGACGCGAAAGGCGAGAGCGGTCTATCCCTCCTGGGTGTCGTAGGGGAAGGGAGAGGGAGCGGCTCTCGAGCGGGAGTACGAGCCGGAGAAGGCGAAGGAGGAAGTTGAGGCGAGAGAAGAGGGACACCGGGACGGTCGTAACGAGTCCCTCCTGGTCGTCGCAATGGGCTCTTGGCCGCCGTGCCTGGATCACCGTGGGATGTAGGCTTACCGAGCGAGGAAAGGGATGCGGTAGGGCCGGGGGCAGGGCGCACTAGGGTGAGACGAGACGAAACGAGCGACGGAGACTCGAGAAGAGCCAGGGGTGGAGACGGAGAGGGAGGATACGATCGGCGAACCGCGCCGCGCGTGATAAATAACCGAGCACGGCTCCCGCGCTCCATCTCTCTCTCTCTCTCTCTCTCTCTCGCTCGCTCGCTCGCTCGCTCGCTCTCCAACCAGTCCTCTCTCTCTCTCTCCCTCCGTCCTTCTTTTTCCTTCCTTTTCTCCTCCGAGCTCTTTCTCGTTTTGTCTCTCGTTCTCCCCGTCGTCGCTGGTCGCCGTTTCCCCTCTCGGCCTCCCGTTCTCCACGAGCCCTCGCCGCTCGAGACTGCGAACTCTTACAGGACGGCCCAAAAGACGCTTGACTTCTCACGGATGGACAGTCCCCGTCCCGCCCCGTGGCAAGCGGTACGATATTGCGTGCGCCCTCGAGTCGCGTAACGAGGCGATGCTATCGATCACCGGACCACCGGTAGGACTCTTGAGAACGAAGCGAAAAGCGCCGGCGAGGCCCTCGAAATTCTTCCAAATCGCGCACTGTAACGCTGCAACCTAATTCGCCATATTTCCGCCGACGTTCTTGCTTAAATATGGAAATTGGGTAAATCGATACTCCCATATTTTATCCTCCGCGTTTAGGAACACCGGGGGGGAGGGGGGAGGCCGTAAATCGATCGGTCGCGGGGACGTGTAGTCCAATCCTTTTCATCTGGTCACTATCGAATTACCCGCCGATGTTTCGGTGCCTTCTTCATATCGCGTAACGACCCGAAGGGCCGAGGGATCGAAATCGTCGAGGTCGCGAACGTCCGGTTTGGCGGCGACGGCGTCGTCCGCTCCGCTCTTTTTGCCACTGGCTGTACCCAGGCGGTGGAGCACGGACCGCCTCGCCGGCTCGCCGGCTCGCCGCTCGGTGGCGTGGCCACGGCGTGGCTCGGCGTGGCGCGCCACGGCACGGCTGCGGCGTGGCCCGGCGTGGCGCGGCGCGGCATGGCGCGGTACCGTTTATCGCACGGAGCGGAGCTCTCGGTGCGGAGCTGCGCGACGCCACACGTATCTACCATCGAGCACGGCAGGAACGAGGCTATTACGCGAGCGCGCATACATATCCACGGCGCAGCGAGGGAACGGGCGAGTGTGCGCCCGGCGTGCCGCTGTGTGGGTCGAGAGTAGAGCGAGCGAGAGAGCGACAGAGAGAGAGAGAGAGAGAGAGAGAGAGAGAGAGTGGAGGAGAAAGAGAGGGAGAGAGATGGCAGGAGCCGGGCAACGCTGAGACGAAGAAGGAAGGAGAGAGGCGGGTGGAAAGAAAAGGGGGGAGGGGAGGAAAAAGCGAGCCAACACGGGGTGTTGACTCCACCTCCGGACGATTTCGAGCGGTTCGTGCTTCCAGGATCAGCGGAAAGCTTCGCTAACGCGGGAGGATAAAGGCGAAAGCTCCTGGGCGCAACCGCCTGCTGAAACGAAGGAAAAACAGGTAGTATCCATCATTCTACGCCCGGGCGAGCCGGCGCGGCCCAGGCGAGCGGCGCTTCCTTTGCCGGCGAAAGTGATCCCGGCAAGAGAAGCCGCCTAGCCGAGCGAGCGCAGGCGAGGCGAGGCAAAACGGCCTCGCCGTGGCCATTTCTCCCGATGACGATGACGACGCTTCCTCCTCGAGCCCTTTCTCGGACGCTTCCCGGAACGTCTCCCTCGCCGCCGCCGGGCCGGGAGCGTCGGCGTAACTCTGCGGAATTTAGGGCCAGCACTTCCAGGAAATTGTACATTAAGACGAATGCTCGGCTGCAGGTTCTAAAGTGCGGCCGGAGGAATAAGAAAGCGCACACCCTTGATCGTTTCGTCCGTCCTCCCGCAGCGGCGCGGTAAGCGCTGTGTCTAACGCCACGGAAAAGAATCGGTCGCGCGGAGGAGCGAAGGGAAATCCATGAATTTTATATGCGTTCCGCTCCCCCCAAGCGGTTTCTTCTCCGGTCCCCCGCGTTATCCGGGACGTTAGCCCCTGAAAACGGGGGAAGGGCGTGGGATCCGGGGCAGAGCCGGAGCCGCGGGCCGCGCTCCCGATCGAACGCTATCGGTTCTCCATCGAGCGATTCCGGAAGAAAGTTTCGGCACCTGCCAACGGCTTTCAAAGCCCGTAACCCATCGGCGAGACAGCGGTGCGTTTGTAAACCACGTGACTCCTCTCCCGGCGCACACGTGGCGATGCCGTTTAAAGTGGCGTGGCACGAGTAATCGAGTTTCAGGGCTCGTGCACCGCGATCCGTTTGCCAGCATGGCCAGCTCCCAACCCCCGGGTCGCGTTGCCACCCGCGGCTGCTGTCCCGTACCATCCCTCTTTTGTTCCCGGCGTGACCTCGTCGGCCGATCAGCCGGCTGATTGGCGGCGCGGCGAAATGAACGAAACGAATACGGCCTACCACCCCATACCAGCCCCGCCGACAACTGCATATACGAATGCGCTTAACCGATCGCTCCACATACACCTGCGTGCCGGGCCCTCCGACTGCGGTTATACGTCGGTATACGGTGCTCGGATGTACAGGCCGTTCCTAAAAGGCACGAACGTCAGCGCGCTCCCTCGAGATGCGTCGTGTGCCAAGGGCGTGAAACTATCGACCGCCACGCCGGAAGGTTCGATCATCCCTGTCGTCATTGGCGTTGTAAATTAACGCTAAATCTACAGGGCCGATCAAAATGAGCGGCTAGATATTTCTTTGAAAAAATTGGGGGACTCTGACGACGAGGTATTTTCGAAGATTTTCGAACATTTTCTCGCGGCGTATGGATCGATATATCGATCCATCGATATTTCTCCTTTGTCTTTTGTTTTTATTAGGGATATATTTAGCGCGTTTAAATATGTACGAATATGCCTAAATATGTCTGGGAAGTGACAATATAAGTTTAGTATTAATAGCCGCGTAAAAATATCAATCTCCTACCGGATAACGTTAAACGCTATGGTTAACGGTTACGAGGTACGCGTATGATCCGCTAAATTCTTATTCCATTTTACATTTTAAAATTCCGCGCACGCATTACCCCGCCAGGGTTTTAGTCGCTCGTCGGTCTCTCGAAAGCCTTTTCCAGCTGGCAAGATCAAACGCACTACGCGTCTGACTACTGGACGCGACTACTTAGAGCGCGATGCGGCGCAACGGAAAAGCCACATCCTGGCTTTGGGAGCCTCGCAAAGTCGCGGCTCTTCTTTCGGGCAGAATCCGCGCGCTCATTAGCATTTTGAAATTTATCCCCGCGGCAGGAAAATTCCGGGGATTATCGGGAGCGAGCGAGCGCGACCGGGAATTGATAAAAGCCTCGGTAAGCGACCAGGGGCGTGGTCCAGGGATCGGCGTGCTTACTTTCGAAACGTCGTTATCCCGCGAGTTAGCGGTGCAAATAAAAATCTTTAACGCATTTCAGTGAAAAGTCGCGTAAAAACAGGCGAAATTCCGTTAGCAGAGCCCAGTGCCGGGAGTGGGAGGTGGGCATTGGGAACGCTCTGTGCGCGCGTATATTTGAACGTATAGGTGTATCGCACGAGGCGGAACGTTTGAGCGTGGCGAACGAGGGCGGCGAGCTTCAGGGCCGTACCGACGGGGAACGAGGCTAATTCAATGGATGCCTCCGACGTGGCTCGTGCCTCTCTACGCCTCTCTCTCTCCCTCCTTCTCTCACCCTCCCTCGCTCTCTCGCTCTTCCGCTCCCTCGATGCCCCGCTGCCTCGTTCAGCGTAATTAATGAACGACTCGGCGCTGCACGTCGCAAACAACCCTCCCGTCCCTTTCCACCGCCACGGCTACGGGTCCGAATCTTCGGTGGAAGAGCGAAGACGCGATGAACGGGAGCGGAGAAACCCGCGCGAAGCACCCAAGTATCGAAGGTTATTTTTACCTGGCTCGATCGCCGCCTCGAAGATCGGAACGCGCTATTTTCGAGGAATCTCCGGGAGAAGTACGAACGGCGCGGTTCGCCATCGTTTCGACGATTACCGTTACCTCAAGCATTACCATTATAACCGTATCGAATATCCTTTCCCATGGCCAAGCGTGCTTCGGCGTTATTACGCAGAAGCCACGCTCGCTAATCCTAATTACGAGAGAGGGCTGGCCTTTTCCCCCGCGATTCCACCAGGCCGGAAGGTGCGCGACGGTCGTTTTCGAGACACCCGGTAGAAAAGTTGCATCTGATAACGACGAGCACGACATTCTCGAGGCGCGTCGCCCAAGCGCGCACGTTTTCTACGTAAGTACGTGTGTGCGGCCCGGAGGAGGGGGAGGCATCGGACACGCTCGTGTGAACACGCCCGGTCTGGCGTACGGCAGGCCGAGAGAGAAGAAGGAAGGGACCGCGATGCGAGACGATGCGCGACAGAATGTGGCGTATCGCGCCACCGGCGTGCGGAAAATTCTACGTGACCGATCTGACGATATCGCTGCCCCTGGCGCCATTCGATCGACCCCGGTTTCGTATCGACGGACCTCGCCGCGATGCGTTCGGGGATATCTTCTCGAGCCACCGCGAAATGGTCGCGGCCTCGAGGAAATCCCGCAACCGTGCACCGATAAAGCTTAATCCTGGGGCGAATCGAGAATATCCGCGACAGAATTCGACGCTTTATTGCGGCAAAGTGCGGGAAAATTTCGTTCCAAGGCGATTGCGTTCTCGAGCGAGAACCTAGGAAAGAAGCGCTGCCCCGGGAGTGACAAAGGTTGCGCGAACTTCGCTCCTCGCGACTTCTCCGACGTACATCGTCATCGCTCTTCGCCTCGTGCAAAACAGCGCTTTTTCTTAGAAGTTCGTAATTCCACGAGGAGAACGAAGTTGCAAAGAACGAGCGCCGGGGCTCGATGAATTCGATGAGATATATAGGATTTTTTATGCGCGACAAGGCGGTGAGGGTTTGGTCGGCGTTTATTTCGCGGAGCTTGGGATTCAAGTGTGCGAGGGAAGTGCGTGACCCGCACCCGCCTGCGGGCACTCGTGCCGAGCAGGTCGAAAGGCGGGAGCGCGTGCAACGCGCCCCGTGCACGCTCGTATAAGAGCTTAGAATACTGTTTCACGAGTCTTGAGTAGTCGCGCAATCTCCTCTAAAACCCTCGCTACATCTCCGAAACCTCCTCCGTCAAAAGATTATTCGAAACGACTCGACTGCGATATTTTCCACGAATATAAATACAAAGATATCTACGAAGAAAAGCGCGGTGGCGAAAGATAATCGATGGAATAAAAAGACATTCAATTTTTTTATCGATACTTACAATTATCACTCTTCGCAAACCCTTCCATTGGTCCACTACGAATGTCGAGATACGATTCAGATACAAACACCGAAGTGCGATATATCGTCCGAGGCCAAACGGATAATCCACCTTGGACAGGGGTTTTAGAGGATTAAGAGAAGTGCAGTGGGACGGACACTTAAAACCTCCTTTCTCTGCGTTATTCATATCCCGACGTGAATATCGCGAAGCCCTTCCTTGCGAGATCCTCAAATTCTCCCGAGCCTCTTCTCTTTCGCTCGTACTCCTTAAACAGATTTTGCCTACACCTGGGAATTGGTGCACGACGCTATAGGAGACGCTGGTCCGGGGGAAGAAAGGGCCGCGTAATGCCGGGGGCGGTAATAAGGTTGGTAGGCAGGAGAAAGAAGCGGAGAGCCGCGCATTCGAAGGTCGGCCTGGATATCGGGATCCGATATTTTCCGGGCGGCAACTTTCGTGCCTCGTACTCTGCGCCTCGTTCGGCAACGACTCGCTCGGGGCACGCTTCATAAATGTTGACGGACGATTTAGTTAGCGGCCGTGATAACGGCCTGTCCGATATTCGATCGATAAAACAAACACGGCGCGTCCCGCGACAAATCGAAGGAGAAGTCAATCCGTAAGTCGCAGCCCCGACATCGCCGATCGGCCGATAAGTAACGCGGCTGGCCGTGCAGCATTGTTGCTGGCTGCCGTGATACATGATATTTATGCGTACAATTACGCGCGGTGGTCGCGGCCCGATCGTTTGCGGTCTCACCGCTGAAAACCTCCATCGATCGTTAAAATTGTTACGCAGTTGCGTTCGGTTAAAGCCGCTGGCGCCATTAATATTGTTATTATTATTGTTGTTGTTCCTGCTATCATTAACGTTATCGTTGTTAGCGTTATATATCCTATCGCGTTCGAAATTTACACCGAGTATCTTTTGGACGAAATCGTATGCGTTCTTGGTGGTTTAAAGCTCGCCGGGCCGGGCTAAAATATATAATCGGTGCTGAAAATAAAACAGGCTAACCGGGAGCGACGGTAGGTGTTTTTTTAATGTGATATGAAAGATTTGATTTCTGATCGTGCGAAACACACCTTAAACGATAGGTCCTACGATCTTAGCGGTCGGTGTGGAAAATTAATTAGAAAAGGAGATTCTATTTCCTGTCCTTAAGAAAACTCCAAAATGCTTGCCAGAGCACCACAGATTTCCTTTTTTTTTTTTTCTAAAGTAAGCGTTTATCGGAAAGGAATGGGAAAGGAGAATCGATTTTTATCATTCGAGTTGAGAATTAATTTGACGTCCTATTCGTGGGATTTTTTCAGCACTCCGGACAATATTTCTTAATCCGCGGAAATTTTCATCCGCTTTACGTTGGAATATGTTTTGAATAAAGACACCTAATTTACGCAAACGTATTCGCGTTGGACGACTCGAGATATAAAGCTTTCCCCGCTACTCGTGTAATGTCATGTTCTATGCAAACTATAAGTGCATTCGGGCGGACACTGCCCGCATCGCATACACCGAGCGGATCTGCGGGCTAAAACAGGACAAAAGGCCTTAAAACGGAAAAAATTTAACCGGCGGATGAAGTGGAATCTGCAATTGTATTGTAAAATTCACGTCTTTTTTCACTAAAACAATTTAAAACGTTCCAAATGTAATGAATTTTTTAATATAATAGCTATACTTTCCGCGAGTGACGCGGAATATTAAAATATGAAATTTACACCAAACAAACGCCTTTAAATACGATGTTCCGAGGTCAGACACCGAAAAGATACGTTTGGTTTGTCGTACGATCATTCTGCAAAAAGCTAAATCATTAACGAACTTGGAAATAACAGCTTAATCAGCTCCGAGGAATGCGAGATCAACGCGTACCAAGGTGCACACGCTTAGGCGCCAAAGTTTCCAACTTGAGAACCAACGTGCCTGAATCGCCAAGAGATCGAGTCTCGATATTCCATCGGAAGGAGAAAGAGACAGCCGTGTACGAGGCGTCGGTGTGGCGCCAGATCGCAATGGACGCGAGTTCTCGGGAAAAAAGTTCCTACGTCACCCTCGGCGGATCTAAGCCGTACGTGCTTCCCCGACGAGTAACACTCGCCAAGGTACGTCCTGGTGTTCGTGAATCCTTCGTCTCACCGTCGTCACGGACTCAGGAAGTGACGTGATCACAGAAACGCACGACCTTCCTCCTGAATTAAGTTGACCTCTCTACGTGGGCCAGAAACTTGCAATCGAGGTGGAATACCGTCAAGAGAATCGTGGAACGAGACACATTATCCGCTGTCGGAGATCGAGAGGAAATTTCAATCCAAAGGAAATCGCTTCTCTCGCCTAAACCCCTTTTCTCTACGCATGTTGTTCGATAATAATTTATACGCGTTTGAGTAACACGAGTAATATAAGTGTACGAGTAAAGATTCTCTTCAAATTTTGCGTATTCAAATTTCGAAGCTCGTAGCCCCATTGGTGGTCCTGGTCGACGATAAAGTTGCATTAGAGTCGTTGGATCCTTCGACGATGACGCTTCATATCCGGCAGAGTAGCTTTGCAACGTCCAAGAGGTTGTCTAAAAATGGAGATCGCGCCTACTTGCACGTAACGATCTTTATCGGCATCCCCTCGTCCATCATCGGGTTTACGAGGAACGAACGGGGTACTCTCGCTAGGCGTATTCGTAGATATTGCTTTCGAGGCTAGCCTAGCGTAGAGATCGCCACGATTATTAATAACGCTTGGTGGAATCCAACGATAATCTGCACCGCATCGCCGATAGTTTCGCGGATCGGGCCGCACCCCTAAAATTCTAGGAATTCCAAAAACGTTCTCTCCTACACTTCGACACTCCAGTACGGATAATACTACCTCTGCCGATGATTAACAAAAGTAACATCGTATCCTTTGGATAATTCACCATCATCCGCGTATTAAAAAGTATCGATAAAAATTCTCTCCTACTTTCATCGCTGGAGAGCTAACGATTGGATGATATTCGTACGAAACGACCACCCGAAAAGCCGAAGAGTCCGCGGAAAAAAAAAAATTTCAAATGACATCCATCAAGGAGACATACCCGCGACACTTGGCCGCGACGTTCTTTACTGCGAAGCCGTCGTTCGTTGTCCAGTTTACGAGGAAGAAAGAGGTTCTCTCAGCCATCACGTTCCTAGGTATTGCCCTCGGGCCGGGGATAGGGGCGGCGGTTATTAATAACGCCGCGATAAACTCGGGGTTAAGCCCCGCAGGGATGATGGCCTTTGGCAAAAAGCGGAGAGGGCCTCCCCCTACCTCCCGGCCAATCCTCCCTCCGCCATGCCCTCTCTCTTTCTCCCCCTATTTTTCCTCTCCCTCTCTCTCCCTCTCTCTCCCTCTCTCTCTCTCTCTCTCTCTCGCTCGCTCGCTCGCCCTCTCCTTTTTCGCGATCATCTCTCGCACGGGCTCTCTCCACTTATCCTCTCGCAAACCCCTCTGTATTCTAGCCGAGAGAACGGGCCAAAGAGCTGGCTTTGGATCGGGAGGAAAGGAGAGGGAGATAGAGAGCGAGATGAAGGAAGAGCGAGCGAGTTTCGGATGGGGAGGATAGAGGACAGGATGGAGGAGTCTCTGGACGTTTATCGAAGGGCGTATATCCCCGGGGAAGGAACGACGGAAGGAAGGAAGGAAGGAAGGAGCCAGGAACCTTTCTCCGCGACTCGCTATGTTTTTTTTTCCTCCCACGACCCCCTCCCCATTCTAGTTAAAGCCGACTACGTCGAGATAAATACAGGACGGCCTCTGACGTCTCTTGCACGCCGCTCGGTACCGGAGCATAGCGACAAAAAGCGGCATCGGTGAATGAAGTCGACGAGGAAGCTCTGAGATCCCGGGAGAAGTTGCCTTGAGGTATTCTCGGGATTATTACGTTATGGAGAGCGGAAATATCGCGTAATACTAATTATGCGCTAATCCGAAGAGACTCGGGCGTCCCGCCTTGTTAAGGCAGGGGGAACTTCAAAACATTCCGCATCTCGTTGTTTATGAGGTGCACGCAGTGTCGCGGATATCCATCCGTTCGACGTAAGGCTGCGGTTTGGCCGAACCATCGTTAAAGTCCCTCCACGATGCTGCCTGTACCGCTGCTCTTTGCTCTCGACGATACGATCGGCGATATCAAAACGGTTGGTATTAATGATATTCGTGATTATACGCATCGCTTTATTCCATAACCGCAAATTTAGTTTACGCCGCGATTTAATCAATCGCGCATAACTAATTTAGTAGCATATAGGTAAACGATGGTCGAAAGCGATGCGGATCCCGTGAGTAATCGCTATTGACCAAGGACTCGATCGAACCGATGCTCGCGTTTATCACCTTCGAGACGCGAGGCATCCCGAGACTCGCGTCCGAGTCTCGTCACTCGGAATACGAATGCCTGTTTTTCGTTATCGCGTAAAAATCGCTCGGCATACCTTCTTAGCTTTGAATACCGTAATCAAGAGGAACGCGAGAAGGTGAGGCGCGTCTTCTCGTTTTCTTTATCGAGCGGTTAAAATTAAATTGAGAAAGCCGGCCAAGTTTGCGATACGGCCTACCCTTAGCACTGGGCACGTTCGCGTTTTAATCGAATAAAACGAGACGAAACGGGTCGCGATTATTAATGCGACCGTCCACTCGAACCTTCTCCCGACAAGCAGGGAGAATAATCGCATTCGCAGTCCCGCAAATCGCCGTGAAGTTTTCTCGAATCCTTCCGAATTCTCGTCTCGACTCTGAGGATGCAATTTGAGTTATGGACTTAGTATATATACCCTACGACCGACGTGTGTCCTTAATAACTCCGTAATTTCCAAGGCGATGAAGCAAATTATTTGTATAACGCTCGAAGGGGGAGATGTTCTCCATTATTTCTTTAGCGGACAATTTGTTCCCTCGCAATTTCACGCGCCTGTAAGCGTATGAACATACTATCCTTCGTAATACCAAAGCGAATGCGTTTACCAGGAAGCGTACTTTACATTCCAAGTCGGCCGAGGCCATTCAGTTTTGAAAATTAAGTCCACCCTCGAGGCTGACAGCTTCGAAAAATGGAAAAGTACCCTCAAAGATCTGCCAACGTCCGAAGGCACTTGGCTCGGAGTTAAAGTGCGCCGTTGAAAGTTTCATAAATCGCGAGACAAGTGGGGCTATATGGGCCGCTTTAGATGGCGCAGCAGACAGTTCGGTAGGCTAATTAATTAATTACCGCGAGTCGCCGGCGGGGTTAATAGAAGGGTGCAGATATATTTTCCGGCCCATTTGCCAGCCCTACCCCGAATTCTCCGAAAGTTCCTCCATGCGACCGTCCTCCTCGTCCTTCTCGCGCCCCCACCACGCACGACCCCTACGACCCTTCAATTTGCACGCTACAATTGTTTCACCCTGCCGCCCTATGTCGGCCCCCAGTCCGTGGTCGTCATGGCATGCCGCGGCATCGAAGGCACGCGCTAAATCGACTCCCACGCTGCGACTAATTTCCCGATTTCCCTATTTCCACCGAATTGCACCGCACGGTAGTTCATCTTTGGTTTAATATACCGCGACGGTGTCCTTGTCGGGGGAGCTCGTTCACGATCCTACGACTCGACCACGTGGACGCAGGGTATTCCCATTTTTGGTTTTCATCGAGCAGATTTACTCGAATGTTTAGAAATACGCGGATCGATCGTTTATCCGTTATTGTACGCGATAAAAAACGTACCACTATTAAAATATCTTCCGATAAAACTATACGAGAAATCAGGATTAAAAAAATCAAAAACTTCAAACCTCACGGCTAATTAGAAAGGCATATATACACATCGAGAGGAACGTCACATCGTTCCTGAGTTTAACACGGCGAAGCTCGTCGACGCAGACAATTTCAATAAAACCCTGTAAAGGGACGTTCATTTCGATCAGATCGTTTGTCATACCAATATTCCGCCCGGTCGTTTCAAAATGTCTGCGGTCAATCGGCCTCCTCCGGGCACGCAATCCACCATAATCCCGCCGCCGGCTGTCTTCCGCTCTTTGCCGGCTTTAATTTCGAATTTTCCATCGACAATGGCGCTCCCGTTAATTTTTCCCTGGCCACGGCCCGGACGCGCCCCTCCTGCCTCTCCTTCCCCGGCTTCCCCACTCGAGCGCCAAAACGGCGAGCATTTTTTAATTTCCTTCCCAGAAGGAGCCGAAAAAGTGGTCAGCGCGCGCCTTGGCCGGCGCGCGAGAGAGGCGGCGGTCAGGCCGAAATAACTCCGCACACGTACGAAACTCGCCGTGAGAACGGTCGCCTATCGCGGCCGGAACTCGAGTACACGTACGTGCCTAGGAGGGACTCCGGGGGAAAGTCGTAGCGACGCTCACGTCGAGCTGCGTCCCTGGTGGCGTCGTTACGAGGGGCGTCGCGTTTAGAGCGTCGACGTTGGGCGGCAGGCGAGCCGTACGACGACGAGCGACGGGGGCTGATGGCGCGGTCGGGGAGCGCAAGGAAGAGAGGAGCCGCCGAGGGAAGGAGAGAAAACTCGGCGCGGTGTCAGCCCGGCGTGGCGTGGCGCCGGCGTGGCGCGGCGCGGCGCGATACGGCGTGGCACAGGCGTGGCGCGGCGGCGCACCACTCGACGCGGCCCAGGGGGCCGGAGGGCCGAGGGCCGAGCGGGGCCACGGAGGTGGTAGGTAATCACCCGGCGGCTCGCGTTATAGCGTCGTTACGCCGCAGCGCCGCTATCGTCGTCTCCCCCCTCCCTCCCCCTCGACCCTCCCTCCCCACGCCCTCCCCGCCCCTCCTCCCGCCTCGCCTCGCCTCGCCGCGCCGCGCCGCGCCGCGCCGCGCCGCGCCTCGCCTAGCCTCGCCACCACGCCGCGTCCTCTCCCGATTCCTCTTGGCGTTTCCTCTCCCTCTCTCTCGCTCCCCTTCCCCCGGCCCGCAGCCGCTCGCGCCCTCCCTCTCGCTCCCTCGCTCCTTCCCCGTCTTTATCTCGCTCTCGCCCCAACCTCTTGCGCGGCAACGATGGCAACGGCGGCAGTGGCGCGAGCCTCGAACGGCCGACGTGGCTCTGCCTTTCATATACCGGTATACGGAATACGGTTATCCTTTCCCCCCGTCATCCGACCTATCCTCCCACCCCGAGCCACGCCACCGTCGCCTTCGCCACCGCCGAGGCCGAGTTTAATTATTTCATATCGCCGTACACGGATCAACGCCGCCGCCAACGCCGCCGTCGCTGGCAGCCGCGCGCGGAATCCGACGCAAGCCGCCGGCGACTTCCCGCTCCTTCCCGCTCCTTCCCATCCCCCGTGCCGCACCTACGTGCCTGCCTACCCACGGCCTTTAACGTCTTTGCCTTCTCCACCCCGCTTTCGCCCCGTCTCCTCCTCCTCCTCCTCCTCCTCCTCCTTCTCCTCCTTCTCCTCCTTCTCCTCCGCGATCCTCTCCCCCTACCGCCATCCATTTCGGTCCGTCGGACTCGCAGCTGCTTTACGAGCCGCCGACTCGCCGAGTGCCGGCTCCTCCTTCCCGCGCTTCTTCTTTTTTTTTTTCCCATTCACGGCGACGTGATCATTGAATGGGTCAGCTGATTGGCGTGGGAGGAGAGGGAGGATTAATAACGCACATACTCCGGAACGGGAAGGACGGAGGTATGGGTGAGCGTATAAATAACGAGCGCCCTCCGCCCTCGCGCTCGAAGGTACCTCCGGCACGTGAGCGAAGGAGTTCGAGGCGATCCGCGAGCGCGGCGTTCGATTAAAATACGAGGAGCCGCTCTCCCGTGGAAGGCTCCGTTCGATTAGATTACGGGAAGATAGATCCCCGGCCGATTGGCGGAGGAGAAAAATGAGCGGATCTCGACCGCCGAACGTGAGCCCCGTATCGGAGTGGCTTTTCTCCTTTTACCCACGCTGCGCGGTGCCCGGGACATCTGCTCCGGGCGGTGACTAATCGCGAGAAAGGGATCGTAACGAATTGATAACGACGCGTGACGCTTCTGCGGAGGACCGAATGGATGAACGAGAAAGTGGGACGGAAAGTTGACCGGGTGGAAAAACGCAGGGTCCAAAGAGACCGCCATAGAGAATATCTAGAACCGCGACAGAACCGATCGAGCATCGAGGAAGAGAATTCGGGGCGAAAGGGGTGAGGGAAGATGCCAGGGTTGGCGAAGACGAGAAAATGATACGAGGAGGAGTCAGATAATAGCCCGGGGAATTAGAGAGGAGAGCTCGGCCTAAAGAGGCTTGCGTTAAGATTATTCTTATCCTGCGCGGCGAATTGGACGCTACCTAAGAGCTGCGCCTACGTCGCTCCACGGCGGATGTACCTGCGGTAGTATACGTGTCAAAAATTAAGTCGAGAGCTGTAACGAGCGCTCGTATCGGAGCTCCTTGTTAAGTACAACCTGTCCTTTTTGGCTGTAAATTTCTCACGGCGATATTGGAAATGATCTTTTACGAAGCACGCCATGGAGAACGATGGGAATCGACTTTAAAGGATAGACCGTAAAGGTAGAAGTTTTGCGGTCCGTGTTGAAAATCAAGTAAAGTTGAAAAAAAAAAAAGAACAAACGTACGCAGGCAAGGACGACATAACCGGGTGTGACGAAACGTCGCTCTCGTAAAACTCCTTTGACGCCCAGCGATAAAAGCGTACGATGACAAACTATGAAAACGGTATCGCTTAACGTTGCGAGGCCGATTAATAAACGTTATTACGCCCGGCGTCTACGTACCGCCGCCGCGCCGTTTTTAAGCGCGCCATAAACGTTGGAGCATAAATAACTTTGATCCGCGCACCGCGCGCTCTCCGGATCGCACCTTTCTTTTCCCGATGAATCCGGATAAACGAAAGGGGCGAACGTGGATGCCGGACAAAGCCGATGACATCGTTTCTACGGACTGTATTTTCCTATTCCGTGCAACTCGCGCTTTTAGTTCGACGAAGATGCGAAAGATGCGGACGAACGACGTGGATCGCAGAAATTCGCCAAAGAGTCGAGACGTCGTAGTAAATAATGCGGGGAAAGGATTAATCTCAAATCGAGCCTCGATAAATTATTTCGAGACCTTCTTTTTGTCCGGTTCGTTGTATTTTATAGCGATAATCCTTGCGGCTTGACCAGCCAAAGCGGACAATATTTATTCGATATTATCTCGCCTTACGCGTCAGCTTTGCGTGTTCAACCTATTATTTCATCCTGGATACGATTCCAGCGTCGATACGTCGAAGCTTATCGGCGCTATACGATATTTTACATCGCGCATAGATTTTCCTTATAGCGTAACGCGTCTTGATTTATTCCGAGGAACATGGAATCAGCGTGCATAAACTACGAAGGAATATCGAAACTCCTTTGTAATTAAGCCAACCCATGGTTATCTTTATCCACGCCCGACGAGAGCGACCTTTCATTATCTTTTTCTTCAAATATTTCGAACTGCAAGGACGTTTTAATTAACCGCGTGAAGCTTATGAGAAAGAAAGGGCGCAAAAAAAGTGGCCGATGAACGTGGATATCGTCAGACCAGCCTGTGCAGCGGGATATCGTAGAAAGGTCATCTTCCCCCGGCGATGTTTGAAAACCTCATTAGGGTATCCGGCGTAAAATCAAATCTCGCGTTAAATTAAGACGAGGATGAACGAACTCGCTGAAAAGCCCAGTGGCGGACACGGCTTCCCGCCTTTCGACGCACCGACGAAAAGGAAGGCACGAAACGCGCCGCCGACGGGTGTACGTCGGTACGTAGACGCGATTATAGTGCTCGGTTTGCGTTTTGGGGCGCACGCATTATATTTAGTAGGAAATTTAAGGGGAGGAAATAAGGCCATGGGCCGATCATGCGGCAAGAAGAGGGTCCGAACGCTTGTGACCGAGGATATTATTCCGCGCGAGGTTGGCACGGGGTGCTCTTCCTGGAGAGGGTGGTAAACTCCCCGTTGCATGACGTATTTCCACGAGGGGTCGTTCCCCGGGCTTCGGCGCGTAATTAATATATATGCTCGCGTGAATGGCTGCGGCCTGCGACTCGAGGACTCGAATCCAAGGGGTGCACTCGGCTCATCCCCCGTCTTCGAGTGGGGCGCTAGAAGCACCCGGTGACCCCACGTCGGCCAGAAAACCGCGGGTCTTTAGCATAATATCGGGGTGACGTCGCGTTCGACCCTCTGCGCGAAAGAGCGAAGTGCCGAAGAACTGCAAATTGGGAAACGCGGTTGGGAGAAATTTGCGATGGTCCGACGAGATATTAAGAGTGCTGTTGGGAAGTTACGAGAAGCCAGAGCTACGCGATGGATGATTTAGACGCATTCGGACTGTCTTATCGAGTGGGATGCAATTCTGGAAATCGATTTTTCGAAAGAATGTTGTGAGCGTGAAACGTACAAGTAGGCAGTGCTGATCATGCTTTGTTATCGTATAAAAGAGCGTCTTGATTTTACTCGCAGATATCTTTACCCAAGAGGACCTAAAAATTATTACTTTTGTGTCAAGTTATACCCGTTAATTACGAGGAATCGATACCTGGCAACGCGTTTACAACTATTCTCCGCCGTTACGATCTAATATGGTCCGCTCCAGTTGACCCACGACAATTCCATCGAATAGCGACGCCAGGTAGGAAAATAGAAATATTTATAAAGAAGAGACCATCCCGTCCACACCTCGTTGACTAATTGTTCCAATTACAAACTGCGAATTGCTGTAATTATCCGGGCGCTGCACACCGTCATCGATTGGCGAGACGAATAATGGAAGCGGCATCTATCAGTTTATAAACCCTTCTGCAAATTCAACGACCCTTGACGTACGAATTTACTGGGCAGGTTAATTCTTTCGTGCCGAATAGTGAGTGTCGCGTATGCAGGCTCACGACTACACGCACCGTCCACGTGTAGATCTCTAGCTCAAAAGATGAGCAGAGAATTAAACGATCGTAATTTACAAACGAAAATGCTATCTCAAAACACGATACCGCTCCACGAAATCCTCCCGATTGGCACGCTTTCGCGATGTTGCGATCCACGAGTTCTCTGCACATAACCGACGATATTTCGATTACCATGATTAAAGCCTGGATACAGTTCCGATCCAGGGAACCGGTTAGCCGCGGCGGATGACTTCGTAATCCCGGATAAAGATCTCGTAACAATTCTTACGCGAGACTGACGTCATCGACGGCGATGGAGCCGCCGAGTTTCGATAAGAAGAAAAAAATTGCTCGCCACGAGAGACGGTTGCTCGCGAGGAATCGCGTCCTTCTCGGCGAATCGGGCTTGGAAAGGGTTGAGACTCCAAAGAGCGAGGAAACGGAGCAGGAGAGAGGTCTTCGCGAGGTAACGTTTAACGGCATCGTAACTGGCTGGGATGATTACCTCCCCAACACAGGCGCCCACGACGTCGCACGGAAGACTCGTTGAACCACCCAGCGCCCGTCGACGACGTCGCGACGCCCGTAAACAGAAGCCCCACGGCGTTTCTCGGCCCGCCCCTCTCGCGCATCCCCTTAAATCTCCCCTGTATGCCAGATACCTAACCTGGCTCCCTTTAAAGGGCTGCGGTTCGTGCTTTAACCACCTGCCACGAAGCCATCGTCTCGTAAAGTTATAACCGACCAGCGGGAAGAGCCGCGGGATGAGACGTGGCCAAAGGAGATTCTCCGATAAAAGCAAATCCGCCTAGACTCCGAAAATTGCGCGCACGACAACGAGATCGATGATGTTTCGTCGAAAAGTTCTACCGGCGGTATGAACCTGCCGATCGGTGGTCCAATTACCGGTGAAATCGCGGATTATGAAGATTCGCTTTGACGTCGATATGGAGCACGAATAATGAACGGATATTTTACTCGGATTACTTTTTGTACGAAGAAGGATGCTCCGATGACACCGACGGAGTTTGGTAGGAGGTGAGAATATCCTCGCGCCCTAGAATTTATGCTCGAAACACCATGGATCCGACGCTTATCGCTGGGTGTAAAAACTTCTGGTGTATCGAGAGCAACTTTGAGAGATCCCGCAGTCAACAGGCTGGATCTAAGGCTACCTAGGTTTTACGCACAGGAAGCATGCGAGGACCGATACGAGAGACGAAAGTCGAGCGCTGGAAGCGCGGTTACCGCGCTTCGTCCATTTTGGGTAACAGCCATCGCGGGCTGCAAGCCGTGCAAAGTTCGCCTTTCAAAAGGTCAGGGAACCTGTATCGAATGATGCAGGGTGACATTTACCCAGATATCGCGTACAAGCTTACGTTTCCTAAAAAAATTACCTCACTCCCGAATAGTACCGATCCCCAGCAACATTTAATAAGGACGTATATCTTTCATTAAAAATTTGAAAAAAGAGGAGGACGCGCAAAAGTGGAATTCTTTTCCACGGCAGATCGGGAAGGATCGTACTCGCATATTTGTTTTTCAGAATGCCAACGCGACAGAGGTATTCGCGAGCCTAACACGCCGATCATCTTGCACCGTGCCCATATTTTCGACCCTCCCATTAACCCCTAGATCCGACGCAGCCACCGATCCGTGGAATCCCGATCATCCGAGCCGAGCGAAGTTTGTCATCCATTAACAATTCCGCAGCGGCGTACGATCGAAGGACTCCGACGAGCAGCTCACTCAAGTCGATTAAAGCGGGTCCCCTCCTCACGCTCTCTCTCTCTCTCTCTCCCTCCCTCTCTCCCTCCCTCCCTCTCTCTCTCCATCCCTCCCTCGTTCTGGTTTCTTTGGCGAGCCTTTCGTCACGACGATTGACAGCGGCTTTATGGCGGCGGGTACGATCGCGCTTAACGATCGAGCCAATCGTAAAAGGCTCTGCCGGCGCTGCGGAGTAAAGATAAGGTCTTCGTCGTCATTGAGAACGGCGAGGAGAAAAAGGAAGAGGAGGAGGACGCCGCGGAGAAAGAGGAGGACGAGAAGTGTACCGGGAACGAAGGACGGAGGCGCGGGTTAAAGCATAACCGTTACGGCCGGCTCCTGGCGTGGAGGAGCGTGTGCGTGAACCGGGCGCGAGTGTTCGTGCGCCTCCGGAGCCGGTTTACCAACCACCGCGATTACCACGCAGCAACGGCACTGCTACTAACCGAAGGCGGACGCGAGGACAGACGGAAGATAGTTATCGCTTACGAAACAGCGAGGAGGCTCATTTATCGACAACGGGGACCGAGCCTCCGAGCGATCTACGCCACCGCCTATACCTGCGGGAGCCTCGGCCCGATCGATGATCGCCGAGAGTACCCAGCCCCAAGGAGCGCGATAGCGCTTCGAGTTTGATCCCCGGCTACCAACCTTCTTCCGCCTAAGCAAAGATACCACCGGGCTAATCCGCCGCGTTTCGAAAGTCTACCTCGAGTCCGATGGAGATTTGAGTGATCGTCGGAAACAAGTAGGCGCTCTACGGCGCGGATATTGGTGTAAACTTTTTCTTAGAGTTAGGTCAGTGGAAGGTCGGCGAGGTACTTCTTTGAAACGATAAACGTACAATGGTATTGGCGGATCGATTTATCGTGTTGTAATATTTTATATATATGTCGAATAAAGCGCGTAGTGCGATAGCGAAGCCGATTTAAATCGTTATCGCGAACGTGAATAAGCGTACCGTCAGTTTTTACCAACGCCAACGACATTTGCACCGCGCTTTGTATCCGCGCCGGGCTGGTACGCGACTAGATCCTGGAATGCTTCGCCGCGTAGAAGCTACTTCGCGAACCGTGAGAGTGACTGGCAAAGCGAGAGGTGGACATACAATAGTTGCAAAAGATAAACGAATACCAAGGTTTGCTCTTCCCCGAACACCGCGAGGAACCTGTTTTACACGCGGTCTTCGGTGGCTGCTTCGCGTAAACGAATCTAATGGGGCTATAAACGATAAAGTAACGTTGCAGTGGCTCGACTCATTATACTATCCATACGCGCGAGGTTTTTATTTCGCGCGATAAATTCGTTGGTATTAAAAATCTACGAATCGCCGATGAACGACGAGCCCGAGTCGCACGCACGATCGCGATTACGATGTAACGCTTAAACATTTTTAAAAAATTTGAACCGGTTTGTTCGGTAGGTAACTACGAATATAAATTAAAAAATTTAAACGAATAGACAGCCTCCATTTTCGGCCATTTTTAGCCATTTTTTTAAATTTCGCGGAAAAGTGTACGGCGATGAATTTTCGGAGAATGACGTTTCGGTGTTTATGTTAGCAAATATATGCGTACGGATAATGTATACCGCTGAAAATACGTCATACATGGATACGTATACGCGATGGCTCGTACCTCCGCGTCCAAAGGACGATCGATCATTCGAACGGTCGAATTCACCGCGCTGGAAGACATCCGCAAAGACCAAAGTCGATTCTCAAAGGTACTCGAAACTTTTGTCCGAAAAAAATGCGGATTCCTCGTAACGTTATTACAAGAGCATCGCCGGAATTCTATTCCGCGAAAAAGGACACGGCGATCGTTCCAGATCGGGCAAAGCCCGGCAAAACGAATCGCGCCGATAGCGCCTCGAATCCGATAACTCATCGGTCCGGCGAAACCTTCGGGCGGAAATACGCGGGAGTGCAGTCGGCGTCTCTCACGATGCACCTTGAAACCAAGCAGGACGGCACGGCGCATCAGCTCGAAGTTCCGCCGCGCCTCAAGATCTCTTTTTCCTCGTGGAACCTCTCGTCAGGAATCCAGCGGGCTCCCGTTGAGACAAAGGTGACAGCGGGAGGCCGGCGGCGAAGGCAAGGCGAGGAGAGAAAGGCGACGAAAAAGAGAAAGGCAGGGGCTCGGTAAGAAAGGGAGAGGGCGGCAGGGGCGAGGGAGAGAGAGGGAGAGGGAGAGAGAGAGAGAGAGAGAGAGAGAGAGGGAGGGAGGGAGGGAGAGAGAGCGAGACGGAAATTCTACGTCGCACTCAACCGAGCGAACCACCCTTCCGCCTTCGCCTATAGAAGATACCCTTCGACTCTCCGTGCCCTCGTACGCGCCACACGCTCTCAGCGCCGCGCGCGCCCACCAACGCACACCCTGCGAGCATACACACCTACGTACCGAGCCATAGTCACCCTCCCGCAGCCCCGGCCCCCACCCCCTGCCACGGCAACCCTCGCTCGGCCGGCGTGTTCCCGCCCTCTCCGTGTTTCCGCGGCCCGTTCCAACCACCCCGTTCCATGCCGTGTCCCGCAGGGCATGTCCCTATACACCACCGAATTCCTATTGTCCGCCTCGCCACCTCTGGCCACGCCGGCGCCTCCTCTCCCGAGGCCTTAGAAAAAAAAGCCTTCCTCTGATCGCCACGAGGGCCGCGCCCTCCCCCCGACCGAGCCCCGGCCCGAGCCGCCGGCCGCCTCCCCGATTTTCCAAGGATTTTTCCAGGCGCCGCAGGCGCGACAATAGTTCCGCGGCCTGCGGAAAATTCTCATCCCCTTTGGTGGCACGCTCCGCGGCACGCCCGACCGTCTCTGTTATACTGCCGGCAGCGACCCAACTCCCCTTCCATGGCCCACTCACCCATCCCACACCTCCTGCCACCGCTTCTGCCGCCGCCACTGCCACGCCACCGGCGCTCCACCGCCCTCCCCACAGCCCCCCCCCACGCCCCTCGACCTCCATCCACCCACCCACGCCTCGGCGCTCGCCCCCTTACCCCGACCACGCCACTCTGCGAGCCGCTCGTTAACCTGCTAGCGCCCCTCTAACCGCCGCTGCAGGGCCGCTACCCACTACCGGCGCTACCGTACCTGCTATATTTACATATCAATATTCCATGGCGTGGCAGCCCGGCAGGCCGGCGGGCTGCACGCTCTTCTGATCGTAAAGCACCGTTGCGTGCTCCCGCGGTGCGCCCTGCCCTTACCGCGATCCTGAGGGCCCAGGGGGGAGGGAGGAGGAGCGAGAGGCGACGCGTCGCGCCGATGGATGATCGAGGATACTTTTGGGGGAGAGGGTCTCGAGATATCCGGAGAAATGATCGTAGCAGGTGCGGCTCCACGAAGAACGGCTCTGGAAGGGGTAGATAGATCGGGGATATCGATGCTAAGGAATTACCCGGGCACGACCAAGTTCGTGGGAGGCCGATGGGAGAAACGCGCGGAGTTTACGAACGAGGAATGATTCTCCGCGTAATCATTTTTTCTACGTTTGCCTTGGAACCTGGAATCGTCGAGGCCGCGGTTATAACTTGTCGCGCGAGAAACTGTCCGAGAGCGATGTCGAAGATCGAGTTCTGGATTTTTAATTTTAATTCCCCACTCGGTCGTCGGGCGTGAGAACGAAATTTCGAGTTAAAAATTCCCGTCGCGAGAGCGGGAGATATTTTCTGGAAACGGTCGGATCGCTCGCGGAAGCTCGATACGTCGTCGCGTCGCGATTTTCTATTTCAAACACGGATCAAATTTGTTCCGTTGTCCTTTCAACAAGAATACATCGCGGATAATTTCCTTCAAACCCGTTGGCGCACGGTTATTCGATGGGCGGCCGCGCCGCCGATTCGAGCGGCCGGGTAAAGCACGTGCGGTTTGCGGATTTACTGACCGGCTTTCGCGATATCGGAATACGCGGAAAAATTATTCCAGACAATTTTTCACTAGGCCGAAACGGAAAACTGATTCGCCGCGGTTCATCATCGGCAAATATCAATTTTTATTGTGCGTGCGCCGATATCTGTAATAACCGCGCGATAAAGCGCAAACGAATTTACCGCCGGCCGGAGATGCACGCCGAATCGACGATTTTAGACTTACGGCCCCGCGATTCGAAACCGAGCAACTCGCGCGATTTCACCTCGCAATTCGGCGACGCGACGCCGCGAGAAGGAAAGAGGGGCGCGTAACGTCGCAAAAGCGCGAAGGCGACGAGGAGAAGAGGAGATCCGCCGAACTTGGTTGCGGCGGCCGCCTTACTTTCGTCGAGGCAACGTGACGCAGCATTTTTTAAGGCGGCTCATTATCCTTTTCATCGATCCCCGCGGCTGGGTCTTCAAGGATAAGTTGCGTCGCTGAAAACCGCTCTTAAGCCGGTGTGCCGCAGTGCTGGGTACTAATTTTAACCGTTTCCTTAACCCGCCTATTTATAGGCGTCCGACTCTCGAGACTCTTTAAAACGTCTCACCGGTCCATTCGTCGCTCGAAAGCTCCTCGAATAATTTAACGGCGGATTCCGAAATGGGGGCGCGTTGCCCAGGCTACCCTTCGAGAGTTCTTACCCGCGGATGGCTGACGTATGCTAGGAACATAAGTTCCGAAAGTTATGTAGAGCCTGGAGAGTCCGTCCCAGGGAAGGCAAACATTTCCGCTGCCAGAATCAACGCTCAGCCGCTTTTCGCGGACGATCGCTTTAAATCCTCGGAATTATCTTTGGCGGCTTTTAATAGAATCCCAGCGGATGCGCCATAAACACTTTCGCATTATTCCATTTAATGCCCTACGTAGAAATGCGCAACGAGACGATTATTCGCGACGTCCGCCAAGGATGCGGGGAGAAATCGTGGATCTTTGCTAAAAGCGCTGCCGGACAAACGACGCTTTACGTCGGCCGATCCTCGTATGCACGTCGGAGAACTCAAAGACTCTCTCGTCTCTCGTGCGGTAACTCTAAGATAAGCCCGCAGCCCCAGTTGTCGATCAAAAAATCTTATAATCGTAAAACACAACAGCTCGAAGGCACGCCCTTTGGGTTCTCGAGTCGAAGTCGACGCGGGAATTCGGCATTCCGCGGATTGCAAAATCCTAGCGCTCCTCCGGCGATCTATCAATTACAGTCGCAAAAAGCACAGGAGCCCACGAAAGCTCGGCGTCCCCATATATCTTAATGGCTGACTGGCACAAGTACGCGGGCCGCCCACGCACATCCATCAAATCGAAATCAGGCAGCTCAGAGGTGTTTCGCCCCCTCCCACCCAGCAGCCCTCCCCCACAGGAGTTACGCTTAACTTACGTGCGACTCGCTCGAAAGGAAAGGGCTGTGCGGCCCCCGGCCACTTTCCAGAAAGTTCCTCGCCTCCGCGGGGATTCCATGGGTGCGCGAGCGCGTGCCTGAGGGGTTTCGTGACCAGGACGACGTCGTTCCCCTCCCACCCTCCTCCCCTCGAGCCTCCCCTCGTAACGTACGCGCCAGCAGTCCAGCCGCGCGACCTATAGTAACACCCCTGGGACACGCGGAGCTGCAACGACAATTTCGCCTCCCCCCTTCGACTTAATGCGCCGCTCGAGCCGAAACTCCGAGAGGAGTCACGAAGTAAATGCACGTCGGCGGCCGTACGGGCAAGAATACCGGCGATCCTTCTTTTTATTTCATTTTCGGTATTCGGTTACCGCGAACTCGGCTCCGAGGAGCCGTGTACTCCACGGAATTTTCTGTCAGGACCAGGCAGGAATAACGCGTTAGCGGCGTGCCGTAAGCGCCGAGTGAAATATTAATCCGGTATTTTTGAGGGGTTTTCTAGCGTGCTCGATGGAGAGAACGCGGACCGATGTACGAAGGTCAGCGAGTAGCACTGCCATCGGATTGATAACCGTAGGATGGCGTATGGCGATGCCTCGCGCGAGTTCCTCGTCGCTCGTACGTCGGACTGGACGGGGAGATAAGACGCGGATTAAAGCGGCAACGGTGAAGGAGCGATCGGGGGAATTAAAAGTTCGAGTCCAACGATCGTAACGACCGCGCGGCACGAAGGGACGAAGGTTATTTTACAAACGGTGCATTTACCGGCTGATTTATCATCGCCGAAATGAATATAACCAGAATCGTCCGTATACCCCTCTGTTGAACGACGAACGGGAAATTTTCAAACGCTCGTTCGAATAAAACCATACCGTCGGGCAAACAAAATGTCCGAGTGGCCTGTACCGGGGCCATTTTCAAAGGCCGCCGTAGTCGAGCGCCGCGAAACGTTGCGTTACCGAAAACAAATACAAAGTACGTATCGCCCAGTGTTTCGGCCCTGGCGAAATAATACCCGCGCGCTTCGAGCCGGGAATAAATGTTCCGTCGGAGTTAGCGCGTTGATTATTCGTTGCGCTCATTTGCGCAGTACCGGCGGCGATTCTAAAATTGGGTGCAATTAATGGGAAGCCGTGGCCGCGCCATCGTAAAGCTCCGCGCCCTGAGCGGCCGAGACGTGGAACGATGGAGGGTCCCGACGCTTTGCAAACGACCTTGGTGTCTCGTAAATCCTTATCGAAATGGAAACGCGCCGAAGGTTTTGCTGATTAAGACCACCCAATGGCCGCGCTATATTTTTCCTGGCCCCACTGTCATATCGGCCGACGGCACCCTCCGTCGCGTAGCTCGGTGCCGTAGGGGAGACGTCGCGGCGCAGCACGAAGTCACGGATCGGGAGACAAAAAGGGGGAGGGCGCGGAAAAATGATAGGACGAGGAAGGCCAAACAGGATTACACGCCACGGCTGAACGAATTCGGGGCCATATAGCTGTGCCTCGCTATCGGAAGGACGGCGCCTTAATGGATATTGCTGCATCTAATTCGGAAGCGAGCTCGGATCTTGAGAGAGAAGCCCCGAAGGAAGGCGCGGCGCTGTTGGAAAAATCATTTCTCGGGGAGGGCCCTAATTAAGTATTCGAGCGCGTAATATAAATCCTCGCCGGGATAATTAATACTCCGAAAAAGGAGGAGAATCGAGGGGAATTTAGGCGCGTGGAAGAAGAACTCGGTCCGCGTGTCGGCGATAAACAAGAACTTTCGAGGAACGAGAAACGGCTTTGTCGCTTAATTCTTTAATCTATTTCCACCGTGCTCGATCCCCGTCCTGATACTCGTAATCGTAACGCGATTTGGCCGCACCTCTCGGTAACGCGTACCATAAGAAGAGGTACTCCGAGATCAAATCAGATTTGCCGGGTCTCGCGTCATTCGAAGATCGAATCGGGCTGCGAGCGCGAGGCGCACCCTAGCCAAGGATCCGAGAGGCGTCGGGGGCTCTTCCAGGGAAATTACACCTTAATTTATCGTCCTCTTTGGTTAAAAAGAATTTGGCAGTCCCCGCGCGCCGTGCCACCGCGGCTTGCGTCCCCGGGAGAGATTTTTTGGCGCGAGGGCGTGGGCGAATAATCTTCGAGGGTGGAACGGCCCCTGGGGCAGCGCGTATCTCGTTATCCCGCCGGCTGGCTATATCCCCCAGGAGCCGGCCAGGAAGCGGCACGGGGCGCTCTCCTCGTGCATTTCGCCGGGCGTCGTCCGCGAGCGAGCTGCCGCGGAACGCCGGCAATAAATTTATCCCGGCACGCAATAATATTTGTGCTGGGCGCAGGAATATAGCCGCCTATCCACCCACACGCGGGCACCTACGTACTCGCCATCTAGCAGCCACCTACCGCGAGGCGCGCCGATGAAGCGAACGCGCCATGGGCGCCGGCAGAGTGCCGCGAGCCGGCCACTCGTCGCTCTCCTCGCCGATTTTAAGCCTGAGCTCTATAAAATAAACGGTAAAAACCTCCACTCGATCCCCGCCGCTGTGAATTCAGGATTATCCCGCTTCTCGGCACCACTCGACCCGACTTGATATCACCCTCGATATAATTTATATCCGCGAAGAGTAACGGCGAGAGCGCGTTACTTTATAGGCGCGCGGTGTTCGAGGGAAAGAATTTTGGGGTCCGACGAACGATTCGATGGAATCTCCTCGTGGTTGGAGTACGTTGGCCAATTTTTTTCTCCTTTTTTTTAGCGCGACGTTAAAGCGAAAATGTATCCGCGTGAAGTGTATCCATGGCTGGCGAGGGAAGAAAAAACCGTGGCTGCACCCTCGCAAAAATCCTGGCCCGCGCTCATGGAACACACGCGACAGCCGCCGCGGCGATAACGATAACACACCGGCGAGAGTATCGTGTGTATTCGCCCTCGAAAGCGCCTCCCACATCGCTTCGATCTTGGGCGCGCGTGTACGGACGCTCGCGTAGAAGGCGTGCACGGAAACACCGGTTACGGCACGTCGTAGGAGGCAAGGCCATTTCGAAAGTCGAGCGCGGTCGAAGGGTACCTCGCACTTGGAATTTTGAGGAGCGTTTCGCGAAACGTTCCGCCCGCCTGGAAACAGCGGAATCGCTCGAAAAGCGCTTTCGATATCGCCGGGAGAGCGGATATTGATCGGCGCGGGAATAAGTCCTTTGAGTCGTTCGGCGAGAACCAGGGCGAAGGGATGCTCGTTCGACGACGCGTCTCCGCTGACGAACTGCCGTGGCTGACTCGGTCGTCCGATTCTACTGCGCGCTAGATGGACGATCCACTTCGAGCCGCTGCTAATTTCATTTTTTGACACGCACCGCGACGTGGCGTACTTTGTACATATTACAAGGCACTATCCATGATTCAAGATTTTCTTACTTTAAAACTCAAGATTCGGAAGCGATACCTAGTTTGAAATACGTTAGCTCGAAAACACTCGCGTGTCGAGAGACAGCGCCTTTAAAGCATGCCAAGCGATTGTGCTCGTCGCGGATGTTACTCGGAAACCTGTCGGTGAATATTATCCATCGACAGGATTATTCTTACGAAGCTTCAGGAATAAATCGACATTGCGCTATCCAAAGCCTCGCTCGCGGATAAGCAGCGCTAATAAATCAATATCCTCGACGTACGGTTGATACTATGAAAAGGGGGGGATGTACGATAAATAATTTAGGAAGGAAGTACCGATTTGGGGAGCCAAAAAAGAAGTCGTCCTCGCAATGGCCATTCGTACGGAACGGAGCTAATCACTCGTAAATCTATCCGCAGGCTTGAAAAACTGCGCATAACGGACGATAGGAGAGAGCAGTGGAATCGAATACGGTAAATCTGGAGGCTGGCCAAAGGAAACAACCGATCTATTGCCCTTATCTCGTCCACCCGCCACCGCCGCGGCAAAGTGGCGCGAGACGGTGTGACTTTTTTAAAATTCCGCCCGCCTCTTCGTCAGTGCCGCATACCACGACCCGGGTGAATGTTTAACGTGGGCGCGCGGGTAGCCGGATGTACGGCCAAGCGCATTTAGGATAGGAGCGCGAATGTGTATATATATATATATATATATATGTACGTACGTACGTATGTATGCATGTACGTACGTACGTATGTATACGTATATTCGTACAGGCAGCATTGTAATTCGACGCTCCGGAACGCCGAGGCCGGCTCTTTCCAATCGCGCATCTCAGCGTGGACATTTTCACGCGCGAACGTCCGAGGAACGAGCGGTCCGAATAAAAGTTAAACGCACTCGGCTTTTCGAGGACAATGGGCGGCCATGCGGTATACACGCAATACGGACGTGTATTTAATCGGCGATTAATATTGGTATTCGATCTCGGTCGCGCTTTCGTGTCACTTAGCGTGGCGTTCCTACAATTACGATTTACTTAGATTCAATCGAGCGTGAAGCAATCGCCCAATAAGTATCGGCCGAATCGGCACGTGGAAATCCGTCCCGAATTCAGAAGTGCCGATTACACGGGGCGCTCATCGCGGGTCAGCAAATCCACCTCGGCGTCCCTCCGATTCTCGCCAAGTGGGATTATCGCATCGTGCGAAATTTCGGTTGTGCGGGAAAAAATGTTTGCGTGACCGGGAATATATTCTGGATAAACGACGCTATGCATATTTCGCGGCTCCACCCGGCGTATGGTTAACGGCGATGCCTAGGAGGATTTACACCGGGCCGGCAATAAACGTGCACGTACATCGGCGCCTGTGATGGTGCACCCTGCTAACTAACCGCCGGGAGATTCAGCCCTGGCATCTTTTCCACCTTCCCCAACCCAGAAAGCGGCTCCTTACTCTCCGGCCTCTCCTCCGCCCCTCCTCGAGCCTCCCCCACGAATGCAGGCGGCGAAACGGCAATTAAGCTCGCGAGGTAGGAACCTCTCGTTTCGTCTTCCACCGGCTCTTCCGTCTCCTCCCCCTCCTCCCCCTCCTCCGCCCTCCTGCGCCCCCCTCCGCCCCCTCCGCCCTCCGCCCGGCGGCTCCGCACTTTTCAGCGCTCCGACTTCGGTCCTCCGGCGCTCTTCGCTCGAGAGGAAACGAAACTGCCGGAAATGCGACCCCTTCCATCTCCGTCCTCTCTCTTCTTTTCCACCGAGAAAAGTTTCTGAGCCATCGCCCGCCTGCCACCGCTCCTTGGCCACGCTCGAGCACTCTGATTGGTCCCGGCGCGACCAAGGTACCAGCAAAATACGGATGACTTATTTAGGTCGCCTCGCGTAGAAAGATGTTTACAGGTATGCGGTATTTCTCGTCCCTTTTTTTTTTGTTCCCGTTCCCTCATCGAGTGCCCTCGATGGATACAAAATGCCCCCCCCCCCGGCTTGAGAATTAAAAAGGCCTATTACGTCCCGGAAGTAATCCAGGGAGTACTGAAAAAATGATCCCACTATCGGAAAACTCCCTGAAAGATAAGTTCATTCTCATCGAGGAGCGCGCCGTCGACGAATGCTCCCGTTTTCGAATGCTCGTTAGCGGTCCGGCTAGCCATGGCGGTTTTTGCCGTCAAACAATGTCTAAATGCAAAGCAACAGGGTCGGTGATATCGAGAGACTTGAAAATTCGCGTTTCATCGATTCAAATTAACGACCCAACTTCCCGCCCCGCCCCGCCCCCCCGCTTTTCCCCTTTATCTTTGAAGTTGTCAATGCCGGAGTCGTGGTGCACAATACCGGTACGCGCGCAGCCCCGACGCGGTGCCTATATTTTGTTTACGTTGTAAAATAAAAGTTCGAGCAGACGTTTGAGTACGTCGAGTCGACGGTGCTCGACCGTGCTGAAAGATGAATGGCGGGTACGACGCAGACGAGTACACACACCGCGGCTCCGCGTATTGCCCCGGCCAAGAGCCGAAAAGTACCGTTTATTCCTGCGCCAGTGAAACTCCCGGGCGCCCATCCCCCGATCGGGGCTGTACTTGGCCGTGATTACGGGTTACGTACATTAGCGCGCAGCCACGGCGCGCGTATATTAAAGATTCACATTTCTATCAAAGAATCTCCTTTCCGTGAGTCAACAGCGAAAGGCAAAGTCTCGCAACAACGAGCGAAACAGCCGCGGGTGAACTCTATTACGAGCTCCGCGGTGCGGCGGGGGGGGGGGGGAGGGCCGCTCGAAAGATAATTAACTGTCCTCTCCTCCTGGCGGCGGGAGTTTGCCTCTGAAACGTTAAGGAGCGATAAGGAGGATGCGATTCGCGGCGCGGCCACCGGGAGGGCCGAAAAACGAGAGGGACGTCAAAGTTCTTCCCTAGCAGAAAAGCGCCTGCGTGGGGGCTCCTTCGGGGCGGGCGGCAGGGGGAGGCGAAAAAAAGAAGGAGAAGGAGGAGAGTCCACGTCGACGAGATGACGTGGGAAAAGAACGCCACAGCGGGAGGGCGGAGGGCAAGGCTCGAGAGCGCTGGAAGACGAGGAGAAAAAAGGAAGACGAAGGAGAGGAGGCAAGAAGCCGAGGAGGACTCTCCGGGGACCGAGACGGCGGAGGCAAAACGAGCAAAACGGAAGCGAGGGAACCCGAGTCGAGCGCCTACCTCTGCCTGCCAGCTTGCCACGAGACGGCAAACACACCCGGGCTTAAGCCTCGTTCTCATGCCGGCGCGCCTCTGCCCTCCCCCTCCCTCCCCGCCTCTTCTCCGCGCGTTCCTCATTTGTGTATTCTTCCTCGAAAGCTTCTTTCTCCCCTTCTCCCCCGACCATCGTGGTCATTTTTGTCCTCTCTGGCCGCCTTCATAATTTACCTTTAACTTCGCTGTTTATTACATCGAGCATTGGGTTCTGCCCGACTTTGGACCGTATCGAATTCGTGTGCAGGTCGAAAGGAAAGTTCTCGTAGATTGAAGGAAATACATCGGCCAAGCGTGAAACTCGTTACTAAAATCGAAGGTAGCGAATGACCACGATGGTACATACTACTTGCATCGATATCGCGATCTCGAGGTATATCCGTGCTTTGTTCACCGCGATTGGATGACTCAGAATTAAATTAAGAAAAAAGCTCTCTACGTACGAAGAGTACCTATCGATGTCGCAAATGTTTCTCCTAAACTAAATTCCATATATCCGAAACATCATCGATCCGATTGCAGGCATCGAGATAATACGCGGCTTCCGAACGTATTTATATTTAAAATACACAAATAATAACTTCGAAGCAAACTTCCTTTCCTACCAGCCGCGTCTCCTAGGATGCCAAAAGGACTCCCTGGCGAGGGAACCTCGGGGTCAGACCGAGCGGAACCAGATCCGATGCAAACGTAAGGTATGCAATATCGTAAAGTTCGCGACTGTTCTAAGCGCGCACGTCCCACGGTGCGCGCTGCGCCACGAAGCTCCGCGTATCCGTGGCAAATGCGCGTTCGGGAAACGCGAGGAATAATACGAAACCGGCTGGCCCCGCGGGCCAAACGCGGCCAGTCCCTAAAGCGTCAACTCGGCGCGTTGAAAATTATTCCTTTGACCGTCAACGGGCGCAAAATACGGCACTCGTTATAAATGATAATTGCCCTAATTGGAGGATCGTGCGTACAATCGCAAAGGGCGGAAAACGCGACGGCCAATGCGCAGCGGCCGAATGGGGGATTAATTAATGAGCCGCCTTTTGATATCCGATGGACATTGACGGGATACCGCGATCTATCGCGGCGCGATACACCCAACGCGCCCGGCGAGAAGTGCCAGCTCCGTGCGTACTCTCGCATAATCCGCTCCTCTGGCGTCACGAGTTATGCGCTACCGTGCCGCACTGACGGCTTAAGCCCCGCACACACGCCGGCCGGCCGCGCCATCGGAAGAGAAAAACGCCCTCACCCTCGGGAAGCTTATTATTACGTTAAACATCGCGCTTTCGTTACCCTGGATTTCTCGAAGAGCAGAGATACGCGGCGCGACGTGAATTAGCGAGATTAAATTTCGTTTCCAAAATTAGAAGGATCCCGATCCACGCCCGGTTCTTTGTCCGCGGATTCGAGAGCGCGGCACGTAGACCGCGCCCGCGGCTCGATTTTTATGTTAACTCGCGAACTCGGTTGCGCAAAACGACGAATCGATGAAATCTCGAAGTGCAAGATAAATTCAAATTTCTAATTAAACTGGAATAGGAAATTTAATATTGCGCGCTAGCAATCCCGCGCGCTTCGTTCGATGGTCGTTGATACGCCGACTACTTTTCCTACGGGATATTTCGAAGAGCGTTCGTGAAATTTTCGTGCAAAACAATTTCAAGCGGAACGTATTCGGATCCGTTTAGTCGTAGATTTCTGACATCCAAAACTAAATAGCTATCGGTTCGAAGGATTCGAATCTTTGTATCGGTCGGAACTCTAAACCTTTGCATTAAAAGTCAACTTGAAAAACGATCGTGACGCGAGCAACGTTGCACGGTCAACGCGTAATCGTTGACGTGACTCTTTTTATCGTTACATCGACGATACGAAGGTATTCGTATTAACTCCGAATTCGACAGCGTTATCGCAACAAAGCTACCATCGCGCTTTGCAGCATTCGGTTGCGATGCGGGGATAACAAAGTTAAAGGGCAAAACGAAGTGAAAAGCCGTATGGCGAAAGCTCGAATATTCGCAACATTAAACGGTCCGAATCGACTTTTACCTTTGAATAAGCTCTGCGGTGTACAAACTAACGATCGATATCCACAAAATAACGCCGTGCCATTTTCGTGCGATACGACATAATATTCGCAAAAGACGCGAGCGTGCACGTTTAACGTGAGACTTAAAATGACCACTCATCGAGTAACACGACACGCGCAGAAGGCGTTATAAATATATATCTCAACGTAAAATTACGAGTACACCATACGTTCGAACCAAACCGAATATCTTATTTCCCGAACCCATGCCGACATCCCAAGGTAATTTCGGGGGAAGCGAAATATCGTTATCACGACTCGGCATGCCGATACCTATATCATTACCCAATCCCAGTACAATCGATCCCTCGAACCGTCTAAAAGCGATACACGAAATTCTCGAGAAAAGGAAGGAAAGCGCTCGATATTTATCAAAGACCATTAACATCGGACATATCCAACTGACCGGCGTATATACGCTTACCGGCGGTCTCAAAAGCGTGCCGCTTCCATTCGCTTTGCCAAACTACCCGGAGATCCTTCCGAAACAATACAAGAGTTTCCAACTCGCGGCATCGGTGGATCCGTGCCGGTCAGGAGTTTCGAGAGCAGCGTTCGGAGGCGCGTATAGTAAGTAGCTAGGTAGGTAGGTGGGTTGGTTGGTTGGTTGGTTGGTTGGTAGGTAGGTAGGTAGGTAGATAGGTTGGCGAGCGAGCAGGGGGGGCCCGCTGGATGCATTAATCATCTCCATGCTCCGTAGCCGCTCGCGCGGGCTTCCTTCTCCTCCTATTCCTCCGTCTTCCCTCCGGATCCCGACATCGCTCTCCGTCTTTTCGTTCCTCTTTGTCATCCTTCGCCTCGATCCTCCTCCGGCCTCATTGTCCGTTTCTGCCTCTCTCCGGCGGGCTCTTTCGCGCGCCGCCTCGCCTCCCCTCGCTCCCTCCAGCCGCCCTCTCGCACTCTCCCTCCATCTCTCTCTCTCTCTCTCTCTCTCTCTCTCTCTCTCTCTCTCGCTCTCCGCCCCTCTCCGTCCCTCCCGCGCGGCCCTCTTCATCCTTTCGCACGGCCGCGGCTATATCTGTAGAGATCCGGAATACGCGCTCCGGGGGCGCGAGGTAAAATAAATAAGCAGCCCGGCACATGCCGCCGACGCAGATCCAGCGGCGGGCATGAGAGCCGAGCCGTTGGGAAGATGCCGAGGGCGCTCGAACGCGTTACGCAATTCGATGATGAGGGAACGAATGGAAACTCCCGGGAGACTTGCGGGGAAATTGGCGCAAGGGCCGATCGCGCCGAGGAATCCGCCGTGCGACGCTTCTCCCGCCTCGTTGGGCCTTTACAACCCATTAGCGGCACACCCACGGCCCCGTTATCCTCGTTACCGTCGCACGGAGCGCGCCGACTTTCGAAGAACGCGCTATTGCGTAATACCGTTTTCGTCGTACGTCCGTTTTGGCGGGGGCAATCGATCGTGGTTGGGATGAGAATTATCGCGATCGTCGCTCTTGAATCACGGCACGAGGCGTAATATCTTGGACGCGATGGAATCTTAGCGTATTGTGCGCGATACGCGGCCACTTTGATACGCGCCAAGCCTTATCTCTCTCTCTCGTTGCAAAGGAACGGCACTTGCCGAGCTCGGGTAATCGCGAGTAGGTGCGCTCCGCTGTTTGTAAAATACGCGCGAATTCCTGCTTGGCCGTTATTTCGACGATACGGCCTTATCGTGGAATTTAGCTTTCGACGCGTTAATACGGTCAAAGTGAGAATTAAACTCGCGAAGGGTAAACGCGAGGCTGCCGGCGTACTATGCGCCGCTCAGGTAGTCTCGCTAGCAAGATGATGCTGACAGTGCGTGACAGCGTCTAGACGCCGTTATGCAACCTAGAAATGAAAGCAGATATGAGAAGCTCGTCCGTCTGTATCGGTAGATTCTCAAAACAGAAATGACGCTCCGATAGGTGCGAATAAAGGTGACGCTCGCCACGATCGATCGTTTTTAACGGCCAAGTCGTGTAACGTGCCTCGATAAACGATACGAGTTGCCACTAAAATATCGTGTACGACGTATTCTAAAAATCTCACGTTCGCAGTGCCGCCGCCTATTAAGCATGTCGCGTCCTTTACATAGAATTAATAATGCTATTATAGATTAACGTATATCACGGAGGTAATTCGAATACTACGTTCCCATCTTTGGTATTTCTCTTCGATCAACAATCGCGATGGAAAGATCCAAGTTGAATAACTCTACATCGATCTACCCACGTTGATAAATGCTCCGTGAATCCTGATGATAATTGATCAAAAGTGTGCAATCAGGGAAGGATGGAGGGGGATCTCCGCGCAGCGCGAGCTCGTTGCGTAACCGGATAGGAAGGTTGCGAGACGCGAGAAGTATAAACGTACGCCGCTCGCTATTCCTGCCAAACCGCAAGGAAGCGTCTGGGTAAAAGTGCGCGAAATCGTGGATGAGCATAACGCCCGATTTCGGAGGAACGAAATCGGGGAGAGCCAAGGCGAGGCTACGGTTTTCCATCGATCGGGGATAGGAAAGCGAGCGAGGCCAGCGCTTTTACGGCGAGGAAAGAAGAGGGACAAAGCAGGGCAGGGAATGATAACGGAAGGAGCTGGAGCTCTAAAACGCTTCGTTAAAGTTCCACGTGCCGAGCCCTCTCCTCCTTCCGTAACGGCAAGGATATACCGAAGCTTTGCCGGCGATCGAGCGATACGATACGCCTCGGGCTACCTTAAAGGTACGGCCTGACCGCCGTCCACGAGGAAGAGGAGGAACAAGGAGGATACGAGGAAAAAGAAGACGATGGTCAGCTTATCGAACGACGAAGAAGGATCGTTTCCGTGAGAATGTACACGCGTTCCAAGAGCCTTGGAAAGCATCCAGCGTCGACTGGAATCCAGGGAAAAATTCGAGGAAAAACTCGCGAAAGCTCGTTCCTATCTCTCTCTCTCTCTCTTTCTCTCTCTCTCTTTCTCCCTCCCTCTTTTTGTACGCATATATACGTGCACACGTATGCATATGTGTATAGGTTGAGAGAGAAAGTATACGTGTGTACGCATACCCCTCCTCGAGCGTTCGCCGCAACTTTGCTCATCGCACCGTGCGATTTTTCTCTCATAGGTGCCGAAGGAGAAGAATGACAAAAAGAGATGAGTGGGATTTCTTTTTTTCTCTTTTTCAAGAAAATCCACAGGAGACCGTCTCGTCCTCCTCTCACTCCGGCGGGCTTCTTCTATTCCCCTTAAGCCACGTCTGCGTGCTGACGCAAATATTCTGGCAGCGATCGATCGACGATCCTCCGTCGTCCGACCAGAAAGGGGATACATATTGAAATATGCATAAGGCCGCGTGGATTGGATAGGACATCGTCGAGGCGCGGAGCGTTATAAACTGCCGGCAAAAATCCATGGAAAAATGCTAATGACGAATACCTCGGCGACGAGTATACTCTGGTAAAGAGATGAAAGGACGCGAAAAAAAGTGAACTACGCCATGATATAAGCGCGAGATCGCGGCTCAAAGAAAGGGTAAAGTTCGTTTGAAATTTTTGACTTTTAAGTAAATGGACCGAAGAGCGTATTTCGGATATTTCTGACCCCCGGCGATATTCCGCTTTAGGACTTTTTCTTCTTTATCGTTACGGTCTTTCGCCGTGAACGAGCATTCGGGATGTTCGCTTTCGTTTTAGGACCGACTTCCGTTTATCCCCAAGCTTTCTCCGCGATTCGCAAGTTCCGCAATATTTACTTCTAGAGTAACAATTATTCGAAACGCTCCACCAAGTTAAATACCCGAAAAATAAAAACCCTCGATGCCGTGGCTTAATCGAGAAACGGTTCTGGCCAGCGCGTTTACTTAAAAGGACCGCAAAGCCCGCATTAAAAAGCCTGACGAATTTCAGTCGTAGAAACAAAAATTGAATGTAAAACATCGGGTCGAAGCCACGTGGGATTACGAACCATTACTTTATTTTTCTTCTCTTCTAAACGGATTACGGCGATGCGCGGGGGAAAAAAAATATAAAAACCTAAGCTTAATAAGCCCCGGTAACGCCGACCTGTCCAGGCGCAGAAAATGGAGCCCGTGGAAACGAGAACGTCGGAGGTAGGGACCTGGAAGGTAATGGAGCGGTGCAACGAGCAGACACCTCGCAATTTGGCTAATGGTTTTCCGCCACCACCTTTGGATATAGTCGGCACTGCCTTCGGTAACGGCAAGAAACTCACCCTCCTACGAGTACTAACGAGAAGGGTGGCACGCGCCTCTTACATCCGTCGAATCGCGTCACCCCCCTTCAACCAGCGGACTCCCGCTTCCGATAGTTTGTCGAAACGGAAATTGCGTGCTGAACGTCTCAAATGAATGAGTCGCTTCGGGCTAAAATCGTTCCCGGTACGAGGACCTTGACCAAATAAAATCGTTGTATATTCGACGCGTGGCGGATATTCAATGCTCGTACACTATAATCTAGAAATAATAGGCAAGGTCACGGGTTGCTTTTGAGTCTACGTACGTTCAGTCTGAGGCGTGTTGAAATCTTAAAATTAAATAAATACCGCGAACTGTGGTTACTCGTACGCAACAGCTCGATACACCCGGAACGAGCTACCATCCCGATGATTCGGTCCAGGGTAAATGAGACACTCGGTTTGAGGTTCATCGGGATATCAAAAAGCAAGGTATGGCATTGGACAAACGTTGGCGGACGATTAAGCGGCGGCAAGTTTTCGTTGACGAGCTGCCGGGCAGGCGGGCGAGACCGATCATGATGATCGTCGTCGGCGGGCATCGAAGCCGTAAAACTACAACTACGCACGTGAGCGCGGCTGCACGCGAGCAATTATCCGGCAGCGCGTGGTTGATGGCAATTGCAGTCCCCGTGGATCCCACGGGCGCGATTGGCCAGGGTAGCAGGGCGCTGTCGCCACCAGCCGACGCCCTTTTCCTGGCACGTTCGAGTTACCAAACGAGCCCAGGAACGGCGCTCTCGAACCCCATAGTGTCGACCGGCCCTATTTCAAATTCTACGCCGGATAATTGAACTAACTTCGCGTACGCGACCCGAACGAGCTCGTGTTATTTTCGAATTGATGATACCGGTTGAATGTTGGCCGACGGCAATAAATACTGCCGTTAAGTTGCCCGAAATTGTCTCCAAAAAATGCACCCATAATCTCCATACGCGCTGCCCCTACCGATTTTGAATGAAACCGGAAATACGCATGAACGAACATTCGCGTTTTTACGAAAAAAAAATCATCCGAAAATGCGTTTGTCGTATCGATGTCTGGAATTAGTTTACGAGAAATTTATGGAGGTGTTTTTTTGTTCCACCACGAATCGCGGTAGTCGTATGTAGCTTATTGTCGTCGTATAATATATTAATTACATGGTTAAAGTACCAATGGACGAGTTGTATCGAATGATTTTTTAATCATCCAGCAATCTAACGACGCTTTCTTAAACGTACAATGTGAAAATGCCAGGTTTTACCGAAAGAAAATGTTGTCATCGAACCACGTATTTTTTATCCGAACCCTGACATTTTAAGTAATATTCGTTGACAGTTACGGCCAATGACGGAAAACGGTCAATGCCTGTTACGAAGGACAAACAAAACACGTGTTGATACACCGCGTTGTTCGCGAGGTCCCTCGCGTCGCAAATGATAATACGTTATACGCGGTATAAGATAGACCATATACGTCAACGGCATCCAATTTCTTTTCACACAGCGAGAATCCGATCGTTCCCCTTGAACGAAATAACTCGCAATAGCCTATACGCAAACAAACAAAAAATATATAAGCATAGGAGGAAAACACGAGCAAAAAAATTCACCGCCCCTGTAAACACCCATTCAACCATCCATGAATAAACTTGATCGATACTCTTTAATCTTTAATCTTCCTCTTCTTTCCAAAGAATCCAGGCACTTTCTAGCTTCGATTTTGATCGCTTCCATCGAATCCACGGAGTTTCCACGATCGGCTCGAAATTCGCGTAGGTGTTAGGCTCCGATTTATGCGTTGTCACGCGAACAAGCTTGCGCGGGCACCTCTTCGCACGGGGGTGGAGATGGTCGCTTCTGGCCCTGCTCCCCCGCCACCCCCGGGCGGCTTCCACCCTCCGCGAGGGGTGGCCCTCCAAGCACGATGGACGAGGAGGGTGCGTCAACTGTTGCACGATCGCTCAAACTTTTCAGTCACAACAGGAAAGCCCGCGGCTGTGCGACCGCCGACGGATCTCCACTCGTCGGGGCGGGAGCATCGCCGAAGGGTAGCTTGACAAACGAGGCGGATAAAAATGTTCGCGCGTCATCCAGGTATTCGCGCAATATTAATAAACGCCGGTACAGAGCGATTTCCCGGCGTCTTCCTCGTGACGGGGGCACGCGTCGAATTTTGGCGATCGCCAGAACTCCCCCTACGCTCGCGAGACTTTAAGTATTTACGCCGCGACTCCTTGTTTTCGCCAATATTGCATTACTCAAATATCTCCGTGGCCGGCGCGTGGCTCCGAATGCTCGTTTCTCCGTGCGTCAACTTCGTGGAGAATATCACGGCTCGAGATATAAATATTGTGGTTAAAGTGCCCGCACAAATGTGAAATTTACAAAAAGTACGATAACGCGGCTCTTACGTTGGGATCTTTTTTTTGGGGGACTCGTAACGATTTACGCATTACAACACGATCAGCGCGTTAGGCATCTACGTTCTAAATATTCCAGATCGGATCGACTATTTGGATCTTCTGTAAATTTCGAGGAATTTCGAGGAATTTCGAGGAAAAAAAAGTGTCAACGATTACGCGCACGCACCTACGGGAGGCTTTTAAACGTACATGCATGAACGCATCGCCGATATAAATGGATAGGGATTGCCGCGAACTTTCAGCAAATTAGTAGCGATCAATTAATTCCTGCTCGATGCGTCCTTCACGAGCACCGTGATGAAGAGAAGGGTAGGGGTAGAAATTGAAGAGGGGCAGAGGAAGCAAAAAAATCTCTGCGGATTTAATTAACGCGATGCTCCAATGATCTCTCTCTCTGCCTTTTCCATTCTCCCCTTTCCCTCTTCCTCCACTCCCCCCCCCCCTCCCTCTATCCCTCTTTTTTCTCCTCTCTCCGTCAACCTGACGAATATGTCCTCGCTAAAACTCGACAACGCAATCCCACATCAAGGCCTCCTTGAAAGCTCGCCCCCTCGAAGCCGATACATCATTTTTCCGAAAGAAAAAACCACGCCGGAGACGTTGCGAATACGGAGTGGAAAAATTGTATACGGACAGCGTATAACGCTTTCGAATCGGGCAAGACTCGAAAAAGCACTCGCTCAAAAAACCCACCGTGACACGTACTCAAAGTAACGACACTCCGGCATCCCAGGACCGAACCCGGACCGTAATCCTGGGGAAGCGCGACATCGATACGCGCATTTCCCAAACGGCAATACTCGGATCGACTCGCGATGCCGAGAATCGAAGGAGGAAAACCCAGGGCTCCTTTCGTAAACGAGTTTCCCTCCTCCTAAGGTACGAGACCCGGCGAAAGTCGCGCAAGGCAGCGCGCGGACGGGCTGGGGAGGATCGAATTACGCCATCCGAAATCCCCTCCCAAAGAAAATGTCATATCAAAGGCATGTAGGTCAGGCGATACCATTTAACGTCGGCGTAATCACGTTACCCGATCCGCCGTAGGAAAACCGGGAGCCGGGAGTTTCGTCAAAATTTAAATCCCGAACTCCCGTCGAGAGCGCACCGCGCTACGCCGACAAACGAAAGCGACGCTTGCGCGGATCCTCCGGAGGATTTATCCTGCCGGTGGTTCGAGCGAGGGACAAAGGTAAAATCCGTGGGATCTCGAGGAGGGTGGGTGGCCAGGGCCAGGGCCGGGGCCGGGCGGGGGCGGCGGCGGGGGCGGCCTGGGGTGGCTCGGTGGGTGGATGACGAGATCGTGGACGGCGGATTGCGGATCCCCAAGGGGAAGAGGGGACGGAGAAGAGAGCACCGCCGGGGGGAAAAGAGGGAGAGCCGGGGGAGGGGGGAGAGGAAAAGAGAGCCGATATAGGGGGATGGGAGGGAGAAGCAGCAGCGGAGGCAGAAGGTCCGGGGGTGTGGCGAATGGCGATTATGGCTGGCCTAGCCTAGGAACAGCTATCTTCCATCTAGAGTCTAGACTCCGGAGCGTATAGCTAGCGCGCCCGACCGTCCCAACCCTTCCTCGTTGCTTGGCATCGGGGGCAGCTCTACCGGTTCTTCCAAAAACTATTTTACGCTTCCGCGGACCATGGCGAGCTCCGATATCAACGCTCGGATGTTCGTCAAAATTGAGCTGTTCGCCTGCCCGAGAAATGTGTACATGTATCATTTTTTCTAGCTCGATGCGAGGAGACGCTTCGTGCTGTGGTACGTATTATGATTTTTTTGGTTTCGACGCGAATGATACTGTATTCGGCTTAGGATTACGTAAGTGGCTCGTGAAGGAATATCGAAGGTATTGGTAATTCGCGTGCTTATAAAAATTTGCGTAAACGAAAATATAACTGGCTCGTAGCGATGATCGTAGATATACGAAGCGGTTGCGCAGATTTTTATTCGTAAAAATCCAAGATATAGGAGATGCGCGGGTATCAATTTATAATATATGACCGAATACGAATGAAAGCAACCTACAGCCGCATCTCGATCCTGTCGCGCGAAAAAGCAATACCGAAAAACGTCAATCACGCTGCCGAAGAAAGCGATTTCTACATCGATAACCAGGGTTACTTGCGTAAGACTGTAATGTATAATTCACGCAGCAGTCACAACGCCGCTCGAAGACGCTTTACGAGCACCCGGTGCATAACCATACCAGGGCTACGTGAGATATATGAATCGCAAAATAAAAGTAGATTGCCGCTGCACCCAGGCCGCGACGGAAAATCGCGTTTTTATGCCGGTTACGTCTGCCACGAACCGCAGTGGCTCGATGCTTCCTCTCGATGCGTTCATTGAGCTGACCAGTGCCAATTTGAATGCCAACCGAATTTTCCACACGCCTCTGACAAGATACGCGCGAGCCTTGTATCGGCACTAAATAAGTATATAAGAACATATTCACCATCGCTGTACACGCTGGTGGAATAAAAAAAGAACACGTCGATTATAATGAAATTCAAAGAGAGATCGACGATGGTGCGTATAAATATCAAAATTTCGAGTTTCGTTATCCTGATCGAGCTACGAGTTTTTCTGCAAGTATCAGAATTGGAAAACGAAATATGTCGGTCTATGGTAAAAATATGAAAATAGGTATGAACCACCATCCCGCTACATTCTAAGAATATAGATTATACTCAAGAGTATTGCCGTGAGGAACGGTATTTCAACGAAATAAGAAAGTGCGAAGGAAACTATCGACGAAGGAAATTGAAGCTAGGTGAGCAGCCGAGGGAAAGGATCTTAATTTCATAAGTATCCGTTCCCGAAGGAGATCGATCCTCCTGACCCTCGGGCACGTTAATAATCCCAGTTGCGCGCGCTTGCTCTCCCGCCGAAGAGACAGAGGGTTCATGATCGTGATAAATAATTTCACCGATTATCGCACGGGACTGCACGGCCCAAGCCTTCTGCAAATTTGATGCCCATGGGGCTCTCCCACGTTCGCGTTTTTTACAACGTAAGTAGAAGAGCGGATAACGTAGTCTGGTAAAACGTTCAAGGAAATGACGTAAAATACGCTAACTACGCGTAATAGGTTGATGCAGCTACAACGAGAATAGTTTATCGGAAAGCTAAAATAAATAATAGGAAGCTAAAAATACGTTTATACTCGATTAGACGTGTAACTCTTCAAATTTCTACTCGCATCCAGTCGATATTCAATTATTACGTTACTCATCATTACGCATCCCACGGATCGAGAAACTACCATAAAAGAACAATTTGCGCGCTATGATCGTGATCCAACTCTGTTTAAAGCTTGACAGAATGATCGAGAGCGTAGCGGCAATACGATCGACGATGCAGCGCTACCGCGGAGAATGAGAAACGGAAGAACTCCCGTCAAATAAATATGATATTGCACCTAGGCAGGAAGACATCGACGAGCGTACGGTAAAACGAAAGAAAATAATGAAAGTAATCTTGGAATGGGCGCCGGCCCCGATCGGCCGAATGGCATTCCCCCTTGGCGTATATTTCTCGGAGTAATTACCGCCATTTCGACGTGTCAAGCATACATTAGACAAAATTTTCACGCGGAAAATTTCGCGCGTTTCGTTGGCTCTACGATTTATACGTACGTCCGCAGTATACCAAGATTTACTCTGGCCGAAACCTGCAGGCTGTGTGCGGGCCGCACCACGACAACGTGAAACGGATGATCGAGCACCACTGACGCCAGAGCCGCCGCTGGTTTGGGAAGGTTGGAGCTCGCGAATGGCTATGGCGTGCCGGGGGATGATTAATGCACGCCGCCACCACCGCTGCCACCCCCATAACACGCCGCGGCTGTGCCAGTCCCCTGGAAACCCCCGTGCCATAGGTCGGCGATACGACCGCGTCGTTTTGCACGCACAGGTGCGGAAACGTCCTCCGGAACCGACACGATTCACCATTTAATATCCATTTTTAGGGCGTTCCGTTTTAATTTCATGAGCATTTATCGCGAACTCTGACCAAACTGCGACTAATTTCAGGGATAACGAGATTCGCGTGGTGATTCCAAAAATTTTCAGATCTCGTTATGGCTTACGTTACCTTTCCCAAACATTTTCCTTCGAGAGCCTGCCAGTGGTGCGCCAATTTGAATTTATCGATAGGAGCGGGTTTATAAAAAATCTCAAAAATAATTATCAATGGAGTCTCGATAGCTTATTTGTCTACGATAAAATCCTGTCGTTTTCGTTCTGGTTTGAAACCAAATATTTTACAGTTTCTTCGACCCGCGATATCGACAATTTTAGCAAAGTCGTCTCACGCGTGCAACCTACGTATACTTCAAACCAGTGTTTGGGTAATATCGAGTACGATCGCGGATCTACATGCAAGATCGACGAGATCTTTTTAAGATTGCTCCCATCTCATCGGAGTATCGTGCGGTCAAAAATGTGACCAACTTCCCCGACAATCGCTACTAACGATAACGTATCCATCCCCCGGTCATTTCCCCTAATTACATCGGCCATATAAATGCAACGGTTCGCAGGCTCGAACATTTAACTTCCACTTTTGAAGCGTTTAATTTTATTCCCATGACCGCTCATCATCGCTTGTAACGGGCGTATCTCCGATGTTATCGATAATTACCAATGCTGGAACTGTCGTGCCACATTTTGGACGCGCCGCTGTTGCGCACAGATCGACGATAAAATCGTTTACACGGCCGAAGATGGAAACGTGACGTGATTCGGACATCGGCGATGCGGCTCGTAGTCCAACGGTCATTTTACGGGTGCTTTAATTTAATTTCACAAACGCCTATCGTTTGTTGTAAGCGATACGCCCCTAATTCCGGCCCAATCACTAACGACGAGCTTCCACGGTTCTCATGCTCATTATGCTTCTCGATGTCCGTGGCGCCATTTACCACGTTTCGACGCCCACCTTCGGTGCATTTCGGTTCAACTTTATGAACGCCCGCCATTTGTCGCAACCGACATACTGCTAATTGCAGCGATAATCAACGCTGAAACTCGCAACGGCGCATTCCTGCAGCGACAGCTTCACGTCCGTACGAATAACGCGGCCCAACGATGGAACCGTTTATCCACGGCACGATTCAGTATTCAATATCCACTTTTAGGGTATTTCATTTTAATCCCGCGAACAGTTAGGATCAGTTGTAACGGACGTATCGTATGCTTTGTAACGTTATCGTTATACATACGGCCCGACATAATCGCGGTACAGTGAATTTAATTCTTGCTGAAACTCGTTCGAAGGCAAAAAGCGATGTTATATCCCGCTAAATGTGTCCTTAAATATTCAGCGGGATTAGTGGAAACTAAAAACCATAATTACGCGCTGAAATTGGCAGGGGAATATGTTGCGGAAAATGCAAGAGGAGGACGCGATGATGATTGTACGGCTTATATCCAACGAAAATCATCGAAGGTTTGATAAAAAAAAAAAAAAAAAAAAAATAACGCCTTTCTCCGAGAGGGCGAAATGCCACAGGGATAATTGTTACACGCCAACGATGCGATCGGAGCGACGAGTTTTAACGGTTATTAACGGGACATTGATTCGATGTTTTACTTTCAAAAGCAACGCGCGTTATCCTTCCGCGATTCTCTTTTATACAGGAAGCCCTCCGCAACGATATTCGTGACGCACGTATCGAATCGCTTCGTTCAACTTCGCACTCGTCGATAGGCTAGATTAACCTCTCGACCGATCGCGCCTCTCGGTATACCACATTTTCAACGCCGGGCCGACTACGCACAGTCTTAACGATAACAAAGCGCGCAAAGTCGCACTCGTTTATCCCGCGCTCCGTCAAACATCGACGAAAGCAGCGACGACAAAATGATTAGCCCCGGCCATCCATCGAGAGCCGCGCATCGACGATCCCGAAACACTTCGCTCGCCTTTCATCTTCGCGCATCGATCTTAACGGATCAAACCTTCCCGGTTTCTTCGCGGATAAAAAAAGGAAGGCAAAACCCAAACTTTCGAGAGAATTTCAGCGCCCATATCCCGAAGTACCAGTCCTCGACGCCCTCCTTCCTCCACTCCCTCTCCCGCGGGATATCTCGAAGCCAGCCGCGCGGGAGAAGACCGCGCGGAGCAGCGGCTTTGGTGGAAAAGGAAGGAGAAAGAAAGTCGAAAGAAGAAAGAGAGAGAGAGAGAGAGAGAGAGAGAGAGAGCGCGCTGGCGCGCTGGCGCGGGAGAGAAAGAGAGAGAAAAGTAAAGGCTGCCGAGGGTTTCTCGCCGGGACGATGCTATATATCGGGCTCTCGGCCGCAAGCGCCGGATACCGGGTTGGGTTGGGGCGCGCTCTACGTGCACGTACGCCCACGCTCCTCGGCGGCGTGTACGCGGCGCACGTACGTATATACGTACACAGCGGCTTCCGTGCGGCCCTCGGTGTGGGTAACGGGGCTGAACCGTGGGGCAGAGGGTGGTGGGCGAGTCGGTCGGGGGTTGCTAGGCCGGTGGTGGCGGTAACGCGATAAACGGATTAACGGCGAGCTCGAACCCGAGCCCGTAGTTCGGTGGTCGGGCGCAGCTCGGGGGATGGGGTTCGTGCGCGCCGGGGGCGGCGCGGCGCGGCGGGGAGAGGGGGTGAGTGGCGGGAGGGCGGGTGGGGGAGGCGAGGGGGGCGGTTGGCGGATGTCACGGCATCGCACGTTGCCCGACACCCACGACCCCGACAACCACCGCCGACCATCCCTCCCCGCGCCGCGGCCCCGGCGTGGCTCCGCGCCACGGCGCAGCTACCCGCGCGTCAAAGCTCCGCGCTCGGACGGATTCTCTATCCGCACCCTCGGCCCCTCCCGCCGCCCCGCGCCGCCTTCCATCCCTTTCTCTCCCGATCCTTTTGTCTACCTTCACCATTTTTCCTTTTTCGCCCTGCCGCCCGCGGAGCCGGATATAACCGCGAGGAGCGCGAATTCGAGATCCGACCGGATCCACGCTCGGCACCGAGCACGGCTCCGGTATATAACGGCACTCCGCCATGCGAGTAATAATACGCGCTAGTACGCTCTACGCGTTAATGCATAATGTTCGATGAATCATCTGGATGTCCCTCGAGCGGACCAAGAAGTGGAACGTTTAAATGGATCATCGGAAGCGCGTCCACCGGAGAACAATGGGCCGGATTATATTGTACATCTGCGATATATAGATGGATAATTATCGAAGGCCGACGCCCCTGGCGCTGGCACTCGATCGGTCGAACGATCGGCGCGGATATTTTCTTTCCCCGGCCGGTTCGCGGGGCCGAAGTTTACGAGGGATATTCCTGGAAGTCGAAGGAAACCGCCGATCACCGTATCGAGGGTGGCGTTAATATTCGGAATTCGGTATCCGGGTAAGAGTGGACGGGGAGAAATTACGCGCTCCCGAGAAGCGAAGGTGCGTGAACTGGGGAGCTTTGGTAGTTCTGGCTCTTATTCGGAGCGCGAGAAATATCACGAGAACCAGCAGTTGTCGCGCCATTTATAGTCGTTCGATTTTTTAACCGAGTAGGGCCATTAGTGTACCGTGTGTGGAAAGTCCCTGTGCTCGCGTAGGTGGGCGCACCGACGACGGAACGAAGGTAACACCGACGAGAACACTAGGGAGAATCGATTTTTCGCGGAAACGGACCACCTCCCGTCGATGGGTGCGGTGGCAAGAGATACGGTCCTGCTTTTAATTTCAAATCGCCATAGGCCAAACCAGGCCGCTGATAAATTTATGTCAACGATGCTTTACCCTCTGCGACCTTGCCAACGAGTACTCCCTCTTTTCCGAAGCGATATCCGCCGTCAGAGACGAAGGCCGCTGATATGAACGTCGATCGAAGCGAACGATCGATGGAATCCGCGATCGATCGAGTCTCACCAAATACGCTTCCCCATTATTTATCCACCATCGTGCGCGAAAAGTATCTCGCGTCGAATTAGCGATTCGAGGACTCGGCGTTTCGCAGTGTAAACGTACGGATGAAAATAATACGAGATAACGGAACAAGCAAGGGGTGCATTTTCAATTCTCGAATTTGCAATATAAATAGATATATATTAGTTTAGCGTTTATACCTCGGTCGGCTCTGCGGTGGACATCTTTATAACGAAATAGGGGAGGGTTCATAGATTCTAATTTAAAAGCAGCGGGTCGCGGCATTTACGACGAGGGGAAATTGTTTCGGGTACAAACAAACCGCACCGCGGCTCGTTGGGCACCAGAATTTCGGTGGACGGGGATGGGTGAACATCGGCTTGCACGTTAGAGTTGGCATCGCGATCTGGTTATTTGCTTCGCTCTCGCAAGCAAATATAATCAATCAATAGCTCTATGTAATACCTGTAGCTCATACTACCGTGGCCCGTCCATTCGCCGCTCCTCTTTATTTGCTTCAAAAAAATAGTCCCGCTTGTCGGTAGAAGGTCCGAATAAAACTGCACGGCCCTAACGCCCGCGACAGGACACGCGTCGTACGGACCCCCGGATAAGCATTTCTGCAAGAATACGAATCAGTTTGACCGACCTATCCATCGATCAAATCGCGCGAGGTATACCTTCGCTCTCGACTTAAAGAATTTAAGTCCCGGTCTACTTACTCCGGTGTCTAATTTTTTCCACACCTTTATTCAAGACACAGCTTATTCACCACCTTATATATATATATATATATATATGTTTTTCCTTTAACTCTAATTATTCTTACCAGATAGGGAATTCAAATAAGAATAATTAAGAAACGTGTAAGGATCAATCAATACATAACACGCTTGTTCCCTTAAAGGAATTTAATTTCCTCCGCAATATTATAATCCTAATATCCACCTTACACGCGATCGCCCCGCGAGTAAAGCCGCCCCAATCGATAGTTCGATCTAAAACCGATTCATCCCGTGTAACGTTACGTGCCCGAAAACCGAGGCGCCGGTGCGAGGGTGCAGAGGGGGTCGAGGTGGGAGGAGGTAGGACCGTGCAGCGAGGTGGTACAACTTTACGGCTCCGCGCCTCGTTTCACGGCGGTTTGATGGTGCCAGGATGAAGCGATGAAGTGCACGAGGGCTAAGATAATGACGAGGAAAGAGGGAAAGGGAGAGGCTCGCCGGCGGACGGAGAGGAGAGAGCGAAAGACGATGAACCGGGAGATAGGGCGGAAGGGGGCGAACCGAGTCAAAATGGCGCTGCGCTGGTGGCCAGACGGGGCTGCAGGGGGGGAAGACAGAGGTGGAAGAATAGGGGGATGCGAGAACGCCGTGCCCTGCATTTTATCGCGGCAGCTTCATCTTTATTTATCGCCGATACGACTTTACGGCATATATCCTCCGTATTCCCTCGGGAAGCCGTGAACGTGCGCGAAGAAGGGAAGGCGACGCGCCCGGGGTTGGCCAGCGGGGATGAATCGGGACGAGGAGGACTGCCCCGGCCGGATGCTCCTCGTTGAACGCTTTAAATATTCCATGTAATTAGCCAACGCGAATGGATCTCAACTTCGATGGCGCGAGGAGTCCGTTGTTCAGCCCCGTATAGCGGCCAACGCGAAAGGAAAGTCTTCCGTCGAGCGGGGAAGAAGAATGATGGATGCCCGAACGCGGGGCTCGTCCGGCGATGAGGATCAAACTTTTTTTTTATCCCGGCACGTACCTACGTTTCCTCTCTTCGCGTAAATAATCGATTAATTAAATCGAGGGGTTCGATCGTGCTCAAATTGATCGATCATTCGCGTTGGCGTTACTCTCGTGGAAGGCACACAGCCGAGGATGCGCGCGGATCTCCTCGAAGATCGATCGTATCAAAACGTCTCGAGCAAATATACAATCGAGGAAATAGGCGTAAAACGAAGGAAGCGTTATGGGCGAGAGTTCAGGAGGGCCAGGGCTCGATGCCCAAGATTAATTCCCGAATGAAGACATCGGACTTGGTCATCCTGCGTCAGCGTAAGGGCTGAGCAAAACTGTAAAGGGGGGAAGAGAAAAAGGAAGGCGTCCGCGCGAACGCTCGCATCGCGGATCTCGGCGCGTAATCGCCTTTCCCCCGGCATAAACGGGGCAGCTTCCGGCGAGTGTGGGGACCTGCGAGGCGGCCGTGTGCGTGCGTGGGCTCGTTATCGGCGATCGTGCACGTACACAGGGTCGCCATCATCTTCGAGCCAGGCTGGCAGATCCGTGCGAGTTTAGCAGGCACGCAAAACCCATTAAAGGAGCAAGACCTCCCTCGCAATAAACGCCTGCCGGTCGCCCGTCACGCCTTCTGGAAGCGCGTCGGCGTGCACCGGTGTGCGTGCAGCGCGTGCACAATACTTACGCGGAAACTGGGGAAGCGTTGTAACGACGTAATAGATCGGCCCCGCTTCTGTGCTGCCCAGCAGCGATCGTGACGTCGAGCTTCGAGCTTGAATCGGCCCTTCTCCTTCCTCTGCCTAAACTCCTTTAATCCTGCGCGGCTCGCCTAGGATCCACGTCGCGTCGCGATGCGTTCGCCGATTTACGCTCGAAGTGGAAAATTAATTGTTGCTCTTAAAATATCGAGTGCTCGTGTATCGATGGTTTATAGGGCTATTTTAAAAACTTTGGATGGCAATGCGTATACCGTATATCCTGCGTGTCTTAGCTTTGTGAATGAGATGATAATATGGAAAAAAAAGGATCCGAAATAGGAAATGTATCGAATCTGATTTTAGGTGGGTACAATTTCGTATTATTTAAATCTGATTATTTGGACGCATAACGTATACGTACATAATAAACTACAATTTTAATGTCGATGTCGGTAAGATGTGTCTATTCACGGTTGTGTGACATTTTTAAAGTAACGTAGGTATTATTGGAAGTAGGAGAATTATTCCAAAGTAGATTTAAGAGATAAAGCGGTATAAAAAGGAAAGTAGATTACCGTGTTTATTAAATACCTAAAGAGTTAATGTATTTTCATAAAAATTTGATCCTTTCGCGAATCTCGGGAGTGCGCGGTATTACATCCATATCGTAACGTCGACACAACTCCACGCGATTGTATTTATACATCACGATAATGTTGACAAACGATTGATTATACGCTTACGGAGGAAATTGCATTTTATAAGCTTAATGAAACGTTTCACGATTCACAATTTAGACGGACTTTCATTGATAACCAGGGGATACGTGCCACAAGACCAATTCGTGAACGTAAACATATTTATCGTAGCATTTACGGATGCCACGAGTTCTATCAATTTCACTTCCCTTCAAAAGTCAACCCTCAATTTTCGTTGCCGCCAACAGACGGTATTACAATCGTACACCGACGTGTCCATCGTTACATTAACGGCCGAATTAAAGATTAATGCGATTTACCGAACGGCGAAAAATGCCGGCACCGATATAGATCTTCGATAGCACGAAAACTCGAATTCCAATATCTAACACGGCGGGCGTGATACCGGTCAGAGTCTGAAAGACGGTTCACGTTTAATCCAACATCGATCTTCCGAGGGAATAATTAATCGGGCAAGCACGATATCCAGCACAACGCTGCTCGCTCGCATATTCCTTATAACCCTGCGAGCGGGACATGCATAAGGGAATGATCCAGTGCAATTGGAGCGTTTCCAGTTCAAGTGGACGACCCGCATACGAACTCAAACGAGGGGCCCGCAAAGTACCCGGCGCGGTACCCACGCGGAATGAGGGACGCGGTGGAAAAATAGAAGCAGACAGAAACAAAAAGAAGAAGGAGACGAGGGCGAAAAAGAGGAGAAAGAGATGTTGACGCACGTGACCCGTACGGTCGCGTGCGAGCATCTATCTCCCTGCACCATCCCCCTCTCGCTCTCCTTCTCTTCTCCTCCCTCCACTCGCTTTCCTCCCTTTCCAGCCGCCCTTTTGCCCCTTTTGCTTCCTCGATTTTCAGCCAGCCGTGGTTCCTCGAACGCGTGCACGTAGCGAAGTAAAAAACGGGCCGAAATAAGGGACGGGGGGAGGGGGTGGGAGGGGGGTGAGAAAGTGCGCCGGCAAAGCCGCACCTCATCGGCACGTTACCCAAGAGTTCTTCGCAAAGTCACGTATTCCGTAGCTCACGGAGCGCCGGGAGTGTACGCTACGTTCCGAATATCTTTCACGAAACTACCGGCGGGAACTTTGCGTAAATGGCCCCGGGGGTCATTAAGACTCGGGAATAGCCAGCTTGCAAATCATCGACAGTATCCCACGGCAGGTCTAAATTAATCTCCTACGACTTCCGTTATTCGGCTGGCCGATTGTGTCCGCTTCCGGCATGGATATTGCAGAATTGAGACGATACCCGCCCGTTCCGGATTACCATTGATTGTCGGGACTCGCAGGTTAGGAAGCACGCCGATAACTGCCGTGTATGTATATGGATGAGAAGATCGGAAGGGTATCGAGCTGACTTCGCGTCCTGGCAGAGTGAATCACCGATACTTTGGCCATCTCCCTTTGTGACGCGATGGATCGCATGCCAACTCAGCGTCAAAAGAACGAGTAGAAGCCAAGGAGACTCGAGCAGTTATGCATGGTAACGCGATAGCTTTGCGATCTGCTCATACCTGATCTAAACGGCGTATCGGAAATTCGTTCGTAAACGGAATCTTTTGGATGTTTATCGTCCTACGAACATTATCGGAATTGTATTCGCATTGCAAGTGATTATCGCTGCTAACAATTACGACTGCAAACTGGCAAAGACGTAAAGGAAAAAGAAAGCGGTATTTAGGGAAGATTAATCCACGGAAACACTGGTTTATCCCGAGATGGACGAAGAGGCTCCAACAAAAGACACGCGTCGATCCTTCGAAACCGATTCTACCAATACGATAGGCGGAACGAAAAAAGAACACGGCGCGTTTGTAAATTGCCAGGGATCTCGGATATCGATTTCTGGACGGGTGCACGATCCACATCGGTGTGTAACGTGCGACGGTGTATGAATCGGGAGCGTGTACGTGTCCAGTAGAAGCGGGACGTCGATAAGACATGGTCGTTGGCCAGTGGTCCCCGACCGTAGAGAGACAGATCGAGCTCGTTGGCCACCGTAGCCGTGATAAGATAACCTTACAGCTCGCGTGTGCGTGCCGCGTTTTCGCGTGAATAATATCGCGCGTGTATACGAAAGGCTCACGGACGTTCGCTTTACACCCTCATAGCCGGCACTCGTACGGACGTCCACTCGCGTATGTGCAGAAGAACAAACGAGCAGAGTCGGGCCGCACACAGAGGGGACGTTAGGTAGCGGCTCATTGGTCGCGCCGCATAATTAATGGGAGCACAAACCCTGGATGACGTTTGTATGCAAATGCCTGCATGTACGATCTCGCTTCCCTCTCTTCCCTCGCGGCCTATCGCTTCTGTCTCCTCCTCGCCTCCCCCCCCCCGCCCTACCCTCCCTCTGCTCCGCGTCTCTTTCTCTCTCGCCACCCTCCTCTCTCTCTCTTTCTCTCTATCGCCAACGACCGCAAGGACATCGGCTATTTGTAGTGATATAGCGAGGAGCGGCAGCATTTCTTGAGCTGGAATACGATCGTTTTTCATCCGTCGAGTGGGAAAGAATCGGAGCTTTCAGTCGGGAAGCTCTTTGCATCGGCGGCCAGCGTAAAGATAGGGCTGCCGATACTGGGGCACATTATCTAGCCTATCTGTCCGTGCGTAGTCGGCGTATAATTTCAGACGAAAGGTTGCGCGAGCAGCGTACTGTGGACAACCGCGGCAAATTGCGCGCATTGCCGGAGCAAAGTCTCGCGTTCGAGAGGTACCGGATACCGTCACGCCGACCAATGCACGCGAGCTTATCTAATTAAATGTAAACAGCAAACGTTAACCGTGCGCGTACGATAATTAGCAATGGCAGAGCCATAAGAAGCGTACGGGATAAAAGGATAACGCCGATGCGCCTCGCATTCCCGGGTAATGTACGGGCGCGCGTATATACCTCGCTGTTATAAAAAAGAAATCGCCGCCGATAAATTATGACGAAACTTCCGCGTAACGAGAATCGCCTTTTTAATAATCGGCACTGCCACCGTATCTCCCCACCGCCCCCCCCCTCCTCCGCCCTCCTCCGCCCCTTCGAGAGGCGCACCCGCGTTCCATTTTTTCGAATTCTGCCGAGGGCACTCGAGCGTGGCTATTGCGCGCTCGGAAATTTTTCCGCGGGCCGCTATTTGGGAAATTTGACGGAAGGCGGGGCGCGCGGCGCCGGTTCGCGGTGAGCCACCGCGATCGATCGTCCCCAGACACTTCGCGGACACCCGCTAGAAAATTATGAAAATGCGTGCCGCGGAATAGCCCGGCGGCGGTCGGCATATATGCACGAGCGTGTATCGTGGGAGCCGTGGCCGGTAGTGGCACGAGGACCATTAATGATGCATAGCCCGTTGGCGTTAGCCTGGCAGTCATAATGACCCGGCCGACTGGCTGACTGGATAGCTGGCTGGCTGGCTGGCTGGCTGGCTGGCTGGCTGGCTGGCTGGCTGGCTGGCTGGTTAGCTGGCTCCCTCGCTGGCTGGCTCGCTGCCTGCCTCGGTGCTCGTGTCGAAACGCGAACGCGTCGTTTCAGCGGCTATATACGCGCGCGCACACACCCACGGAGCATCGGCGGACGAGCGATCGTCGGCTCGCGGCTGTAAATGGCGCTCCCGCCTGCGCCTCCTGTCATTATCCTTATTTTCGAGCACCGCGCCGCCTCCCCGCCCTCGCGCCAGACTGTTTTACGGCCTCGACGCGCGACCTTATCCTATCTCGGCCGCTTTTTTCCATGGAACTCGCGGTAAACTATGCCACGCTTTTGTGCCCGGCCGGCAGGAGGTAAAGGAGGAGGGCCGTATTATTTAAATGAAGACGTAAACCTCGGCGCCGCGATGATGCGTGGGGCGCGGTTACGAAACGACGGGCGGTTGATTTAGCATCGAAGCGGAGAAGACGCGAGTGGAGATAAAGCCGGACTTTATACGAAGCCTCGGGAGCGTTCTCGTCGCGCGCGAATCGCGCCCGTGTCCTCGCGCAAATATCCTCCCGGATCGTTTCACCTGTTATGATCTGGCCGGCGCCCGCACGCGTAAGACGCAAACAGGAGATAAAAGATATCGCGACAGGTTGGCGCGCTTCTCCGGATCGCGATCGACTTCCTCGCCGGTGAGGCGTACCGTCGCCGGCAGATACGGCCGATACCGCGAAAAGGCCGGCCGTGCGTTTCTGCCCGGAGCCAGATTGCAACGTTCGCCGCGTAGGGCCGCGGTACTCGGTTTAAGAGTTAATTCCAAATATGACCGGCATTATACGCACAGGCACGCCAGTCCACTTATCGTCGGAGTAACTCCGTTAAAGTTACACCTATACTTTTCCCCCTATCGCGCTCGAGCCAACTCCCGGAGATTCGGGTAGGTGGGCACGGAGGCACGGAGGATGGTATAGGTATAGGAGTTTGCATCGCATCCAAGCTACCGGAGAGCCTGGACGCGTATACGCGGGGTATGGTTAGCCCGCTGCCACGCCACGTCGAGGCACTACCACATAGGGCCACGCCGCTGTCGCTCCTAGCAGCCTGGAACGACGTCGCTCCCGCTAATGAGGACTGTCCTTTCTTGCATACCGGATAACGTTTCGCCGCTGGGCGACGCCGAGCGTCTCGAATTTCTCGTACACGCCTCTTCTTCGTTCCGCGCGTCTCCTTCCCTCCTTCGGCGAACGATCGATGCCGAAGCCACCGGGCAAACTCTCCGGTTCGTTCTTTCTCTCTCGGTCCCTCTCCCCCTTCGCGCCTCCTTCCTCCTTCCCGCTCCTTCTCCCTCTCGCTTTCGTCTTATCGCGAAAAGTACGCGCCGCAGCGAGTTTGCCGTGGATCGATCGGCTGGCAACCGATGGAGACGACAGATCCGGAGAGTGCCGATGGGCGCGTTAAAATGAATCCTCGGAAAAACAATCCTGCGTTGGCTTCAATATCGCGAGCCCCCTATCGCATCGGCGGTATATACGCGTGTGCGTATTTGTTCTAAGCGTATCGCTTCGACGCGTCCTCTCCATAACGATAAGGAAACGACGATCGTCGATTAAGCACTTACAGCTTATATCGTACAACAGGAACGAGGCCGGGACGGGGAGAAGGAAACGAGGACGCGACGAGCCTCGCTCTCGCGACTCCTTTCCCATTACGCGCCCGTGTTCCGCCAACGGATATGAGAGGAAAAAGGCAGGGACATCTGGATAAGCGTCTTATCTGACCGCGGCACGATAGACGCGTTGAAAGGGATCTTCGAAGGAATAATCCCGTAGCGAGTTTGCCATTACGAACGCAGCGTGAAACCTCGATACGCGTATCGGCAGGTATGCGCGATCGCGGAACGCTTCGCGCGGCACGCACGGCAGAGCCGCGATCGCCTAATCCCGGTGCGCGCCTCCCATAACGTACCCTTCGTTAGCCGCTCGTTTCTGGGAGGTAGATACCGGGCGGGAGAAAAACAGAAACATATGGGCAAGTATCTTATCTCTCCGACGAGTACCTTATCTGCGCGAAATACAGTACGCGCAAACACGATAGCGAACTTTCCGCGTGCCTTCGAAAATTTTTTTACCCCGCGAGTAGGCGGCACGGTCCAGAGCGCGCGCGCCTGGAGCCAACGAAGTGTATCGGTAATAACTCATCGTTATCGTCGGCGCGGGAGAAAGAAAATAAGCGGCGTGTCGCCGTCCGTCCAGAGGGATGAGAGAGCGGCTCGTATCTACGCCCGGCATACGGCGCATCTCGGCCACGTCCGCTCGCGTAGATACACGCGCCTGCGAGCGCGCGAGAGATACGACGTTGCGCGTGGGGTCAGGCCATAAAAATACACGGGCGTATTTGCCGCGCGCGCGGCGCGCCGCCGGCTGGCGTTTGTCCGTCCGAGCGCCGATGATTACCCGGCCGTACGTGACGGCGGCGAGGAGCGATGAAGACACGCGGCGGTTCCGAGGAGGGGCCAGGGGCCGCGTTAATGAGCCCCGTCTCTCCTCGTAATGTTTCGCCGCCGGCAGCGCGAGTTCACGGCGCTCTTTCGCGCCGATGCCATCGCCGACGATAAGCCCGAGCGTGACGCGATACGCGGCGCACGCACACGGGCCACGAGGCGCGCCTAACCGGCGCGGCCTTGCTAGTTCCGCCTGGCCACCTCTGGGCGGCGGCCCGACCGGGACGGCCGTGAGCGCACGCCGTGGCCCGTCGTGGCCCGCCGTGGCCCGCCGTGCCGTGACTCGCCGCTGGCGTGCTATACCGACAAAAAATACGCGCCACGCTCTCCTCTTCTCTCCCACGCCTCGAGGCTCACCCTCGCATCCTTTGCCGGCTACTCTCGCGCTCGTCTTCGCCGCAAGACAAAATAGCCTCGCGCCTTTCGCTCTCCCACCGCAGCCCGGATCGTTCCGTCTCCCTCGCCCTCGCTCCCGCCGCTTTGCCCGCTTCTCTCCGTCCCTCCGCCACTACGCCACCCTCGGCCCCTCGGCGCCGCGGCACTAACTCTCTCTCCACCTCTCTCTCTCTCTCTTCCTCTCCCTCCCTCTTTCTCGCTCGCTCCGGATTTCGCTTGCTCTTTCACGCGCTCCCCCTCTCTCTCTCTCTCTCTCTCTCTCTCTCCCCCCCCTGTACTTTCCGACCGACCGACCGCCCGGCGTCTGCGAGAATAATGGTCCTGACGTTCGTGAGTGGGTTCTTCGGAAGGTCCTACGCTCGCCTGTGTGCGTGCGTACGCTCTCCTGCGGAGCGAGAGGAGCGCACGTGTGCTTACGCGCGGGTATCCGTGGATGGTTTATATATAGGCAGAGTAGATCAGGCGTTTTCGCGACGGACGGCGAACTGTTAGAGACGTGCCGCAGGGAGCGGATGCCACCGCGGCTGCATTCGTATGCGACGGTACACGCGCGCGTGTGCGCCGGTGTGCCGGAACGGTGCAGGAGCGAGGGGAATATCCGCGAGATACGCGGAATCAAGGTGAAAGGAAGGAGGAAGTCTAGAAGAGGCAAGGCACTTTTTAGACGAATCCGACGGACGTGACTTGGTTACCTCGCGGGAAACGTGGACGTTGCCTGACGAACGACCACGCATTTTCAGTCGAAGGCGCACGGCGCGGTGGTACTTTAGTGGTACTTTAATAGCGTGAAATTCGGTAAAACCCAATATCTGGCGCGTTGTAAAAATTCGAAACCCAACATCGAGGCCATCGTTGCGAAAATACGGATAGCACCTCGGCAACGGTCGCGGACGTACTATATTTACGGCATTCCGACGCGCGGGAACGAAAAGGTGAAAATCTAAAACCTCGCACTTGCGCTTCTAAACCCTGCGACGTATGTAAATAAACGCTTCCAAAGATATCCAAGGCGATCGTTACAGGGCCCTGTAACGTTTCAGCAAAGGTACATATTTCTGGAACGCGCTTTAAATTTATCGACGTATCGATCGAGCGCCTCGATCTCGGTCCTCTCCATCCAGATCGAGGTCTATTTAATCATCGATAATACCCTCGGTACGCCATCCCCTCACCCATCGATCGCGCGATGCTTCGAAGCGATCGGCCCATAATCAATGTCGCTGGAGCGAAGTCGATCGGTGGGCGTCCGCTTTCCTCGTAAATTCGCCAATATCGCCCGATGAGCTTCTCCCGTTCTTCGGCAACACCCGTTAGGTGCGGTCGGACAGGTACTAGGTACGGCACATTCCGGCAAGGCAAGCGTGGCTCGGCGCAGTATATCTACCCGGCGGCGTGCGAGCCGTGCGGGCGTGCAAAACGTCGTCGCTGCCTTGTGTGGGTGAGCCGCGCCGTGCCGTGCCACGCCAGAGCGAGCCAAGCCACGCCGCACCGCGACACGCTGCCGCCTACGCCGTGTCCCGAAAGTTTTGCTCGTAAATCAAGCCCCGCCGAAACCGTCCGTACGCGTCCACCCGCGAGTACCATAAACGAGCCGAGAGCGATTTCGGTGCATCCTGCGAGATCGTTTGCGCGCCCGAGTCAAACGCGGCCCGAAAAAACGTATCGAGCTTTCAGACACGTTGGACGATCCTTCGAGGAAGGTGGGCGCTCCAATATCGCTATCGGCGAAGACCTACCGCCGCTCGCGAGGAGCGTGACGATAGTATAAAAGCGATCGTTGTACGTAATTGCGTACGGAAATTTTTTTCCAAAGGAGTAACCGTTCTCGCGGTACCGTACGAGTAGTTTTCATCGACGGCGGCGCCTAAATGGCGTTGGTTTTTACATGCGGATATTAAAATGCGATGGATACTTCATATCGGAATTATCGGCCGCGTCAAAGGGAATCAAAAAACAAGGATTATCGTCCCAACGGCCGGGTAATCCGGGATCTAAAAATCGTCATCGGCAATTAACATCGTCTGGCGGATTGTCCGATTAAGGGCGAATCCATGGTAATGAACGGGCAGAACGCGTCCATATCGGGACTCCGAGCTATGCCGCGTTAACGATCACTGTGTTCGTGAGTAATACAACCATATGTGGATGCGGGCTTTGCAAGGACGTCGTCCGACCACTTTGATCAGCGAACGGAAATGCTACGAAGAAATCCCCCGTTTCTCTCTCCAAGAAAGTCTCCGAAGAACGTGAACGGACGTAGGCAAGTACGGGTATAGTTGGGTAGCGAGGTAAGTCCGACCTCTCCCTCCCCCCTCCCTCCTCGCCCCTCCACCTAAACGGCCTTCCGTCCATGGATTTCGCGGCACGACCCGCAAGAGAGCCTTCGCACGACAAAACGAGAATGACGAACGGCACGGACGAGCAGCCTCGATGGAAACGAAAGGAGCTCGCAGCGAAAATAATAAAAATCGATCGAGCGGGGATCGTTCCACGGCGGAGCGCTCTCGTTTGAAAAGACGCAAATAGGATGGGCGGTAATTACTTTTCGCACGGAGATTAAAGACGCCAACGACGGCACCGGTATCGTAAACCTCGCCGATATCCCTGGGTATTCGAGCGTCGAACGAAAAGCGTATACTTATAAAATAAGAGATTTCGAAGCGTATCTCGGGGTAACCAGCGGGGAATATCGTATTCCATCGGGCCGGAATACGTACGCTTCGAAGCCCGAGCCCTCTTCCGGCAAAGTCGAAAGGCGATAAACTCGAAGAAAGAATAAAAGTCCGTCGCGACGCACGACGGCAGGACGTGAAAATCCCGCGGTAGCTATCATCGTATTCGATAGTAACGACGTTAAAAGCACGCCGACGAAACTTCCGCGGGCCCCCGCTCTCGAAAAGTATAAAATTAACCGTAAAGCGATCAACGCTTCTCCACCCTCGTCCGGGGGTGGGGCCGGCCGAAATCGCTTTAATCGTATATACTAATTCGCGCGAAATACCAGAACGATTGACCACCCCTGCCGCGGAGCCACACGCACGCTGCACGGTATCGCGCTCGTGTGGGCAGGCTCCCTCGATCCGTCGGCGCGCTTACGCACACGCGCGCGCGCGGCCCACACGCACGCGGGCCGTGCGTACAGCCTCGTTCACACGTACGACGGTACGTTTGGGTAGCGTGCTTCGCGGCGCGCGTGCCGACGAGGACCTCCCCTTCCCCCTTTGTCCGCACGCTCGCTCGACGACTCGCCTCCCAGCCTCGACCCCCGCCGCCCCGCGCCCCGCCCCTCGGCCCACGAAGCGGCCACCGCCCCGAGGGCTCATCGCCTCGGCGAGAGCCGCGCGGCCCGAGCTTCCCCCGCAGCCCGTCCTTCCCCTTAATTTCCTCCGCCACGCAGCGCCGAGCAGCGCGGCGTCATCCTCGCCCATCCCGCCTCACGCACACGGACCGCCCGCCGCCGCCTTTTCGCTCGTACCGCGCGAGACGGGAAGAGATTAAAGGCCGTCGCGGACCGTGACGATGCTTATCGTGCCGCGCGTGGTACCTTCTTTTGGCGCGTTTTACCGGGAACCGCTTACGTAGGATCGTGACATTAACCGGCGCGTAGATGCGTATCGGTGCCGCGGGGATTTTGTCACGGCCTCTTGCGCCTACCGTGGGCCGCCCCGGCACTTTTCAGCCGCGATACCGACGGTTTTGATAAATACCCGCGGGTATTACTCTCCTCGGGGCTGGAACGCCGGGATTCCCGGTTCTCGGGCTTCTTGCCGGCTGCGAGCACGGCGCTGGAAACCGTCGAGAGCACTTTGTACCGCGGCTCGGAGGTTTCTTTCGACGATTTCTTCGAGCTTGCGCGCCGATACGTACTTCGAGATTGGACGTTGCTCTTGATCGCACGGGAATATCCGTGTGCGCGAGTACTCCTCGTGTCGGTGCGTAGATTTCGGATGTAAATCGATTGTACGTTCATTCGCGTGGGACGCACGGGTGTTGGGTGTATTCCTTTAAGCGCGGTGCGTCCTTGTTTCGGCCGAATCTTAGAGAAAGCATTCCAAAGAACCGGCCATCGACGAAGCGGTTCTATCCTCGGCTTCCTTTTACGAAAGCCCCGAGATACGCTCTCCTAATTCCCATATAAATGCGTAAAAGTTAACGACACCCAAATCGGTTCCTGCTTCGACGTCGCGTCACGGTGCATATAGGCAATAAAGCGGCTCTCTGGGAGAAACGAAGGCGGTGCGCGTGCAAGCAGCACGGACGGAGAGCGAGAGAGAGGGAGCGAGGGCTGGAGCGAAGAGAGAAAGGCAGAGAGAGGGAAAAAGAAAAGAGAGGCCACCGCACGTACCCGCAGGCAAGGGCGCGCGTGAGCGGGCAAGCGAGCCTTGTACCGCCGGGCCTCCCCCCTCCCTCTGCCCGCCACCGCCGGCACCGCCGGCGCTGTCGAGCCACCCCACTGCCTCCCCCCGCGCGACCAACCACGGCGCAAGCCCCTCGCACGTCCACCTTCTCACCGACGAGCTACACACGCCGAGCTTGCCGAAGAGCCGCCAGCTACCGCTCGTCGCCTCACAGTCCGTCACCGTCGCTCGTCGCGCGAGCACGCGGACTATCCTTCAAGGATCTCTATGTACTGCGCGTGTTTCTGTACCCCCACGGTGTGACGGATAGAGCCTTTGATCCTGGCCGTACGGGAGAGCTCGCGAGGGAATTCCAGGCTCGGCCAAGAGGAACGCCGCGGCGGTATTTCGGTGCTGCCTCGAAAACGTGATCGAAGATAATCCTCCGTAGATCGGAGCGGATCCCTGCCAGGGGCGATCTTGGTAGGAGCGATCGAGAGTGGATCGCCGTACCTCGGTGCACGGAACTTTCGAGACTGTTGGTGGATTCGCAGATACTTTGTCGCTCCGTCGACCTCCGATCGTGCATAATTAGAATTTAAGGCCGACCCCGTGTCGGGGAGTCTTTCGTCGACGAAAGGTTCTCCATGCGCGTCGTTTCGTGCTTGCAGAGCGCAAGACGGGACTGCGGAGCGCAGTGACTGTTTCTGCCTCGCGAGTGACAAGTGGTCGGCAACGCGTGGTTAACCACGTGGCCGGTGTGTGCGCCGGTGTGCACCCGTACGGGGTGGCAGTAAGCAGAAACTTTCTCGTGGAAACTTTCCTCGCGTCACGTGTGTGCAAACGGATCGCATGTGTCGTGCGTCTGCGAATAGGTGAATAGTCGTTGGCCGTGCCATTCGAGTGGTCGCTTCTTCGCCGGAGAAAGACTAACGTTGGATGCCTCGACCGTGAATCCAGCGATCGCGGACAGCTGGCGCGTTGAGAATCGATCGAAGCCGCTCGATGGTAGCTCGAGCCTAGGATGGCGATCGTTTTGTGAAAAGACCGCCGCAACATCGTCGTTATTCCCGAGGAACGACGGTCAGAAGTGAGATAAACCTTCTGGTCTCGCTGCAGCAGGCCGTTGTGAAACGCGAAATGCTGAGTACCTCAGCTGCGTCCAGCCAATTACGTAGGGTGCTGCGTTCGTCATTTCCGTCGAGGGCCGTTGCGGCCTGCTAAAATGACCGCGCGTCTCCACTCGCTGAGGCATCAGGAGAAGAAATCAGCCGGCAGCAGCCACAGGCAGCATCACCAGCAATCTCAGAACCAGCAGGGCTTGCATCAGGGCCCAAGTCCGGCACCGAGTCCCAGCCCAAGCCTCAGCCCCAGCCCGAAACATTCGGACGGTCGTCGAGTAAGTAAATTCCTGATTGTCCAGTCATTCTCCTCGATCGCTGACGATCGGAGATATGCGTTACGCTCGCTACTTATGACCGCGAGAAACTTACCACTGTCCAACCTTTATATCTTCCTTCGTGTCCATCGTTATTTTTTTTCTTTCATTTACGATATAGTTATCCGATATCTCTCGCTAGATTTATGCGCTTGTATGGAGCGATACAAAATTTTTCAAATTGTATTTATCGATACGCGTTCTGCTGAATTTTTAATCGAATATTGCCATGATCTACTTGCGTGAAAAGCGAACCTGAATAAATAAAAGCGTGTCGCTTTGAAGTAGAAGCACGAGAGTTCCAAAAAGTACCATCGAAGTATGCTCGACGTTTCGGCAAAATCGATTCGAAATTTTTTTACGCCATTTACGAGAATTGATAGGCGCATCGAGTACCTGGCAAAATTTTATGCGAGCCATTAGCCGCAAATCATAAACCGCGCATCGCATCGTGCATGCATTTTCTCATCGCGTGCCGTTTACGCTTCGGGGAGCCGGCTCGTGGATTCCATCTAGATACAAAACGTCGTGGACAGCCCCACATTGTCCGACCCCTATATCCCCTTAATCCCCGACCATGAAGACCCAGGCGTGATGCGAACCCGATACCGGGCACGTGCCTCGCCCGTACAACCCTCGGTTTCATCCCTGACATCCCGTATCTTTGGTCCTCTGTCAAGTGGGTATACTTGGTCGTACGGACTTTTGCCGTGGAAACGCCCATAAATACTCGAATGACAAATGCGTGAAATAAGTCAGTTATGCAATGTTTTTCTTAATATTTTCTTCGATCGTTTCACGATGGCCTTTTTGTTGTCGGCAAAAGATGTATTATATATATGTGCACCGTTGTATATATTATATTTTAGGTTATATATACGGAGTTTAGATTATGCGTTCATTACCGATCCCATATGTGGTTCTTATAAATAATCTTTGGAAAATCAGCGTGCCTTGCAAAAAAATGTTATACAGAATTCTGAACTATTCTTCTGAAATCGATTTATGAAATATATATATATATATACACATACTTCAGATAAAAAATGATTCGGCGGTAGAACGGATTCGTTTGGAATTAATGATAACGATTGTGCGCATGCGCTATGAGCAATAGAGCTCATTGGTGTGCATGCATATGTATATTATATATGCATTCACACGACCAACGCGAGGAGGATGTACCCCCACTTTGCAATCAACTTTCTTGCTCCATCTTGCGTTTGAAATGATCAGCTGAACTTTTGTTTCATGCATTAATCCCTTGCCAATTTAAGTTTCGATGGCGCGGGCCATGAGTGACTGCAAAGTCGAGTACACGTCCAGCCATTCATGGTTTGCTTGAGCATTCGAAGTTATTCAAATTGCAGACGTTGTATGATTCGTAATTACATGTACAAAATAAATAATTAAGAACGATTGATCATTGAGTAAAAAAGATTTATTCTCCTTAAATGAATAATAAATTAATAAAATTTTTATTTATAAATAAATAGGTATTGAAGAATATCATCGTCTTAATAAAGTTAAAAAACATGGAATAGATCCGAGTACGGTCAAGAAAATTCAGTGTATGTCGTGTACAGTCTGATCAGCTATACAACGTCTTTGATATGACTTATTTATGTTTGGCCTGGCCGGCATATAACGTCTTTGACACGGCATTGTAAGCTAAAGGGTTAAAACCACTTTTTATCTAGGATCCTCTTTAGAGAGATAAGTAGGAATCAATCCTAGATTATTCGTAAAAAAGATCACATTGCAGTCGGAAAACATTGCAGTCCTTCATGATAGATAAGTCGTTCCAATAAAACAGTACCGATCGGTACATGTTCCTCCAACGAAGTGACACATACTTCTTGCATTGATTATCAAATTCGTCGTTTATCCACACAATTGTTGCGGATCTGCTGGTATCAGAGGTGCAACGATCCTTCTGAAAACCTTCAAGGGGCACATAGTGCTGTAACATCCTGGTACTTCTAGCGTACGGACAACGTCCTTATCCTTGTGAACGATCTGCGAAAAATATTTTACATAGAGAATATCGTATTTGACCTTGTAAAAAATAAGTGATGTAAATAAAGTAAAATAAACATTTCGTTGGTCGATGATTCTATCTTCGATCAAAAAGAAAATTGATTTTTATAAATATAATATAGTAGGCGAATAAAGTAAAAGTGGCCCATGCAAATGTTTTTACGGAAGTCGCGTCGGGTTCTTATCCCACGCTTCTCGATGCAAACTAGAAACGCACGGTTGACGAATGGCAATGCGGTTTGTAAAGCGTTAATCATCGAAGGACATCGTCTCCACATTATGAGTAGACAATGGTTGCATTACCACAATGGGGCCGGTTCCGTGCATTGTTATTTCCAGCTCTTTTCCGCCTATTGTATCGGCGTATCGTAGAGTTTCTGTTCAAAATATCAATATCGCGGTACGTTCTCTTCTACCGGTAAAATCAAGTGGAGCGTTTCTTAAATAAAATGCCTTTTATACGTTTCATCGGGGAATGTCTATTCGCGCGTTGATCATTATTTTCACGCCGATTCGCGATATCCATCGTGATTTTTTAAATTATTTTACATCACGAGTGTAAAAACAAGTGGAGTGCGTGTTTATAAATACCTTAACGTATAAATCTCCATCCTCCTCGTGCAATTCGAACATTAATGAAGCCGCGTACCATGGGATTTTGTTGTCGAAGCAATTCAAAGCATTTAATATACCGGCGATATTCAATTCGTGTGCCGCGTAGAAGACGGCCTTTGGTTCGTCTTTCGACGCCAAACTCAAGTATTTGTCGACATGATGTAACCATTTACGGAGCCATATGCCTGTCGGCAAAAAATTAAATTTTGGAGAAAAAATGTCTCGTTATATATCGCATGGTTACAAGGAGTACATCAGGGAACAATTTTAGGACTATAGTGCAATGCATATGATACGAAATGTATCATTATTTGATACATTTTTTTTCAGTTAAATTTGAATATCAAGATATTACCTCCCATAAGCTGTTTCATCTGTCTGGTATAAGATTGAATTATCATATCATAAGTTGCGGCTGCATCTAGCGCTCCATTTGGAAATACAGCATGCGTCCACTCCTCCAGAGTTAAGCCTATATCGAGCTGAAATATTGATTAAAAATAAGAAAGAGTAACGAACTATTGTCGCCATGTCGCGGCAGAATAAATGGCAGGTGTATATTGCATCAGCATTTTTAAATAGATTGTTAGTATTTGTAATATAATATCATTGTGTGACGTCAAACCTAACATGTACTAATTAGAAAGCAAAAAAATATAAAGGAACTTCTTGTTGATACTGATACTTAATTATTTATGCTACGAGTAAAATATTATTCTATAATGATTATTTATTCTACCATACAACGTATTAATCAAAATGTTAAGATAAATAAAAGCGAAAACGAGTACTTTGTTCGTGCAGCTTAATCACACATACCATGTTTATCATATCTCTACTATAAACAATTTATGAAAATGTACAAAATTCAGCATTGACTTTTGTAAAAATATTGATCCTCCTCGTTTGTCATCATTTTAAACTGCAACATGCTCGTTAAATACCATTGTTAAATTTCTTTTTTTCCATTGACGTAATATCCATCCGGCAGTAAATCATTCGATTAACACTGCCCCATTTTTTATCGACCTCTCGCGATTCTGGACACAAGAGGTCTTTCGTGCAATTCGCTCGTTTTCGATACGCGACGATATAAATCTACAACCCCGCTTGCCTTCGCGCAAAATTATGTCGCGCACGCCTTTGCAATACCGGATCGATCACGAAGCCGTTTGAATCAATCGCATCTATGCAAAATTTTTTTTATCAAAAATATGCGCACGTGACTTCAATACAATACGGAATGAATTGGAGATGTTATAAATGGGTTGTAAGTACTTTTGTCGTTACCTGGGCGAAAAGGAACTGCCGTAATACGAAGGTTAATTCTTGCGTGATATTCGAGCCGGTGTGCAGCGATAGGTAATCGTAAAGCGGCTGATACCTCCATCGTTGCGCTATCAAATGCGGATTTTTTTCCTCGAGCTCTTTCCTCATTTTCCAAAAGTTTGGACATTGAGGTACGTCAAAGAGTCTCTTATCCTCGTCGGCGGATACAGTCCAAACTGGTATGGGTTGCCAATGCAATGCTGGATTCCACCTAGAATATTTGAATAAATTTTTAAATTATCTCAACACGTTATGATATGAAGCTATGTATGACATTAAATATCATTCTTTAGGATCAACCGGAAATTCTATTTTGTTGGCGAGAACTTGATGTTTATTATCCATTACTGCTGCATGAAAGGTATTGTCATTTAAAATATATAAACACGTTATTTATTCGAGAAACAACGAACGAACGTTACAGTAAATTAATTTTCTATAACTAGAATTTATCGATTATTATCAGTTGATGCCTCTATTGTTGCCAAGTGAAATGCCGTTGATTATGGACTTGTCTATTCTTTCATAAAATTAACTTGCATAAAAAATGAGTACGTTAAAGTAAAACTAGAGTATTTAAATGTAGAAAAAGAGTGGTTTGTAGAGAGTTAATGATAGATGTATATCTTACATTTGTTCTTTCGCCGGTGGAAACAAGGCAGCCGCCGCAAGCTCCGCGGACATGACCGTTCTATCTTTATGCGAGGCGTAAAACTTAACAATTTTATCGGAATAAATGGGTCCTAACCAAGCACCGTATCGTTTGTGAAGGTATTGCCCAAATTTGTACTCGGTCATTTTTCCAGTCTAAAAGAATTATCGTTGAAGTATCGTCTCAAAAAGACACCCATGTCATTGCATTGCAAATATGATTGATCGAAAGCTGTTCAAATATAATGCGACACTATTTCGTGGACAATATTACGTAACTCGATATAAACATCGTATAAATTACTTTCGAGGAAAATGATACCTACATTGGTAAGGGCTCCGTATCCTTCCGGTGGGTACGTATAATTGACATATGGATCATTTGGATAAATTTCGTCACCCTTCAAAGGATTTCTGTTTCCATGTCTGAATATCACTTGTAGAAATTTTAATTCGGCCGAAGAAGTATCGATTTGGCACAAACACCCAAGGATCGCTAATATCCATAGGGAAGTCATGGTGGTCTGTGCGGCAACTGTACAGCGATAAATGCGTTTAACTCCTTACAGAAATCATGAATAAAGAATTTCTAAATATCATATCTTTTAATGAGATCCGTCCAGATATAAATTACTGCGGTTGCTTTTTACATGTTTCAAATGACAAAAACACGCGGAGAAACGATTTGTACGTAACTGGATATAAAGTTAATCACATTATCTTTATATTTCGTTATTAAAAATTCGTATGTGCGGATTACCTAGCAGCCAGCTTTACCCTCGTCTGCAAGTTTCGTTACTTTTTGCTTAATAATGACTGTATCTGCATTTATATCCTAATCCGTGTGCCGTTTACGTACATCTGCTGGGTATGCAAACGTTTGCTCGCATATTTAATCTTCTTAATACCATATTTGGGAAACATCAGTGTTGCAAATAAAGGATCGTAATGTGATAAGGGTAATCACCTTTGATAAGAAGAAGCATTCATTATATGTCAATTATAACAGACACGTGGTTTTGTTCTCGATGCTACTAATTCGGACCCCTGACCCACATCATCGGCTAATAAATCATGAATGTAATTTCGTAAAAAAAACAATTACATTGTCAATTCTCGTTGTAAAGCTTTATTGACGGAAGGGGAGGACCAGACAATAATGTCTCCATCAGTGTCGCACTCTCAAGTGCGTAACCCTGGTCCTACGTCTATGTTATCTTCCTTGGACCCAGTCAAGCGTGTGATATGGCAAGGAATGCAGTGCGCAATGAGACTTTTTTTTTTTTAAAAAGTTCACGATTTGGCAGTGCTTAACGCAATAATAGAACTTTTTTTTATGTGAAATGTTATTTCAATATATTGATGAGATTTTGTGGATTTACTTATTTTTTTTATTAATTAATTACTAATTTCTATTTGTTTTATGACCATTTCTCATTAATATGATTTACTCATTTCTACCACATTTGTTAATTTGGAAGTTTTCTATTTTCGTATGAAATGAATTACTGAATACATATTAAATAAGTACATGTGGTCGCAATTATACCTTGTTTGGTCTCATTTTGATCGGCAAAATCTGGACATATGTTAAAAAACGTTTCAGATAAAAAAAATTAAATTAAGAACGTTGATGACGGTACTTTTTAATATGATTTTTAAATGCTCATTTACTTTGCCTCGTGTTTGACCTGCTTCTTTTGCCGGCGGTCCCCTTTGTTTAAAGAAAGAAGCCGCCTGGATTTCTCAAATATTTGGGATTTTACCTAGGTGACACTAACGGGTGCATTACTGTATTGCTCGTCCGTCCTCGATATTCTTAAATAATGTTATAGGTACAGATTATTTTTAGAAGTGGCATTAATCGATTGTCATTAATTGTCATTTCAATTATCGTTGCAGCTGGCGTAAAATCAGCGTGCGAGATGTGAAAGGAGAAGAAGGATGTAATGCATCTGTTTAAAGCACAATTGTTCTTACAGTCAGAGCTACAGGATGTCTTTATTGGTCTTACATGTTGCATTCATGTTAAAATACATTTTCTCGTGCACGAACTGGAATCACTTGAGCAGAAACCTTTGATAATTCTAAAAAAACAAGAGGAATAAAAACGCATTGTCAATCAAATTTTGACGATTACAGATGCGCAGTTAAGACTGCAATTAATAAAGTACTGGTGAAGTAATGAGCTCGGAACCAACAAACGGTATTATCTCACGGACTTTCGGTAGTCGACGAACAACTTTTTCTTCGTGCTGTCTTATTGTTCTGCTCATAATGTTCGATAATTATTTGTACCAATGTTCATAGTTTTATCTATGATTACCTATAAATGTTCTCAAAACATTCGCAACATACCGTTGCATTACCGCATGCACTAATCATTGTGCGGTACGTTTATCATTCGGGTTATCGACGAGACGCAAAATCGATTACGCTGACGCACATCTCACTCGTGTTTTGAAGTCCGCAGATCGTACAAATGGAGAGCCCGTACGAGAAAAATATCATGGATATGCATCTTTTCTTTTTTTTTCTTTTTATGGTATATTCCTTTTCGAAGAATCCGACAGTAAAAAAGTGAAAATATGACACTTTCCTTCAAGGTCTCAGAACCTTCTGGTGCAGCCTTTTAATTCCGGTCATTAAATATAATGTATTGCCAAGTCAAATACCGATAAATCCCGGATTACGATCTAGATTATCAATTAATTTTATTCGATAACTTTGCGATAAGATCTCCTTCTAAGAATCCTTTTAGAATCAGCATGGCAAAAAACTTATCTACCGATCTGAATTAGGTCATTTAGCTTGAATTTAAATAATTACAGCATTGACATTACACGGTTGAAATTGACATCGTGTCGGGACCAGGTAATTATGGTCGTTGACACTGATTTTTAAGATTTACGATCGTCCAGAGGTCGTGCTCCCGCACACATGTATTACGATTAATAGTTCGAAGCTTTGGTTTCGTCATGTTATGTCGTTACGACAGTGCCGTCCGTAGTGCCATCAGATAGCCGGCTTAAAACGTACATGTGTGGTCCCGACGGTTTCATGAAACCTCATGTAGCTAAACACGGAGGTCTTTAAAGGGCACGAGGGCGATAAGGCGGAGTCCTGGGTCACCTATACACCCATCCGCTATAATAATACGTGCCATTTTTGTTTCGGCATTCTTTTTTTCCCAAAGCAGGTGACAGGACATGCGCCCTGGAATATAGGACACGCCGATCGCCCGAAGCAGGGAAATACGTATAGGGGAGGCTATATACGCGTGCACGTATATACCTTCGCGGCCGCTTAGATCCGACCGATGCCCGTTAGATTCCGTTGCATATGCCGTACGACGTACTCAGGCCAGCACGGCAATGTCGGTAGACGATGTTCGCGCACCCCCGGAATGCCTAAATATCCGTTACAAATGTCGCCTCAGATATTACGGTTCCTCAAATGTCGCGAGAGCAGTTGAAAGCACGTTCACGATTCAAGGTACATCGCTCTAACCCGTTAATAGGGATATACAGGTTATATTGCGGCGGGAGTGTTGTCCGGTGTAATTAGGTCGACTGTGTGCACATAACTGCTACTTCTAACGAATTCCCCTTTTTTCTCTGGGTGAGTTATACCGCCGTAGCCTTGTGCAGAATTAGGTGTCTTCCAGACTTGCATTTCCCGCTGATCCCTTGCATCTTCGAGGCTATGTTATCGGTGACATTCTTGACCGTGTCGACTTACGATGATTTTTGCACCATTGATTCCTCTTTCATTTTCCTCTCGTGGACGCGCAGGCATGTCTAAATACTGCGATGCCTGTCACGCTTACTACTAAACTTGTTATGTATATTGCCTTCCTTTTTGCAGAATAGATAACACACTACTTGCATGAAGTTTATGCGCTTTGAACAACTGCTGTCTTATTATGTACAGACTGTTTCTATTACACAGTACCGAAATGGTTTTATTTTATTTTAGATTGCTGTTGCTTTGTTTTGTATCTCAGCTTTTTACGATATTTTCAGTCTGTTAACTCTGATTTTAAAGTTACTGTAAGATCGATGTAATAAGGAAAGCATTCAAGCTTTGTTAGTGTAAGTTCTTTAATAACACAATAATTGTTTGTGTATGATGATGACATTTAGAATATCTAATGCAGGTAATAGTGCCATTACGGTCAATGGTTCTATGTGGCGAAAGTAGACAAGAAATGGAAGACTGGCTAAATTCATTAAGAACGGCAACAGGAAGCAACCCTCAGGCTGACTCTGGAACTGCAGAGTTATTAAGCGGTATTCACCATTGGTACGCCACAAGCCATGCCAGACCAACGTATTGCAATGTTTGTAGGGATGCACTTTATGGTAAATTTAGATATTTTATTAGATATGTCAGCAACTCTTAATATTGAATTGATATCATACGATATTTGTATCATTTTCATAGGCGTAACATCACATGGTTTAAGCTGTGAAATATGTAAATATAAAATACACAAACGATGTAGTATAAAAGCAATAAACAATTGTAAGTGGACCACATTAGCGTCGATTGGCAAAGACATTATTGAAGACCAAGATGGGGTATGTATTATAGTGTTTGGGAGAAACTGCTTTTATTTTGCTTTACTGCACTATACCACTGGGTAATGTGTATTTTTCTTTAGCAATAAAGCTTGCACTTTTTACTAAAGTTACATACATAAGTCTATGTGCTAATGTGACATTACTTTGTCGCAAATTAATAGTTACATTAGTATCGCTTAGGATTACTGTATAGTTATTGGATAAAGTAATCTGTGTTTTGCAAATAAAATGATAAAAGTCGAGCTCACTGCTTTCATGGTAGTAAATATGAGTTATAAATATAACCATAACATATCATTTGCTTGTTGAGAAAAAAAAAATTAGTTGCATGTATGTAATCCAGCACAATGGTAATGTGTTCATTGTACATTATATGTTGCTTATTTAGAACATCACAATGCCTCATCAATGGATGGAAGGCAATTTGCCGGTGTCCTCTAAATGTTTTATCTGTGAGAAAACTTGTGGTTCTGTACTCAGGTATAAATCTATTAGTATTGTATTTAATAACACAAGCAGAGGTATCAGACAGAGTATAATTTGCAACCTCAACATTTTTCTCACAGGCTTCAGGATTGGCGATGTTTATGGTGCAGAGCTACTGTACATACAGCATGTAGGCCTGCCATATGCGTAAAATGTCCATTAGGACCGGCTAAACTCAGTGTAGTTCCTCCTACTGCATTGCATAGTATAGGTAAATTTATCATTTAGCCAAGTGCTTGACCATGATAGGATAAACAAAGTACACAATCCCCACAATATTTCAGGTAGCGATGAGGCTTGGGAAGCTAGTAGACCAACCGGATGTAGCCCACTTCTGGTATTTGTAAATAGTAAATCTGGCGACAATCAAGGTATTAAATTTCTTAGAAGGTTTAAACAGCTACTAAATCCAGCACAGGTGTTTGACCTTATAAAAGGAGGACCAGGGCCGGGGTAAGAAAGGTCTTGTAATAAAAATACGTCTTGTGATAGTGTTTATAAACCTGTTGTAAATAGAAAGCATTTCGATACTGTTTTATGAATAGGTTGAGACTCTTCCGACACTTTGATCCATTCAGGATTTTGGTGTGCAGCGGGGATGGTTCTGTTGGCTGGGTTCTTTCAGAAATTGATCGTCTGGGAATGCACGTAAGTGAAATTTATTATATATTTTGGTAGTAATTGCTTCTTTTTTATTTATTCTACCTGGAAACAGATATTTTTTACTTTTATTTGATTTATCTCCTATAAAAGTTGCTATGCTTCAATTATAATGCTTTTCTTTATGAACGCATAGTCAGTTCTCCATAATTTTATGTTTCTACCTATTGGTATGTAGTATACTTTATGCATGATCAGAAGTGTGTCTGTGGCGAGGGGTTATAAGTAACTAAACACTATTATATTGATTTCCATGTACATCTTTTGCTGTTAATAACAAATTCAAGTTTGTTTCTCGCAGTTTTTTTTTATGCATGATATAGTAGCATTGTACTGAGATTTTTTTTATCTTAAATGTTCTCAGTGAGCAATAGTGTGTAATATTTTTAATGATGAAGCAAGAGGATCAGAATAAACTTATATATTTGTAGTCTTGGATATATATTAGTGATAAAAATGGGTAGAAGTAAAAGTTTAAATACATGGATCTATTATTTCTATGATATGTTAAAAAAAGAATGTATTAAAGCCTATTTATCTTGTGTTTGTTTTGAATTGTACAACATTATTCATAATATTCTTAGCAAATAATTTTTTCTTAAGAAAAATATATTTCACAGCTTTTGTAATCTAAATAGCATGGCGTGTCTCTTTTACCATTTTATTTCAGATGAAACTGGTGTTTGTGCTTTAGGACTTCTTTGTGTGTGTGAAGTTTCATTAACTTTGTTTGTAGCCGGTAAGTGTAAATCTAGCATGCATTTATTTGGCAATGCTCTATAATTATTTATTTCCTCTTATCTATCGCATTAGAGGCAATGAGCTATATACTTAAAAGTGCATAATAATTGACTACACTTTAATAACTCTTATTAGGTGATGACTTTATACTGATGGTCCTTTTTACCTTCCTCTTACGGTAACAAATCTTTTTGCTTCCTCCACACAATTTGCATTGTGTAAGATGGACATACAGCCATTTGACTTTAATCTCTATGAAAAAGCGTTATGGATAAGAGTAGAATTATTTAAAGACTGCACATTTTTTCCTGTACTTAGTTTGTGATCTTTTTTACAGTACACACTTAAAGTAAATAAGCTTTCATCGTTTGCCAATTTGAAACAGAAACAGTGTCAAGTTGGAGTATTGCCTTTGGGGACTGGAAATGATCTTGCGCGCGTGCTGGGATGGGGTGCATCGTGTGATGACGATGCTCATCTACCTCAGTTATTAGAGAAGTACGAAAAAGCAAGTACCAAAATGTTAGATCGATGGAGTATTATGACATTTGAACGCAACATATCCCTGCCGTGTCCGAAAACCATTGTAAATCAAACCGAGTCAGTGCTGAAGTCTAGCGTGATACATCAGTATGAGGAAAATGTAATTACACATATAACCAATATTTTGCAATCGGATCAGGATGGTGTGGTACTGTCTAGCACTAAGTAAGTAAGGCTTTCATGGAATTATTGTATACAGAGATATGTCTCTGGAATATTTTTTTATCTGAATTTTTGTTTGTCCTTTAGAATTTTATGTGAAACTGTCAAAGATTTTGCGGCACATATACTGGATACCAGTCTAAATACAGGGGACCAACAAATGAAAGAAAAGTGTGAAACGCTTCAACAGAAACTCGATTTATTGTTACAAACTTTATGTCGAGAGGAGACTTATTCACCCGATACCATAGAAAGTATCGATGTCGATACTTTAAATTCAGAGACACCAGTTTTGTTGAGTAACTGTGAAAAGGGTGTGTTGGAGAAACTTGAGAAAGACATGACAAATTTGAAAAAAGTTCAAAGAAGAAAGCGTGTGAATGAAAAGGAGGATGTAATTTTCAGGTATATGGTAAAAGTTTTTATTGATGTATTATTTAAAACCTACTCTCTGGATGCATTTTCTACGGTCAAATAATTTCCTGTTTTTATCAGAGCCAACAGTTTGAAAAGAGTTATACGACAATTAGTTGAGCATATTGAAGTAGTTATTGATGATAAGCATAATACAGATGGTAAAAGAACTGCCAGAACAACAAACTCCACTGTGATGTCAGATGATTCTGCAATACTTAACGCTGTACCTAGTGAGTATATTTACAATATTATTTTATTCGCCAATCATATTAAATATTTCCAACCACCTAATTTTTCAAATAATTATTGGAAACTCATCTGCCATGTAATAAAATACATTATAGATAAAAAGCAATTGGATATTCCTGGTTTGGGTGTGGATCATATCGATAACTTGTATACAACATTAACATCAAGGTCAGCTAGTGGTACAGAACTAAGTTCATGTCCTAGTCCAACTCCGAATTTAGCATCTTTGAGTCCTATTCCAGACTTAAGGAGAAATTCTCAGCCGGAAGAATTGTTAACTCTACCTGCACCTGATGGTTTTGCAGATAGTAGGCGTAATAGTGAAAATATGGTACAAGAGTAAGTTAAGTTATATATACAGCACTCAGAAAATAATCCGATCTGGTACAACTCTGCACAATAAATATCGTGCCCACTACATGCTGCAATGTGGTTTCTAATTTACAGATGGATTGCAAAATCAATTTTTAATCTTAAAGAATCAACACAATTATCATACTAGTGCATAAAACTGCCTTAAAAACTTTCATAGCAATATAAAAATACTAGTATCGTGAATTTGTATACTTTCTGAGACATGCATACTGTCGAGTGTTAAATACTCAATATACATAGATTGATTGTTACGTTTCTTCTATTTTTGCCATTTTAGAACATTCGGTTTCGATGCACATACCGTTCAGGTATCGCCCACGTTTACTCAGGATGATGCTCAAACGATGGTCAATGACCAGCAAACATCCGAATCAACGCAAATGGATGGATCGTCAGACATACAAACAAGTGTAACCAGGACATCGTTCGACACCAGTTCTCCCTCCGACGATGCCACTATTCAAGATGCCATTATCTCACCGGATACGGACTCCTTGCATTCCAGATGCGTATCGTCGGAAAACGAACAAAAGTCGGAGAGCAGAGGAAAGGGAGAAATTGCTAAGGGCAGTTGTAGTAACAGCATCATCAGTACCGATAGCCTAGTGTCCGACACCTTGGATTTCAGGAGTTACACCACACGTAATAGCGAGAGCGAAATTGGTGCGTAATTAAACGTAAATCGATCGATAATTTTACCTAACGTTTTTATTGTTAATTTTAAATCGTTTTACAAAGAGACCGCCTTCTTTTATCGATGCGCAATAAAGAGTTGCAAATTGGATCTAAGAATTGCAAACTGGAATTTTTAGGACGCATCGGTAGCGAAATATTCGACTCCACAAAGCAGTCAGATACTTCAGAAATCGGGCATATAGATTCGCCGGACAATTCGGACTTGATACCGAGCGACGTGCAAAATTCGGAAAGCATAATCGATGATTTGAGTTCCCTGGGCCAAGATCTCATCAGTACGATGCTTGGGGAAAAGTACGATTCTGTGAGGGAATGTTTGGAATCGGAACAGGTCGAAAGGCCGCGGAAGTACTGTAGCCTTGCACAATTCGTCGAGGGAAACGACATTGCCCGACGATCGTTCAAGAGGCAGGCAAGGGGCCCACCTATCATTGATAAGAAGGTGAAAGTTGCAAACTTCTTGTTTCGATGACGTTAATTCTACAACTCGAGTAAGAAGTAGCTTGTGGAATATACGTTATCGAAATTTTTAATTACCGAGTATTTTTTGTATGGCTCCGTAAAGATGTGATTAGACTCATAACGATACAAATCATGAGAAAGGAATTAATTAATTAATTTACTCTTATGCAGGAAATGCTTAAGCATAAACTCGGAAATTTAACGGCACGCACCGAGGCAGTGTGCTACGTCGCACCGAGTAAGAAGCCTCCGACGATGGATAGCAAACTCAGCAACGCCCAAGACGGCAAAGTCTCGGATTTACTAAGCCCCGTCTGTTGCTTTACCGTTTCCTCCGACGCCGCTGCGAAAAACGAAAAGTGCAGTAGTAATTTTCCGCCGGCGATAAGCGTTATAGTCGATCCGCCTAGTCCCTCAATGTCGATCGACAGCCATCGTGATCTGACAGGATACAACCTGGATCATCCAGGTTTGAGGCGTTATAGCGGTGGGAGTATGGAAAAGCGTACGTATGCTCTGATATAATCCTTATTTATCGGATTGACGGTTCGATTGAGTTTCAAGGCATTTACGGACATATGCGCTCGAAAAATGTCAAGTAAAGTAATGGCGCGTTCCCTTTTTTTTTCCTTCAATAGACTCATGTTACTGATTATTTCGGGATGACCTTTTTCAAAATGTCGTACTTTAAAAGTCTTGCAGCTCTTTATAAAGAAGGTTTATAGATATATCAGTATACTTTCTCCCGGAAAATCCAATGAATGGAGTTTAGTGATTTCAGCAAACAAAATCTCACCCATTATATTTAAAGAATTTTTCACGTGACATGTATCCTGTAGTTCTGATAGTTTGGAATCCATTTTAAACTAGTAGGATAAATGACTTTAGCAGTTGGTGTCGAAAATGAAGTTTAAAAATATTCGGAATAAAATTCAGCATAAAATAGGATAAACGTGACCCTGTTGTGTGACATTTGAACGGTTGAGGGAATTATTCAGTACCATGGTTAATTAAATTAATTTGGGCTGATTGTCGACAGTGAGCGTCGAGCTTCCGGAATTGGGATTTTCTCCTCAAGCGACGCGTCGCATAAGCAGCGGTAGCTTGCTGAAAGCATCCGAGGTGGTATCCTTGGCGGCCACCGCCTCGAAACTCGGCAGTTCCAGCGTCAGTTTACGGCACGAAAGAACAAAGTCGATCGATAAAACAGAGGATAGCAAAAAACTACCGATCATCAATCCTCTGGTGCAATTGCCCATGTGGCCAAGTAAGAAGGCTTATCCTTACATAGATGGTTTAATCAAATAATACCTGGATTATATCCATAATAATTTGCTTTAAATCATACCGAAACAAAATGTTTTTTTACACGAAAGATAGTGTTGTGCGCGTATTATAACAATCAAGCCACGTGTTTCCTTGCATGTTTATAATTTATTTTTTATGTATATGTCTCTATTTTTTAACTGTAACAATTTCTTCTTGTATGTACGATTGTAATATAATGCCAGTCTGGTAAAATCACGAACTATTAATTATAGATGTTAGTGGTGGAGCTGGACTTATTAGCCAGGCATTGCTCGCAAACGCAGATGCGTTATGCGCCGCCGTTTCGCCATTAATGGATCCTGATGAAACCCTCATGTAAGCAAAAATTTTCCTTTAATACTGAAACTACTGAAGAAATCGAAATTACCATTTCATGACTTCTTCCAAAAATTCCAAAAGTGATGACGCATTATTCGAGTTTTTTTTTTAATTTTCTGGCGGTATCTAGATAATTACATGAGTCTTTGAACTTTCCTTCGTAAAAAGTGTGGTGGTGTTTTGCTTGTAGCAGGGAAATAGTACGTTTAAGAACACGGGTTCTGATGTAAAATATTGCCGTCTCCACTATTAAGCTTCAAAGCTTGTAATATGAATTTAGATACACCCTGTATAATAAACGTGCTCTTATAGGGAAGGATATTTTGAACGCTGCGTCATGAACAATTATTTTGGAATCGGCATAGATGCGAAAATCAGTTTAGATTTCCATCAGAAGAGGGAAGAACATCCGGAGAAGTGTCGATCGCGTGCAAAGAATTACATGTGGTATGGGGTATTGGGATCCAAGCAGTGGTTGCAAAAGACATACAAGAATTTAGAACAGAGGGTACAATTGGAATGCGACGGTCAAAGGATACCGTTGCCTTCGTTACAAGGGATAGTTGTGTTGAACATTCCAAGGTACTTATCCTGGAACAGATGATTTTATCTATATCCGAGGTCACATCAGAAAACAGTTTTTTTTCTGTTGCAGTTTTATGGGTGGTACAAATTTCTGGGGAGGAACGAAGGAGGGGGATTTGTTTTTAGCACCGTCATTCGACGATCGTATTTTAGAAGTAGTGGCCGTATTCGGTTCCGTACAAATGGCAGCGTCGCGACTTATCAACTTGCAGCATCATAGGATAGCTCAGTGTCAAACGGTGCAGATCAATATCCTGGGGGAGGAAGGTGTGCCTGTACAGGTCGATGGTGAGGCCTGGATTCAACCTCCTGGTATTATACGGATTATACATAAAAATCGTATGCAAATGCTCTATAGAAATAGAGTAAGTAAAATTTCTTTCGACCTGAGTCTATACTTTAGGCAAAGGGACACTTTCTAATCTGATCTACATTTTATACCACGCATACTTATTACAACAAGAACGATATTAAATCGGTGTGCTACACAAGTTTAGTAAAAAATTAGTATAATAAAAAAAAACATTTTTTCTTATTCCAATAACAGATGCATTTTATCCAAATAAATGTGTATCAAATATAGAAAACTTAAAATTACAGGCACTTGAAACGTCTTTAAAAACATGGGAGGAAAAACAGCGTAATATATTGTCCGTGGCACCTCAGTCGTCTTCTTCGTTAACTAACAGCCTACAATCCCAAAGCAGATCATCGGTGCAAATAAATACCAAACCATCAGAATTGAATGACGAAGAACTCTATATTTTGCTCGGTTTCATCGAGATCACTACCACGTTAGTGAAATGGGTCAAGCTCCTTATTATATCACATCCCAGCTTAGAACGGGATTTGTACCAAGTTGCAACCAGAACAGCACATGCATTGGAGCAAGTACATCCAGATGGAAAAATTCTGCAAGGCGTTAGTTACACACATACATACATTTTAATTCATTTACAATTAAATCTACATCCGAACTGTACTTTCTACGCCAAATATAATCTGGTATAATCTATCAGAGTTGTATATATAAAATAATACTATCAGAGTTGCGTGCAAATATTTTTTATTCGTTTCGAATTATCATTGCCTTTATTGTCGTTATGTTATCATAAGAGGGTTGGTTAATTCTTTGACGTATGTTTGTAATTGTCAACAGGCATGTTTGAGGCCGGTTGTAACGGAACTGGTATCTAGTGCGCGGCAGTTGTACGAAGATTCGTGCGAACTTCTAAGGGATAAGGCACATAATTTGGTGAGGTTTTTATTATTCTCTGCTTTGTCTCTATGCTTTTTTAAATTAGAAATTAATAAAAATCGGTTTCTGATCGTGCAGAGATTACGGGAGGATCTAGAAAGCAAGTTGTCCCTCTCCTTAGCTTCAATGGAGCAGGAGCTACGAAAGTGCACCTTCGACGAAGGAGGAACCGGTTTGGTGTATATGCAGAATGTACCTGTGGACGATCAGGTATGCACTTGTATCATTCTTTTTTACGTACAGATATTCTAGATTTACTGTTCTATGCAAGCATTTGCTGTAGAGAAATTTTCTATTGGACAATTTTTGGAAATTGCTGTAACATGGTTTTAATCAGCTTGGCATATAGCAACATTTACATTTACGAGCAGTTTATGATCATTACATGTTGTTCTTGCTTATAGTTTTTCATGTTGGCATATAATTAAACATAGTAAAGAAGATAAAAAAACAACTATAATCATGTAAATCTTACATCATTAGTGTGATGCGCATTTTCGTAACATTCATGGATCAACATCTTCGGTTCATCGCATTATATTTTCCTTCCTTGATATGAGCCCATTAAAGGCTGCTCATGTCCCTTTGATTTTCTTTTCCAGGATTTTGAGACACCGTTGATTTCTAATTTTAGTTTTGCCCCTGCTCAAGTATTGTTTTTATTTATCCATCCGGAATCCCAGTAATGCAACGTTTGTGCCTGGTTTCAATCTCCGTTAATTATCCTCATTTAACCGACGTTCGTAACCATTGGTCTCTAACTTTTCATTTATAGGGAGATAAAAAGAATCGTCACCGAGGTTTATTTTGGTTAAAGTTTCGCCGATCAGGTGGGAACTCCGGAACTCATCCTGCGCGAGATCAGGTCAGCGCCTGGGGCGTACAGGAGGTCTGCTCGTGGCTAGAGAACCTCCAATTGGGAGAATATACGGCCAAGTTCGTGTCCCATGACATAAGAGGTAGGGAGTTGCTATCGTTAGCCCGGAGGGATCTCAAAGAGTTGGGTATCACCAAAGTGGGTCACGTCAAAAGGATCTTGCAGGCCATCAATGACCTTAATAACTAAATAGCGCGACGTATAATCGTATTATAAAACTACTGATCGTCAGTCGTCGATGATCATTCTATCAATCACGTATGGTTGGTAAGGTTGGTTAGTATCGCGAAGGGATGTCGCAAGTCAAGTCTATTAACCAGCGTGGATCTTCCACATGGATACGCGTATAATAGATTTATATGCACTACGTGACATGTAATACCCTTGAGAAATCAGGTGAAATGCAGTTCCTTCGAAAATCTAGATTGTACCCTGCATATTATTCTATTATACTGTGTGCACGTTCAACGCACCGTTTAAACATACCGTTTGATTTTAAGAATCATATGAGTATACAATAAGCAATTACGGTATCAAAACGCGAGCGATACTTGGGATTGGTATCGGCATTCTCACCATTGCCACGGAGAGAAATGAAAACCAGAAGGAGATCGAAATGAAATTTCGAGGATCGATATTCCATGATCACTAGCAGTTGTGAGTTATGAACCGCAAGAGTGACCATTAGCAGGCGCTGTAGAACAGTTTCCGTAGGGATGATGATTCAGTAGTCTGTTGTAGTGTCTATAAAATTCTTCCAAAGAGACTATCTTAAAAAGCGCACAGGAAGACGAGCATTAACTTTTCACCGAAAAACTCCTTCATTGCACAATCGATAAATGCACGTCGTTCACAGATTATTAGGGAACAATGTTCGTGGTAATAAGCCCTCGTATAGGAGAATAATACCCTCTTTCTCGTTGCCGCACAACTTGAAATTCTCTGTATCTCGTGCCAAACTGTTGCAACCAGTAATCGAAGCAAATATCAGCGTTTCATCCGATTCATTAAATTCGCTTGAAACCACTTTCTCTACAGTGCAAGAATGCCCAATGAATTTTGATAGTATAAAAGACCGATGAAAGGAGCAAGTATATAGGAGATGTTAGTTTCATGTAGAGATTATTAAATTGCAATATTGTTAAACTCTATTGAATGTTGATTCATTTACACAAAAACATGCAGAACATCGTTAGATACCTTTAGGAACGAGATCGACTTCTCTCTACTTTGAAACTTCACTTTACCGTATCTTGCAAAATATTAATATCCATATTCGTACGATGCTTATTGGCACAAACATAAATATATAACAACACTGCATCTGTAAAGCGATGTGGTATCTTAACACCGCAAGCAGTATATATGAATTTTATCTTCTAGTTTTCTTATAAACCAGAACACGAGCTTAATCTTTAATTCTATTACCATATAGGTATATAGTCAATTTTACAAAGATGTCATTCAGTACATTGTTTATGGATTATAAAGCGAATCAAAGGCTGTATGTGTATCGTTCCGTGGAAAACTTTACAGTGTGCGTGGTACAAGCTTAGTCATTTTTCGCACCATTACTGTTCACGGTATATGGGTATGTTAAACCCTCGAAGAATACAGAAGACTAACGACGATTGTGTATAATAATTTGCTTCGCGAAATTGCAGGGTATTTTATTACTAACTGATCGGTCACGCATCTAACGTATACAAAACTGTTTTTTCTATTTCATTTTATAAGTCCGTATATTGCTGTCTTTTATACCGAAGATCGAAGAGAATCAAGTTAATTTATGCGGCACGTGCGTGTATGTTGAGGATCTCGAAAAGCAATGTAAAGAGCAACGTAATAATCATGGTAAACTTAGAAACACACAACACAGACACATGTGTATAATATACCTGCCTGTGGCAATAAAACTAGCGTGTACAAATGATTTTAACGTATCGACGAACGCGGTTTTAATTCGGCCAAGTAATTCGAAAGATCAGTAAGTTAACAGGATTTTTCTGTTGCAAACGCGTCTGTTGGATTTAGCGTTGAGAACTATCGTTTAAAAATTCCTATAGGTTTCGGTTTTACAAAGATCTTACGTAAAGAATAGTTGAATTCTTTAGTCTCACCAGTCCTGGGTAATGCGAATAACCATTGCTTCTCTGTACAGATCTAAAGTCTTCCGATGAATATCTAACTGGTGATCTTTTTGTTCTCCAATTTGTCAGACTCGTGTGTACGTAGCGCCTTATACTCTTCTAAAGATTCACGTTTATGTCCTACTTCTACTCCCACTCTCTTCTCCATTTCATCTTCGAATTCCCAAAAACTACATAGTTCTGGCGCTTCCAAGATAAACTTACTTTAGCATAAGTGGAAAAAGATTGAATGTTATTTACATTCGTCGAGCGAACTACAATGGTATCATAAGTCTTGTTAAAGGACGTATGATAACATTTAAGATATTAACGTATATATATACGTACTATATATACTTATAATATTTCTTTGTTCAGATGTTTAGACGTTGATTATCAAATGTAATAATACCTCTGTCTTCTTCTTATACGTAATGTGTACTCTCGTAGTAATGAAATTAGATTTATTTTTATGCTACTCTATCTTGAGTTGAGCCAGAAGCATAACAGGCTCAAGGGAGATTTACGATACTTTTACCTTTCCTAAAATAATTGCGATAGAATCATCACACGCACGATGAAATTTAGATCTTAGGATTCTTATCGATATCTAGTCCCTTAATTCATAATAAGTATTTACTCGTTATTCAAATGACGAAAGCAATTATGTGTTGAATCCTGCGTTTCTCGACCTCTTCAGCCTGGCAACGTATCCTCGATCGTGTATACATTTAGGAAGATACTGTCGCAAATAATGTACAATCTTTATTGTTCTTTCGTAAAGGATAAAACATTTACTGCTTGACAGTTGACGATAGAAATAGTCCAATTCAATTAAAAAAAAAAATAAAGGCACGAGTCATGCTCTTGATATGCCCGGTGATGAATTATTAATAATTCTTACATGTTTTGTGCACGATCACGTCGCTTTGGTTGAGAAACACCCACCGCGATTTTATTAATATACAAATAAACAAATAAAAACACACACACACACAGACACAGACACACACACAAATACTTACGCAGTACATAGGAAATCATAGAAAGCATTGTTATATGACATTCTTCCCAACCGTTTCAGGTACATAGACAGATTTTTTTTTTCTGTCGTGGAATCTCGCCAAAACGAAGCTCCACGCATTCCGTTGAATATTAAGAATTACGAATCGTATATGTCGACAATATGACTATCAAAAATCTTATACGATACTGCAGGTTTCTTGCATCTAATTCGTTTTGTCCTTCCGCACTTAACGAGATGCTCAATCTCATGCTGAAAAACAATCGCATTCTTCACCGACAGGGACGATCGTACTTACATTCCAAATATAAATTTACAAGGACTGAAGTGCCTATTTTTAGACTTTCCGACTTTAAATGTGTGAGCAGTATTTATCGATGACATTAGTATCTAATAACGTATTTTTGACTATTAATTATAGATTTCGATTACTAATCTTAACAGCACTAATATCGTTTTTACTTAAGGAGTTTAAAAGTAATTTGCATGTGATATTGCTTCGACGTAAATTATAGAGGACGGTCGTAGATGACAAACGGCCAATAATCCTGCTGAAGTAATTCTACAACATTGAGAGGTTTCGATCGTGACTTTGTACATTGACAAATACTAGCATCGAAAGTTGATTCTCAAGCGTCTCGGCGAGACTCACTTCTCTACCGCAGGTTGATCGATATCATATGAAAGTATATATTATATATGAAAGATATACTGTGTATATCATATTGGCGATACGATGAGTTTCTACGTGCGCCCTGACCAGATGTGTGCTCGAGGAAAATTGGGGTCGCGTACTAAATCGGCGAATCTCTATCGTCGGTACAAAAATCTCAATCACGCACCTGTGTACGATGAACTACCCTCTAAACAATATTCTAATTGTATGGACAATGGCATTATTGAAATTACGTTAGATTCCTTCTACTCTCTTAGAAAATAAACGGCTAAATCTAGCATTATATCGTAAGTGTAAATAGTATCGTCGCCCGAATTGGTATCAAATCTTAATGCGGTCGGTCCGTGCAGGATAAACCCGCTTCTGGAAAGAAAAGTAATGACAATGAAAACTTTGAAATACCTCCAATCGCATTTCCAGTGATCCTAGAAATTCTCTGAACATTGAGATTTCCCAATTCGAGCATTGAATTCGATTGTTTTGTTTCGCATTAAACGTAAGCGAATATAAAAACTCTCGAGTTGATCCCTTCGGATTGGAGCATATTTATTAGGAAATCATATATACTTGGATATTCTGCCAGGAAAATAATTACAGTCGTTGATATGCCCATCTCATAGATTTTTCGAAACAAGTTACACTCACAAAAGAATGGGTACGATGACAGCAAAAGAAGATATTATTCTATATTGTACTCAATACACTTAGCTGTTCTTCATTCTGAATACCGAAATAATTGTAATTAATTGCATAACGTATTTGAGTACTCTAGTCATGGCACGATGCGATTAACGACAAGCCAATAAATACATAGAAATGATAAAATAACTCGAAGATGGGAGGATTTAGGATCATTGTAGCGGCTCAGAATCTGGAGAGATCAACAAATGTGAATATAGCTAAAGGCTCTAATGAAATCAAGGAATTTTTCTTAGAATCTAGTAGCTAGTTTCTTCTTTATAAAATTCGTTACTCTCAAAGGTCTACAATTCTGATCTTCAAAACAAATCAATCGAGAACATTATTTGGCAACCGAATTAATGTATTTTGTTCGATCGTGGAAGTAATAGCAGATTTTTTTTTCTAACTCCCAATAAAGAAATAATTATGCAAATATCTTCGATACACCATCTAGATAATGTTCTCGGTTTGTTTGTCGCTTTTGAGTATATACTTTTACAAAATGTTAGTAGAGTTCAACGTTCGAAGCGAAATTGTCTATACATGTATCACAGTATTATAAACTTGTATCTTTGAGGAGTTTAATACCGGAATCGGTATGCATACCATAATTCTTAAAAAGACGAACATTATACATCGTTTCTTGAATAAATTTATAGATAAGTATATACGTATAGGTTCTTAGATTTGTTTGTCACAATAATCTTTATATATAATGATCTACAAAAGCGTAATATTTATCCTATTTCTGAACGATAGATATTAAATTATACATCAAGTACCAATTAAGAATGTTTCATGTCGTATACGTTAATTTCCTTTTATTAACGATGACATATGTTAAGAATCGTTTGTATCCGTAAATTAAATAGATAAGCGGATTTTCTTTGGTTTAGATATTTAATTTCAGAAAGGATGGGGCAATGCGACAAGCTTCATTTCAATGAGCTTCTTTTAAAGTTGTCTGTATCGGATATTATGTTTTCCAAATTAATTATTAAAAATACTTTAAACAATAGTACGTACATGATGTACATGTTTCTTTGTACATACACGACGATAATATGATAAATGTGGTAACGTACCGATTGTAACGGAAAATACGTAGATCTGTTCTTTATGATTTGGATGGATATTTGATCATCCGTAACTGCCGAAATTATTTGAATGTAACAAAGTTAATAAGAGATATTTGACTACGAGGTCTAACTGAATTTTTTCTTCTTCAACCCCGTCTCTATAAACTGATTGTGATCTAATTAGAATAATGACACCAGTACAAGGCATATAAAATCAAACAGTGAAATGTTTTTAAAATATTTTCATGTTTATTTACATTAGATTGTTCGAATATAGAAAAAATTATATTTACATAAATGCGTAATTGCACAGAGATAAATATAGTACACATTGCCTAACAATATAATCATTTTAAGGTTTATAAGAGGTCCATGAAAAATTACAATCCACTTTTTACATATAGCATAGTAAAAGATTTTCGTAAGACATTCTGGTGCATGTTGGTATCATATTTGTAATTCGCTTATACAAGTACTTATGGTAGATATTTATAAAAAGATATCACATTAGATATTATATAATAAGAGATTACGAATAACGAAAAGATGAGTTGAATGTACATCTAATGCATATTTAGATAGTTGACTAGGACCAATTCTCATTGTAAGGAACATATTAGTTATTGGCAAAGAAATATAGCTCGACACTTGAAAAGCTATTCATAGGGATAAAGACCAAAATTAATCAAAGTGATGAAGTGAAATAATTTATGACGCCAGAGAAATTATTTGCTGATTGTTTACAGTATTCATTATATTTCCTGGAATATAAGGTGAACCTGATGAGAACACCAACTAAGCGATTGGAAATATGAGATTATTACCATGCAATTTTCGAGCTGGTGTTATGCATGCTAGATCTCAAGAAATGCAGCGCTTAATTCTCATCAAAGATCTCTCCTTTCCTAACATTTCCATCATCTCTGCGACTGGGGGGCCATCCTGGTAAATGAACTTTGACCATTATACTTTGAACATATTTACAAGGTACCATACATAATATTTAGTTTGAATTATAAATATGAGAATTGTTATGGGATCGTACCTTTAAATTACTCAGTACATTCCGTAAGGTTTTCATCATTAGGGGATACTGAACATCGTTATTATCGGCGAAATTGTGTAGATACGAATTTAGCCACATAGCATTAAAATTATTTTTATCAATTTCCGTCATTTCTGTAGTTAATTTTTGTATGGCAGCTATATTAAAAAAATTGTTTTATAGTGAAACAATTCCAATGGTTTAAGTGTCATTTACTGATTGCTACGACCACAGCAAAATCCACAAATACTTTTTAGAATATTTAGTATTAAGTCTGCATTTTTTGTTCTTTACCTGAACATCCTGCATCAGCGATGTTTGTCATTGTTGGCAGAACCCAGAGAAATTTCAGTTCTGGTGACACGAGATCTCCTAATGTGGATATTCTATTTTTTGCCCAGTTAAGAACCATCATCACATATTGTTCATCTAACTCGATGGATTCGTCATCTTCCCTAAAGTAATATGCGGATTACATAAAAATTAGATCCATGCAAAAAAATTTATGAGAATACCTACCGATCCGGAAAAGCATTTTTTACCAATTGTTCTACTTTTTGTAAAAGAAATTTATTGTTTTTTTCATTTGTTAATAACTTCGATATTTCTAGTTTATTGCATTCTAATAGCTTTCCAGGTATGAGTTTACCAGAACTTGGTTTTATATTAGATACATCGAACTATAATGGAAAAATATTTCAGTAATATTTAATATTAGTGAAAAATATTTAAAGGTTTATAAAAAAAATACCTGTTTAATTAAATCTTGGTAACTGCATATATAAGAATCTGTACTTTCTCTGTTAAAGCCACCACCCACATATGTTATGAAATTTAACAATGCCAGTGGAAAGATGCCATTTTTTCTATAAAAATCAATCTGTATATCGCCTTGTCTTTTTGATAATTTTGTTCCGTTTGAATTTAGAATCAATGGTAAATGACCAAATTTAGGTGGTTTCCAATCAAATGCTCTGAAAGTAGCAAAAATCTCATATTGGAAGTAAGTAAAGCTTAATTATGCTCTATTTTCTGACTCCAAATTCTAAATTCATTCTTCGTATATAAAAATAATTTATGAGGAGGAAATATCTTATTTGGAAGATTTTATATTTTATCTGTTGGACTGATAACTGTTTACACGAAGTTGATAGAATGCTAAATTAGATACCCACTTGTAAAGCAAAATATGCTTTGGAGTAGATATTTGCCACTCAATTCCTCTTAATACATGAGATATATTCATAAAGTGATCATCAACAACATTTGCAAAATGATATGTTGGGAAACCATCTGCTTTCATAATTACTGGATCTCCTTCCGATAAGGCAACATTGTGTACTATTGGACCATATATCATATCGTGAAATGGATCTGGAGTTGGAATGAGCTACAAACATTTTTTACGATAAAAACATTAAATCTCACTTTTAAATCAAACATTAAGCATATATGTACTTTAAATCTAATGCAATAAGGCTTATCATCTTTAAGATGGGCTTTTATTTCATCCTTGCTCAGATGTCGACACTTGTTGTCGTATTTTGGTGTTTGACCACATTTTCTAGCATCTTTTTTTAATAATTCCAATCTATTTTTTGTACAGAAACAATAATATGCAGATTCATTTTGCAAAAGTTTAAGTACTTGCTCTCTGAAATTTAATAGAAATAAATGCTATTAAGGTGGGTCATAATGAGATTATTTTTATGAATGCATTTCAGGATTCTTTCAGTTTTTTCGACAGTGTAAGGATTCAACTATAGAATATGTACTTGTACAAATCAAATCGTTTGGACTGTATGTATGGTCCAACAGGACCACCTCTGGTAGGATCTTCATCTGGAATAATTCCTGCCCATAATAAGTCATCCTGAATCTTTTCCATTGCACCAGGTATGGTTCTGGACAGATCCGTATCCTCGATCCGTAAAATAAAAGTGCCATTATTAGCACGGGCAAATAAATAATTATATAATGCAGTACGTAAACTTCCCAAATGTAACAGACCTGAAGTTTTGGAAAGACACTTAATCAGTTTAAATATTTGCAATTGTACATTTCTTTAACCAGGATAAAACAATAACAATAAGTCAATGCAACAGTTTTATGCTTCAAAAAGGATACAAGTGATAATAAAAGGGTACGATATACTTTATTTACAAGAATATGATATAATGTATACAATCACTATACATGTATTACTTACTGATTTCGTTTATGATTAATCTAAATATAATGTTATATGGTGCATACAATTCTTTATTGTCTAGTTCCTTACACAATAGCAATTCGGATTACTTTATTTTGGGATGAACAGAAATAACGAGTAATTCGTGTAAATTACGAAAAAGCCCTTGGACACACATATTGCGTTTTATCTAATGATACTCTTTAGGAGAAATATGATTATACATACCCGTGGGACTAGGTGCAAATCGAACTCTGACTTGGTCTTTATTAAAAAATCGTTTCGACAAAAGCTGAATGCTTGTCACCTGTAGTATATTACGATACATGTCCTTGCAATAGTATTGACTAATAGTGAAAAGCGTTTCAAAAATGTTTCACGTTAAAACTTTTATTCTGGTGACTACTATGCACCGCTTTGCATATTAACAATTGAAAGACACTTTTTAGAATTAAGTACAATTAAGCTTCAGTACCACATTAACCTTTCAGTTATAAAAACACGCTATGTATGTGTATAAGAATAACGATTAAAATAAATTATTTTTTCTTTTCTTAGGTTAAGTATGGCACAGGTTATCATAAGTCGTCACCTCTTTGCGATTTTTTAATTTGACCATTCTATTACAACGACTTGAATGTAAATAATAAAAATACAAAAAATAGTGTATGCTATATATCAACTGACAATTTTTCCTATTTCATTTATCAGATTATCGGCGTACAAGCTTGGATATTGACTAAGAACAGAGTACATACGACACAGTCGAGGTATAGAATAGACCTAACACTTTACAGGACTTTGTGTCTCATGTTCTGAAATACCGACCGTGTAAGGCATGAGACGTTTTGATATGTAGTGGATAGAGGCTCGAACTTCCATTTGGGAGACGTCGATTCGAATCCCGTTCATCATCTTTGGCTTTTCCATGCGATACACTGTAGCTCTCGTGGTCTGGAATCGACCTTAAATAGAATAGAGAACCTAGACTAAAGAACCTTAGCAGACGATGTGGAAAATAAATTAAAAAAAAATTATAACAACCATGGGTATCTGCTTTCAAAAAAAGGACGAAGTTATTAATACCTATTTCTGTAATTTAGTCAAACGTTTTAAATATTTTTTAGTGTTCATATCTATTAAGAAATATATTATGATTAATTCTATTTTTCGTGCCTCGAAGAAATCGTAGAAGCGGGCTAAGTGGTGGGGAGTTTTCTGCAACTGGTGGAGGCGCCTACCAGCGTGCTACTTGTCGCCTGGCTGTCAGACCTACGGACCCAAAAGTCTCTCAGTCACTGATAAACCGTCGCGTCAACGAGGTTGTCTTTGTCCGATAGCTTAATTTTCCGGTAAGTTGCATTTCATGAACTTTTTTAACTCACTACTTTCTTATTACTTCCAACATGTGGATCGTTAAATCTTCAATAACGCCATACCAGTTAAATTAAAAACAAAGATTTTTAATCGTAGGGAATCCTTAGCTGCAACATGTTAGATTAGCTTTGTGTTTTTATCATAGCCATATTTCACTTTTGCTTATATTCATGAATTTTTTTTTTATTATTCGCAGTTGAATGTGACAACCTGTCTTGGGATGTTAAGTGTTTTTAGACGGAATTTCAAGTGTTCGCGACGAAACTTCCTCGAATATTGTATAAGATGCGAAATGGTACAAGTAGATTTTTGAAGGATTCATCCGCTGCAGTTGCTTGACCACCGCTTGATGGAGGTAAGTAGGCAACGTCTGTTTTTGCGGTGTTTTCAAAATTTTCCGCGTTTCTCGCTGTTTTTAAGAGGATCCTTGCTAGACTCGTCTTCTTGTTATAACGTACTGAACGAAATATTAAAAAAAATACTCGTATAAAGATGTATTCCTTTTTAAAAGAAAAGGTAAATTTAAGGGTTGTGTAAAAAGCTATATTCGTCAACTCTCGTGGATATTTAGAAAGTTCCGCGTAACAAGACAAACACGTATGTTTAATGAATAGAGACGCCAAACGCTAGAAAGTTTTCCTTGCCATAGCATTCTTGGTATAAATTATAGACCTTGGCCTACAGTAATTTGTTTGGTATATTTTCTGTTCTTGACTTTAAAAGATTCGACCAATGTCTACGTCGTGTTCCGGATACACATTATTAATACATATGATAAATCTTTTTTTCCTTTGCCGCTGGAATATTATCAAAGTCAATCTGCAAAGTGGCTGATTAATAATCACTGTTAAATCGGATATTTAAACTATCCAAATGTCATATAGTTCTTTAATCCGATTATACCGTAGTAAAGTCCGAAATTTGCGAATCGAATGTCTTGTAAATATACAGTAGAGAAAAATTATTACAAGCGTACGTGTAATCATCCCATTAGCGTTCAGATAATTTTTATTGCACCATGAAATCTCTCAATACTTTTTGTGTTCCCCGTTTTTGAATGACAGCGCATATTTCTATTGCATATGTTGTGCATACATGAAGAACTAAATGAGTCGTAGCTTAAATAAGAATACAACGTAGAACAATGGATATTACTTACGAGACGATCGCATAGCTGAAACAATCATTTTCCATTATGCTTATGGCATTTTTTTTGTAAGATAACGTGTTAGAATTAAGTACGATTAGACCCTCGTACTAATTGTTTTCATCGCAAGAACGCGCTTTGTAGACGCATAAGAGCAGGAATTAAAAACTGCAAATTTGTATTGAGGGTGTCAAATTATGGATATTATGCAAGTGTGTTTAGTAGTTAGTTCCCAATTCCTGTCTGACCTTGCGATACATCGTCCTTATGCAAACACAACTCCCTAAAGTTGTGTGTTAGAGGAAAGATTCAAGACGATGGATGAGGACACTGCCGCTTATTTACCAATATCTCGAGATACCCAAAGACGTCAGTGGCAATTTCTTATGTTCCCAATTTCGTGAGATCAACACTACAGCTAGCGGACCAGTCACAATGACTAGTCAAACATTTCTTTAAAAAATTGTATGGCTTTATGACAGTGTATTACCTGAGATTTTCCATGATTTTATTGGAGCTTGTAAATTATTATATTCATATATTGAGTCCCTTTTTTTCTTAAAAATATGCGTGGTATACATCGATTTGTCCGAAAAATACGCTGTGGTTCCAATGCGGTTCCAGTGACTTCTACGTTACATCGATTGGGATTCTCTGCAATATTTTTTGTGTTTTTGTGGTAGTAATCGAAATAATATGGAGTGATTTGTATGTACATTAAAGCTGTACGTATAGAGTTAAAAAATGTATATTTATCAAAAACGGGCACAATAAACGTATATATGGGCTGTAAACATTTGTAAAGTACCACTGAAAGAATTTACATAAAAATGTTAAAGACCATTTGAACGTAGTAGAAACATACATTATTATAAATTACAAATATTATCCATGATCTGTCTTTCATATATAGGCGTCGTAATCAATGTGTAATCAGATATACAGTGTTCAAAAATTGTTTTATGGTCGAAGACTGCGTTTACGTGTACATTTCTTAAAATCGAAATTCATCAATTACAGTATGTAGACGACGTTAAGTTAATGTAAAAATCGGAAAAATATTCACAAGACAGTGTTCGAAAATAATAACAGAATGTTACACAGATAAACCTATGTATTCTAGTCTTTTCATGCCAGTTCTTTTAGCGTAACAAGTTAGAGACATGTGCTACTATAGCGTGCGAAATTTCAGTGTATTCATAGTGTATATTTATAATGCGATACATTATCCATAGTTTAAGTGGAATACTCCTACGGGAAAACTGCACTCTATAGTAGCATCGAAACTATATATTTTCCTTTAAAAAAAATTCACGGTTCCCTAGAAGCCGTAAACGAATGCCCACAAAGACTTACTCGAAGAAAATCTACAATCGTGCAGATAACAAGGTTGATATTATGGATGGACCGTTCTATTCAATGCTACCCTGTGATATTTGTTTATGCAATCGCTTTGGATTTCGTCCGAAACATTCTCGCAATTTCGACGCTACTTTCCCTTCGAAAACTACTGTGCATCTATACTTTTAAATCGAGGCACGCCGAATAATAATCCAATAGAGAGCTGCGTTTTAAACAATCAGAATGTTTTAACATGATAGTTGTGTTTTTGACGTATTTGTCTCGAAGCGCTGAATTACGGCTGGTAATCGTAGATATTTCTAAACATAGAACGTAATCGTAAGATTACTAAACGTAGAACACGTTGTGTATTTTCCTATTCTCAACGCTATAACAACTTGATTGTTCGGTTTAGTTAGTATGTGCCTTCTTCATTAAAAAAAAAAAAAAAAGATACATCAGAGGTGGCCAGGAGGTACACATTTTTCAATTAATAATTATTATTGATTTTATACCATCTCTAAGGAGTAACAATTTTTCTCTGGATTTTCATTCGAATTCGAGTCAAAGAAATCGAAGAGCGGACCATCTCTAAAATAGTGTTTGACTGTCTTCTGTTCGTACACAGGTTTGTTGAGAAATGTGCAGTGATTAACGCTACTTTGTTGATAATATTACAAGCTCATTGTTCCGTTGTCCGATATAAGTTTCAATTGGTCTTTCAAATTTAAACATATAGCCAAGATCTTTTAGCTTTGTACTCTAATCACCTATATGGTTATTATTACCAGCTACTTTTTTCGTTTGCGTTTAGTGCAAACTATAATTTTTTTTGAAATATTTCTAACTTTGCACGATAGCCGTGAAGCACTAATAGGTGTAAATAGATATATGTACGAATTACACAAGTGTTATTACGTATTCATCTTTTATTGGCCAATCACTGTACATTTTACTCTTTATAATGAAATGAAAGGAAAAAGAATAAGCATAGTAAACATTGGTGATGTATTGCCGATCGGTGTTTATAAAATAACAAAGTGTAATGAAGAAAAGCGGTGTAATATAAAATATCTGGCCCGATAAAGGGCCTGTAAGACGCATCGTTACAAAATACAAACATACAAGAACAGTATGTCTTACATGCATAATCTAAATCCTATCGAAGCTATGTAAATACGAAGATACATGTAATAACGGTATTATAATCATATTGCACTATTAGTCTAATGCAATATGTTAAGAAAGATGGTTAGTATCTCGTACTTTCGCGATGCAGGGAAAGGATGACTAATTCTGCGATATAAATAAAACTTTTTTTTGTGGCTTAAATATATGTAAGTACATTAAGATGTATTTTTGTAATTACGCGATGAAAATAGGTGATGCAAAATTTTTTCTAATTTAATAGCACCAAAGATTAAACAACTATCTATCTCATGCTGTCTTGCCGATACACGGTGGATACTTTAATATTTAAAGTTTATTTAACGGAAGATGCATCGTATTTATCCGAGTACAGTATGCCTAATTATAGCATTACAACAACGCGTTGAAAATATAAAACTTTTTTGCCCTCGTCTGGTAGTTACGAAACTGAAGAATTTATTCTGAAAAAATAGTCAACCTGATCGTTCGATAGTAACGTCCCAAATTTTAATCGACTGGCCTATAATTAGATAGTATACAGTTTTATCGGCTAATGGATACTTAATCAGCCCATTAACATGCAAATCATGTTTATTGCACTTCAAGGTTTTTAATATTCCATGTCCAATATTATCAAAAGTCAATGGACATTTCGGTTTCGTCTATCGTGAATAAACAGAGACGTTAATGTGGCAGTGGACGTTACTTACGAGACGATATCAGGTATAAGGATAAAATAATTAATTTTCCATACCGCAGAATTTGCCAAATTTTCTCCCACTTTCAAATACGGCGTAGCTTCTACGGAGATCAATGTTATCCCCACGCTCCATAACTAAATATCCTATTCGGATCGTATGAAAAATGCAAAACTTTACATACCTCTCCGAAGATATGCAAACCTTACTTTAACGTTTGAAAGGCGCGTAAACTTTGTACACCTATCGAGAGGCATACTTCTGCGTCAAATGCGATTCTCGTACAGAAAAAGCGTTACGAAACTAGATTTCTTGTGCCGCCATTATCTTGGCTATCGTCGTCGGTTTCCTCCTTTTTCCGAACATTTCGTCCATCCTCTCGTATTCTATCTCTCATCTGCCTTAGACAACGTGGTCTATGTTCGAGGGATCAAATAACCACTCTCGTCATCATTTGACTCTACCTTTAGACTTTCCCTTAGTCCAGGTAAAAAATTTGCTGTTTGCATCGTCGCCCGACACGATCGGTGGAGTCTCCTTAAGAAATCGGCGATGGTTTCTGCCGTGTACTTTAAAAGATATTCTCGAACGCTTAACACGATTTGCGTGTTAAGGACAAAACGTTCGCCGATGTTACCCTTGATTACTTTCCTTTAATCGTGATTATTCACACCCTGGTCCGGTATCAGCCATTTTCAAACGTCGATTTTGGATATCGTTTCGTCCAATCGGCTGAACAGGGCTACCATGACATCGTGGAAAGAAAGCGTCGCTCTTCTCCTCGAGGAAGTGTATGCCACATTTTAGTACTTATCGGTAAGTTTATCGCGGCATAAACGAATGCATAGAATCGAGGGGGAATGTGTAGCGTATGTATTGGATTTAAGAGAAAGAAAGAAACGCAAATTTTCAAGAATGGCACGGTTGAGTCCGAGTACTCGTTGGTCGAGGATCGGCCGAACCTGTCGAAGTGTATGAGATAGAGCAGCGCCAGGGGAGCAGCGTGATATTTAAATTTATCTAAGACAGCGCAGCCATTTTGGAAGGAGGGCCGCGCATCTCAAATAATCTCAAATAGAGCCGCTGCTGTCACCAGGAAACACCATCATGTTCTCGGCACCGTATGAAGGGGTTGGAGAACTCCTGGCATCGAGGGATGCCCTACTGGCTGAGCTGAAACTGCTGGAGCTCAGGTCCTCGTAACTGGCGACCGACTGGCTACCCCCTGTAAATACCACATGGTTTTAGCTTATCGTGTGTTTACCTGTTATGCACTTAACTGTTAATTAACTTGACACTAGAACTTTCGAAGCCATGAAAATCACTGGATCGTTATTTTTCAGTAAAAACGCTCGAGTTTATGTCGATGGATTTTCTGAGATTTCCTATGGTTTTGTGACATGATATAAATTGTTATATTGATTTGTGGATATTTATGCTTTATTGTGTTGCTTTCTAAATACGTATATAGTGTACTTAGATATAGCCCGAGCGTGCTTAGATAGTTCTAGTATTAAGTCACTGCGATCGCATTAGAATTTCGTGTATTATGAATCTTCGCAGGAATGTATGCGAAATTATCCAATAATAATAATAAAGAATTACTGATAATGTTCTTTTTACGTATTAGCGATATACTCTAGAAATACAAGTCTCTAGCTTGATCGAATATTTTATCGTCGATAGTCAGGGACATGTTTTTTTAACTTATTTTTCAAAATAAATCTTAGTTTTTGTGATCGTTTGTTTTAGAAGCCCGTTTTAAGCGTAGGATCAAAAATGTTCTTTATGATAAAAAGGAAGCGGGAATTGTTCGTCATATGAAGGACAATAGAATAATAAAAGAATGATGTCGAATAATTTTATTTCCACCAGATGCCATGAAGGAACGATAAAATTTTTCTGTCGGATAAACTCTTTGTATTTCACGATGATAATTATATTTTTATTAGGCTTTGGTGAATTTCGTCTATGACCTATGGTGTCAGAGGTTCTACATTTTATAAAATGCATTTTTTCGTATTTAGACATTGTACGAATACAGATATTCTTGAGTCATCGAACGGATTAATTCGAGGATTCTCAAACTCTGAGGAACTGACAAAATATATAGTACTAAAGGTTTGTACATTATTTATACACCGATGTATTTATAAGCGTAAACACAATCGTGAGATTATTAAGACATCTTTATTGAATATAAATTCAAGTGTATCCGTTGTCCTCCTTTTCTAAGACTAATTTCTTCTTTATCGCGCCAAACTATTTTCCAACTCGAGTTTGGTGCACTAAGTTTGGGAAGCCTCGAATTAAAGAATAACATTAACAATCGACAAATGAGATTCGTTTACAATTTTTTTTTTACGTTTTTCGAAATGGGTAATCTTTAAAATATCTCAACCTATACGTCTGTAATATATAAATATATGAATCGCATTGATTCGATATATGTGTTGATACGAGATACTCTTATACATTTTTCATTTAATTAAGCATAATCAAGCATTCGAATCTTTCGAGGAGCTTATCGGGCTCACATAAAAATCTATTGGAGAGTACGAATACTCGTCGACATAAGATGTCTTGCTTGTTTTGAGCTGGATCCGGCTGCCCGTACGTTTTTTTTTTCATAAGCCTTCTTGCATTTGTTCTATGCTTCGCCAAGTAATCGGTAACGCCGATAAACAGGACTACAAGTACCTGAACGAAAATACATAATCTTTACGCACGCTTTTCTGCTTTTAAAGCAAGTAATCTTTTTCGGTTACGTCGATATAAAAAACGGCGTGGCCGATTGTATAAATCAGCTTGAGGAAAAACAGCAAGTCGTACATTCCACACGATTTCTTTGACGAATACAATTCTTATCAGCTCGTCGATTAATATCTTTTACGATTATTCTTGACAAAAAGTACTCGGAATAATTGCGGGTCAATACTGTGACATTTTGTCCCCCATCAATCCTTATCTCATAGCCAAAAAATACATCAGCGATATACCAGCATACGAGATTGGCTATCATAATGGATAAAATAAAAGTGAATGACGTACAGAAATGATGATTACAATCGAAACAAGGCGTACGGTGTTCGATATAAGGCATATGGATTCGACAGTAACGGTCGGTACTTCTCACTCATTTGATAGAGACGAGCCAAATTTGCTTTTTTTTCGTATTCCTCCTTGGATACAAATTTTAGACAAGATCAACAGATGCGAGTGTCATCGATAAGAATAACCTTACAAGTGTAGAACACAAGCACGGATATCCAAGTTTTTCGGACATGCTCGTAACAGTATTCAGACCTCAAAAAAGCTTCTTCGTTTTCCCCCCTTTCCCCCACGTGAACTTTATACTATGACAATATTCTTGGCTACTATCACTTCTGAAATCAACGAATTCGGCATGAATCTTGACGGAGTTTCGGATTGCGCTTTTAATCCGCCACAGATTTAGTTATTTTCTGATCAAATCTAAGGCGTCGTATAAGATTTTTGATTTGCAAGAGAGCGCACAAAGAATTCAGCAATCTTTAAGATGCTCCGAGTCAAAATTTTATGCAAGTTCCAAGAGGCCATTAATTCCGGCGGTAGACACAATTTATCATATGTGAAAAAAAAACCGGACTACCTTCGTGGTTAACGACTTTGAATTTGCTCCCATTGTGACGATAAGAAAATCGATTCAGAGATTCATCCTGTTTATGTTGGCTGTTGCATTCATAATTCTTTTCATCTTTTATACGATATTCTGCTCGGTGCACAGGATTTGTTCAAGCAGGATACCGTAATTGGGAAGGAAAAGCTTTTTTGGAGGCCTTTTAATAGAAAATTTGTACTAAACTTTATACTAAATTGACAAATAAATATGCTCCTTGCAATTGGCTAAAGAAATCTCCTTTCGTTTGTACTATCGATTGACTTTGATGAAAGCAGCATCAATGATTTCTTTCGGCTGAAGACGATAAATGTTACTTATGCAACAATGTCACAGATACCGTAGCACCTGCGGTCTTTCGTTAAACGAAACGAAACATCAATACGAATAAATATACTATTATACAAATACGAACTTTCACGCGGATGAAGTAGGTGCGTTCACAAAGTTTTAGAAACACTCGGATAGCATTTTCGTTTGGTTAAATTTCCGTGATCGAAATCAGGCCGTTCTTTAACCAACCTGATCCTTCTTAAGGTCTGCGTATTCGGCGATAGGACAATTTTCATTTCAGTATCGATGAATTACAATTATTCGAGCACTATAGTACTTTAATTCAAGAGCATGCCAAACTGAAAAAGTATAGTCGAGACACAGGAAAGTATGTGAAGTGTCTCAGTATTTCTTCGACGTAAGTATAACATATTTTTCATTGTACCTAGTGCTGTACTATCAATCGAATGGCTTAACCAAGTATATAAACATTGTCATTTAAGTATGGCCAGATATACAGAGTGGTAATGGATAAAGTACTACAGCGTCCGAACTTCGGTAAGAGTGATCGTATAACCGAACGCAAGCTCGTAGGAATTTCTAAAACTTCACACACGGTGCTTTGTAAAAAGCCTCGGCAAAGAGAGACGTGAAACAATACTTACTACTCGTTTGCCAGAACTTTCTTTTTTCACGGGTGCAATGTACACATAATTACACGTAACAATATAGCGAAGCATATAACTGCTACATCTTTTGTACATTCTGAAACTGTACCATCGCTACGTTTCACCGAAAAGAATATACATTAAAGACGATTCGGGATGCACACGAACTATCTCGATAAAATTCCTATTAAAGTTATTGTTATTGAATACCTTAAAATTTATAACGAGTACTAGCTTAACATATTTTTGTTACAAAGGTAATAGACAGGACGCAGCGCGATGCCGAGATGTGTCTACGCGTCTAAATCTAATCTGAGTATGTCGGCTGAAGCCAGTCTTGGCAGTGAAGGTGTCGAAATCAAATTATTCTCTACGATGATTTAATTCGCGAATATACGCCAGAGGCAGGCTAGTTTTTCGTTTTTCAGTTTTTTTTTTTGTAAACAATTATTTTACAAAGTATTAAATTCATAGTGGTTAGTCATGATTATTTCGCAGCCCAGAAAGAGTGAGAGTGGGTGAGAAAGTAAGAGAAAGGGGAGACATTTTGCAATAATATATA